>JAUBNY010000242.1:834979-855335 GCA_032275445.1 Crypturellus soui
TGTGTGTGTGTGTGTGTGTGTATGGGGAGGGAACATACAGGAAAGCACAGAGCAGTGAAACTAAAGAAAGGCTCGATAAACTAGTTTCAGAACACAAAACTCTTTAGAGGGCCCCTACTCCACTGGTTTATTACAGCCAACTAATACCACAGTATTCAATCTTTCTTGCTACCAGGAAGCAAAACCAAAAACAAAAAAAAAAAAAAAAAAAAAAAAAAGGCCTTCCAACGTCACCACAGTAAGATCTTCCTTCCGTCAGTAGTTTGCTAGAGGAGCTGGCATGCAACCAGACAAATCTCTTTACCAGGCTTGCTGTCTAAAATAAGAAAACAGACCAAATGTTCTGCTATTCCAAAGGTCTCAATTTGGCCTTCTGCATTCCTTTTCTTTCAGCATTGCTCAAGAAACACTGATCTCAGTAACACAATGCAGAGAAAAGACAGAGTTGAAATTTAAAAGGAGTTTCTTATATGACTGGCAGCAAAAGTAAAGACAATTCTTTTCTCCAACAAAACTGTTAATAAGCACTCTTAACATATTGCTTTTTATCTATATATTTTTATACAAGAGGAGACTCTAGAATTGCTTGAAAATTCATTAACACTGACATTTAGACAACAAAAAGCCATTTCAATTCAATTAAATAAACACAGTGTGTTAACCTTCAGTAAAAGAAGTAGCCACTTATTTTTACAGGCTGCTGTAAACAGATTTCTAGGCTTCAAAGCCAAGATCAATAAAGCTTCTGCAAACAATAATCATCTCACACACACTCCATCGACAGCTGCTCAGAAAATATAGTCTGATTCAAAAGGTCTTGGTGATTGGGCACTTTCCCAGTCTTTTCCTTTTGCTCTCTAACATCAGAGGGCGAATGCCAAAGACGTCAGTGAATTCCAGAGCAGAAGCAGCTAAAAGAAGCTGCCCCCTCACAGGACAAGAAAGTTGCCTACGGGAGAAATGTGTGAGAAAAAAGTAAAGTCCACTCGTGTTGTACAACTACTAAATGCTGATGAGGCACAAAATATGCTGCCCAAGACTCCCTGTACACTATAACCATACAGCAGGACAGATTGCTCTTTAAACTCAGGATTAGCCATAGATACAGAATTAACATGAATGGAAACAGAAAAGTTCTGCTCCACCACAAAACAGAGGCCATCATATGGCAAGCTCTGCCCACAAAAATCTTGTTCTCTTCACACAAACTCACTTTTTAAAAGTACAGTAAGCAACTTGGAAGAAGCAGCTCCTGAATTCCTTAGTCCTTCAACTAAGGCTGCCAATGCAAAGCCCAGCTTTACTTTCTTCTCTCTGCTTTGAAATATCTATGCATAGCAGTGAAAATGCTAGTTTCTGACTCACATCTCCAGCAGCTTCTGAATTGCCTGTTTTCCTTGGCTTTGCTGTTCTCCCGGACAGTGACCAGCAATACAGTGCCTGGAAGAACTCAGCACGGGAATTTCTTCAAGCAGACTGTGATACCCAAAACTCTACAGCAATGGTGTGTTTTACTCAGTATAGTCCAATTGCCAGCAGCGGACACCTAAGTTACAGCCTGATCAGGAAGCATACAAAATGCAAAAGGTAGTAGCAACTAATGTTTCATGTGCTCAGCTACTTTAAGAATCATTATCTAGGAGTCTTGCAGTGACATATCAATGATGAGTACTTAACATTAATATGCAATTAGGTACCAGCTACGTAATTACATATGGCCAAATATCAGGATTTTAAGATCCTTATTCATTTTTTTTGCTCCATTCTCAGAGAGAATGGTCCATTCCCCAGAGAGAATGGATGGGTAAGTAAGTGCAGAGATTTGGAGACTTCTGCCTACCTTCTCTCAAGCATACGATATCAGATTGAGGGGAGAATTACTACTGTACTCAGTGACGGCTCAGAGATGGTCTCACTGACGTTGATGAAATGAGGCGGCTGGAGAGCTACGAGAAAAAAAAATAACAAAAAACTACCCTTGAAGAGACGCTCACGGCTAAACCGAGCGGTCACAGTGATGGAACTGGAGGACTCCTAGGATTCCACCAAAGCCATTCCAACTACTGCATTTCAAAAACTGGAGAAAACAAGACAAAACAGAACTCACACACACACTCTCTTCCCTGCACAGTAGCTCCCTATAATGCTATACAGAGCATTACAAGGTGCTTTAGATATGGTAAGAGAAGTATCAACTATACACCTGTCAAATGCTACACATCAGTAAGCCCCATCATATCAGTTTCACTCTGTCAGTGCTCAGAGTTTTAGGCATATTAATCTGATGTGATGAGGTAAAATATCTTTTAATTGAGATGACTAGAGATGCCAAAAGAGCTTATCGGACACACAGCCCATCTTCCTGACGGAGGGAAAGCATTCCTACTGGTGGCCAGCTTTCAAAGTCATTTAACATCCCTGCACATTTGGAGTGCAAGCAGGGAATTCAAGATTATTCTAGTTTTACATTGGTGAAAGTGATGGCAGAATTTGCCCCTTCTGAGTGTTCTTACTGAGTAAGCACATGTCATCACGCTGACAAATGATCACAGTCCCAATCAAGATGTTCTACACAACAAGTAATTTAAGGCCACCTGACAGGCAAATGTCATTATGCCCAATACCTGCAGGTTGCCAGTGAAACAGCTTTGATGCTTGCAGTTGCTTCTGGTCTGTATTTATTGCATCTCCACAGCAGTCTCAATAAATCAATTTTCCATGCATGAAGCTGTCATCTAATCTTTCAGAGAAGACCAGCAGCAACCCAACATTTTAGGAAATCAATCATTAACAAAAGTTGCTACCTACAATCTTATAAACAAATGAACCATGTGGGGTGGCTTCCCATTTAGCTTCATTCCCAAGTTAGCTTAAGAGGCATCAAAAGTGAATGCATCATGGGCTATAGCAAAACAATTCATTTGGGTGTTCCAGAGATAAATATATACACACAGAAAGCATTTTTTGCTCCTTTCTCTCTGCGTGATATAGACCAGTGTCAGATTTAGTTTGCCACTTCCAATATGGTTTACAAGGAAGGCAAAGTACTCCAGACATCAACACTACTGGAAAGAGGGCACTGCTGTGAACAGTTGGCAGTGCTATTTCGGCTTTCAGGGGCATTCACCAGAACATTAGCCATACTAAGTTCAAAAGTAATTGAGCTTACTCTAGTAAACAGCATTTGGGATTTCCTCGTAAGAAGTAGCAAGAAATAGAAGATTTGCAAGTCTGCTTTGTTCTGCCCTTGGCTTATGAATCAAGCTGAACTTTTCGTATGAATGGATCCTCTAAAAACCTGAAAAGCAGCAATTCTAACTCAGTCCGAGTATTACAGTACAGAGTATTTTTCATTTGTTTTCCTCAAGGACATGTCTTAACAGACTCCATTTTCTTCAAACACATATTGTGAAACCTCAACAAAATAGCTTTAATGAAGCTGGGACTTCTGCATTTTCTAACCATGATTTCAACTAACTGATTTCAAGCTTGACAATGCACTGGACAAACAATTCATGTACATAAACAATATAATGCCATCATCGTCTTTTTTTTTTTTTTAAACAGGAAGGCACAGAGTCTGTATTACACCAAATACCTGCAGATTTGACTAGAATTCTGTCACTTTAGAGAATCAAGATGAGTTTAACTGAGCACAAACCTGATGTACCTACTTGGGAGATATCAGATGGAACAGATAAGGGCTTCCTTTTAGGTAGCTGGTGTCAGATTGCTTACGTTACACACACACACTAAGTGTGCAGAGTTAGAGTCACAGAATGCTTAAGGTTGGAAGGGATCTCTAGAGATCATCCAGTCCAACCTCCCTGCTCCAACACCTACAGCACGTGGCACAGGGTGGCATCCAGACGGGTTTGGAAGATCTCCAGAGAAGGAGACTCCACAGCCTCTCTGGGCAGCCTGTTCCAGGGCTCTGTCACCCTCCCAGTAAAGAAATCCTTCCTCACATGGAGATGGAATTTCCTGTGTTTCACCTTGTACCCATTACCCCTTGTTCTGTCACTGACCACCACTGAGAAGAGTCTGGCCCCATTCCCTTTACATTCTCCCCTCAGGCATTCATACATACGATCCCTCTCAGTCTTCTGCAGACTAAACAGGCCCAGCTCACTTAAGCCTTCCTCATACAACAGATGCTCCAGTCCCTTAACCATCATGGTGGCTCTCTGCTGGACCCTCTAGAAGCTCCACGTCCCTCTTGTCCTGGGGAGCCCAGAACTGCACCCAGTACCCCAGGTGCGGCCTCACCAGAGCTGAGGAGAGGGGCAGGATCCCCTCCCTCGACCTGCTGCCAACGCTCCTCCTGATGCAGCCAGGATCCTACTGACCTTCTTGGCCACGAGGACACATTGCTGCCCCATTGTTTACTTGTCAGAGAGAACTCCCAAATCCCTCTCTACGGAGCTGCTTCCCAGCAGGTCAACCCCTAACCCTTAGGGTTTCATTGAGAAGAAGATCCTCACACTCAGTTTGTGCAAACCTAGGATCTAATTTTGCTAAGAGAGATTTGCTACAGAGGCCATTTGCTACAGCAATCTCCATGCTTTTGTACAAAGAGAAGACTCATGCTGTCTCCAAGGGCCTTTCTTCTTACCATCCTATAAGCTTTGCCAAAGGAGATATTAGCCTTTGTGTTACTTATCACACGGTACAGAAGGAGATTTGACTTGGAATAATTTTATTACTTTCACTACATTGTTCCATCTGTTCCTGTTTCTTCTTCACATGGTCATTCATGTAACCAGCATCTAAAGAATGCTCCAAACATATACACTTAATACCTCTGCTCAAAATAAAAATAAATAATAAAAAAAAAATCCCTAAGACAGCAAGGACAGTAATCAAAGCATTCCTCAAGGTCTCAGGGTAGAAATCTTTAAGCCTGGAAAAGTAGCATCTTTCTTCTCCCTTTTACTTCAAAAAACACACGCAAGGTGCTGGTAGCAAAATAAATAGGACAACATACTTCATGTTGAATTACACCTCCTCTGCTTTCAAGTATTCTACTACAGTCTTCATTAGCTGAAATTAAAAGTACTAGAAATGGGTAATGAAACAGCGTCCACCTCATGCCGGACTCCTTGGGGGTTGCGGCAGCAGGTAGCTGCCAGGGCCAGCTCAGTGCAGTGGTTTTGCAAGTCTCAACTCAGGGAAGGAGAAACAGCAGACAGAGCAATAAACACAGGAAGAAAGAAAAAAAAATGTGAAGAGCTGGCCATCAGTTGAGAAAGAACAGAGAGGGAGGAAAGTAACAAGAAGATCAAGAGATACTTCATACTTAAAGGAGAGTCACATGCACAAACACATGCTTTTGGCTATTTGAGTATCGTAATGGACCGAGGAAGCCCTTTTCTTCTGCCCTTCCCAGAGAGGGGTCATGGTCTGATCTGAACTTACTAGAAACATAAACAAATAAACAGAGAGCCCTTCAGAAATAGTTGCAAAAGGTCCACCTAAGAACATGGAGAAAAGTCACAGCCAAAGAACAGTGAGGCAGGGGACTCTGGTGAGCTTCAATGCCTCTTAGAAAAACTACTAAGTAGGCAAAGTCTGTGCATTGAGTTTGGTGACTCACTAAGAGGTTGTGTTATTTTTACAATCTCTGCTACTGCCGTATATGTTTTTATGAGCTGCTGCCTGACTGTGAAGCAGACAGCTTGGGCTGCAAGTTGTTAATTTAATTGTCTTGCCAAGTGGATCTCCTTCAGGAGAAGTCCTGAGGTCTCTTCTCTGTGCTATACCATACAGAGCTCACGACAGACAATGAATCAAATTGTCAAGTACCTACAGAAACTAGAACAGGCAGCAAGACCTGCTCATGAAGACATGAAGAAAAACAGATTAAGGAAGCTGGGATTTAGTTACTCTGTTTGTTTGCTTTATCCATGTTTTATCAATCTACTTCTGGACTAATCAACTCCTAAGCAGAAAATTATTTCATCCAAAGAGCAATCCCAAAACACTAATAGAAAAAAAGCTATTTAGTCAGGCTCTCCCTCCAAGAGGGCCATCACCTCAGTCCCTGGGAACAGTGGGAGCAGAAGGCACCTGCTCTCCACTTCTAAGATCTGGGTCTGTGTTTCTGCCCCATGCTGCTGTCTCCATTGCACTGACAAATGCCTCGGGGTGAACCAGATCACAGAGTTGGTTTTTTTTTTTCTTTCTTTAAATCAGGCAACTTGCTCTTCAGCTGGTTCAATTCCTTAAACTCTTTCACATGCTGAACTTGCACAGTGGAGTTTATGCCCTCCAGATGAAAGCAATAGCCACACATGGCAACGTTAATCCTGGCATGCTGCCAAAAACACCTGAATATTGCCTAATAAAGTAGACAATTTGGAACATTAAATCATTAATTGCTCAGTACTTAGGTATTTTTAACTCCATGGCAAAAAGAAAAAAAAAGTGTCATTATCCCCACAGGACAATGTGGCTTGCCACATACTAATATCTCTCAGCATGTGGATCACCAGTTGTTCTCGGATCACAAGGTACAAGAAAGGGATACAGGGGGTGACTGCCACCCCCCTCCACGTTTTATCATGACAGGAAAATATCAGTTACAAACATTAGGGTTATAATGTGATACACAGACTTGTTTCTATACATTTTTTTTTAAGTTAGAGAAACATTGACTTATCAGATGCCATGAGGAATTCATCTAGTACTGGAATACTTAATTTCAACAGCTAGTTTCTGCAGAAAGCTCTGTGTGTCTGTGGGCAGTAGTGTAAGAAAGTGCACATTTGCTCAGTGCACAAGGTCTGCCCAAGCAATCACAGCTCCCAAGATTTCAGGCTGGCTTCATACAGTGGAGTATTTTTAGATCACACGTGAACTTGCAGTTAAGAAAAATACTCTATTAGAGGAAGCAGAAGGACATAGAAAGCTTACTGCTGCATTATTGGCAGAAAGCGCAGGTAGAAAAATCCACGTGGTAACAAAGATTTACACAGCACGTTCCCCAGGAGCCACGAGCTGCAATTGTTTAAACAATGATCAAGGGCACTTCAAACTTCATTAGGGAATGCATTTCTACCCCTGCAGTTGGCAAGAGAAACAACATCTCGAGGATAAAATTAAAAGCGGCTAGTGGCTTCAAAAGAAATCGTGAAATCAGTAACAAGAGAGAACATAAACATTTACCTGCAGGGGTCATCCAGTTCACAGTTCTTTAGCAGGTGCTAATGGACTCAGGGCAGGCAAGAGTAGGGCAAACCATGCTCTGCAACTTAGCGTGGATTTGATCATAACCCATGAGTTCATTTTTTTATTTATTTTTTATTTAAAGAAAAAAGAAAGATTTAAGTTCAGTTTCAGATGTTCTGTATGCATTTCATGTTTCAGCTGCATCCGCTGATTTCTGAATAGCAAAGACCTCTTGAAATTCTTGTAAAATTTTACAACTTCTACTGTACTTACTGCAGACCGTTAAGTTAGATGATGAATGTTATCATAATTATCATGGGAAATTAATCAGGAGTAGTATCCCAGGGCTTTAGCTGCTAGGCAGACAACTGAAGGCCACTGCTGATGTTGCTGCTTAAAGCAGCCCCGGAGCCTGGGGAGAGTTACCTAAGGAAAGCGCTGGGGACCAAGGACAGAGCCACCAAACTTCTTAATGGTCTCAGAAAGCCAGAGAGAACCTCAGAGCTGGGAAGAGGAGGCAAAGGAAAGAACAAGCAGCTTTCAACCTCCCACCCGCTGCACATCACCCCCCAGAAATGGCTCTTGCACATCCTTTCTTCCCAGTGAAGAAGGAACAAGCAGGAGGGCTGGGACTGCTGGACACTAGACCTGCATAGCCCGCTAGATTTCTTGCCTATGAGTCACTATGACAATTTTGTCACTTCCATCATTAGAGATGCTCAGTTTGCCTGTACCAATCCTTTCACAGCATTCCTCCGAGGGAAACATTGTGCACAAAGATGTAAAGAAAACTGTAAGGAGCAAGAAATGACATATAGACTTAGCACAGTAAAGGATTCAAAGCTGATAAACTGTGAGCTCTTTGGGTTATTTTTAAGCACTGCTGCAATACTGTACTGTGCTAAAATGCTTAAAAGCCAGTATCGTAAGCCACACTTACTGAGATTCTGTAACACGAAAGCACGCGGAACACTAGCCAATGTTTCAACAATTGAGCTCCGTTTTTTCCCCTCCCTCCCTTAAACAGTATTTTGATATTCAAGAATATCAAGTACTTCACTGAATAGAAGTGTCTTAGGGGTGCTCATCTCCTATACAGCACAGTGTTATCTACCACATGGATTAGGCAACACCAGCTCCAGATTCACAGCAGCGCTCGCTCAGTCTTTCTACACGTGTGAGTCCCCAGAAATCATCAGGCCAATTAGGACTAACTGCAGCCAAGGATCAAACAGGGGTTGTTTGACTATTATAAGGGTAGAGCTGAAAAAGAGGACGGAGGAGATGCTATAATTTTAAAAAATCAGGAGAATTCTGCTAATGACCAGACAGACACTGCCTTCATGTTCCAAAGAAGTTGTGGCTAATTTGCAGCCTTGGCATTGATTCACATCACAACCTTGAATCAGCCCCTTAATTGGGTAAATGCCTCAGTTCCTCTTCCAAGTCCCACCAGGCAGGTTACTGGACTGGAGGCTTTTATTTGTTGATTTATTTTTTCTCCTCCCAGGTATGGGTATTCCACCTTAATTTTGCACAATTTTATTAAAAAAAAAAAAGATATAGCACACACACGCACACTCTCCAGTGACTTCAGTGAGAAAGAGATACTCATTTAGTCCAGCCCCTCTACCTACAAACCTTTTCTTCTTTCCCCTTACAGCTCTTTATTTACCCCATAAACATATGCAAACCAACTTGCAGATGAAAAATCTTAAGAAACAAACAAGCAGATTCCAGAGACTGAAGACCTGACAATAAACGGGTATTTATTGAGTCCGCAGAGCGCACAGAGAACGGCACTGGTTAGTCAGGTTCCACAAAGCCCTTCCCCTCCTCCAGAGTTACTTTAAAGACAATAAACTTCATTATAAAGTATCGATAACATCTTCCCATTTAGGCTAACAGGCTTATCGTGTGCTCCACCACAGAGTATGCTGTTTTAATTAGCAAGATGGATCTCGGCGCTGATATGTTCTGTTGTGCTATAATTCCTGCCTTTACAGTAATTTTCTCCCGTTTTTCACACCATAATGTGCTATAAATCCTACTTAGGCTGCCTCGCTGGCCTGTTGCTACTCCGAGTCAATCCTCCAGGCCTCCTGTTCCCATGACAACCTCCCGCCATCCTCCCCTTCGCAGGATATCGGAGACACCGCAGGGACACGGCTGCGGATCCGGCCTCCCGGAGCCGGCTCCGCTCCTGCCCGCTTCCTGCCTCCCTCCGCTCCCCCATCCTGCCTCTGCACCGCGCACGGCCCGCGCCATGGCCGCGCTCCTCGCACCCCTCCTGCACCAGGAGGCCTAGAGAAAGGACAGACTCTGCTGCTCTAGCGCCTGAACAAACCAGAAACAACCGAAATCACCTCTCCTCTCAACCTGCCTCTTTCATTTCCATTTTCATTCTTTTTCCTCAGCCTCCCCTGCTCACATGTTCGGTCTCAAAACAAGCCTTTCACAGCTGATCAGCCTTTCTTAGTTATTTCTACAATCTAGCCGCCTTCCTGCTGCCCCTCTCATGTTCTTTCCTGTTTCCTCTTGCTTCCTGCTCTCAGTTCTTCTCTCCTGGTCTTTTATACACTCCCTTTTCTTCTTATATTCTACAATTCTTTCTAAATACAGTTCTGGGGATCCAGAATGTATCACAAGGTCATCCATTGGTTGCTGCTGCTTTCCTGGGTTACCCAGCACATCCCACAAATAATTAAATTCTAGTCATTGAGAAAATCATTGACTTTTTTTTTTCCCCTTTCTTTTTTTTTCCCCTATGGTTTTACTCATCTATTTTCTGTTCAGCCTCATTTTGTGTTGTTAAACATTTATAACAAGGGAAGAAGTACGAGTCTGTGCCCTCCATTTCAAGGGAGCGAACTAAAACAGGGCTGACTGCTCTCTCTCGTGCTGTGGGAACAGGGAATGACCACAGGCACAAGAGCTGAAGGGGTACACAAAGGATCCGCATTCCCAAAGTCACTGCATGGAGACAGCAACTGGGAGCTCCCAAACACCGGAGAGAGTGAAGCAGCAGCATTTCTCAGATGTCCTTCTCCTGACAGACACCTGCAACATAGCTACTTTCCAGCTGACTTCAGTGGTGTATGACACTCTGCACCCATATGTGATCATACATCCAGGATAGTTTAAAAGAACACACATAAAAAAAAGCAGTTCTGCATGAAAATACAACACTGTGCTACTATTTCTGCTTCAGGACAAGGAAAGAGGAAGCTCCTCTAAACCACAAACACAATCAACATGTCTAAGTCCATATTATTTGGAAGCAAACATTTTATAGTAATAGCTTGCTGACCCAACTATGAACCATCTTAGGAGTTTGCTATAGGCAGAGAATTGTCAGCTAAAAAGGCAGTAGAGACTCCTCTGCAACTCAGTCAACTCAACAATCCTTAGATTTAAACTGCAGTTTAAATTTCCAAAACATGCCAGTGGTTTGAAGGCGAGTCTTTGAGCTACCTACTACTCTTGCAGGTCTAAAACCAGCTCTCTTAGCAGCAGCCTTCACAGAGAAGCTGAAAGCAAGGAAGGGCAGCAAGAGAAATCCATGTGAACTGGAAGCAAACTTTCCCTAGGGAAACTTCACTTGGGAAATGTTTTCGACTGGATCTTCGTACTGTAGTTGGTTTATGTTAAACAGCTTTCATTACTAATGCAAACAAGACCTTCCACATATCTTTTTGAGTTAAAAGCACCATTTTATAATTCACCTCAATCCTTCGAGTTATATAGCTTGAAACAGGTGTTTTTAACTTGTATTTAATATACACTGAGAAGACTGATTTTAAGGCTAATAAAATATGACATACTTCAAACAGAAGGGTAAGCAAATACCAAGAAATCTAGAAGTTCAATTAAGAAATCCAACCGAGAAGTTCAGTTATTTTTCTTAACTACCACCACAAATGTCTTGAAACAGTTTCTGGAACTTCTTTCTCAGATTATGTAGAAAAGTGTCAGGATCACCTATCTGCTTATGCAGTGCAATTTCAGCAGCCAAATAGAGAAATACTTACTATCGCTTTTCCATTATCAGTATTTCCTTACTGAAATGGAACGATTTTAAGTGCCTTATCATACACTTTATACAAGCCAGTGCAGGAAATTCAGCATCATTTATGGAAATAAAGAACAAGGCAGGCTTCTCTCCCATGCATCTCAAACTGGGCGGACTACTCGTTTGGAGCCCAGTTTACCTTGATCTTTCCCCTCCCTAAAGTTTTATTGGCTATCTGTTACTTCATTTACAACTGGACTTCCAACTCCCCGGCACAAGGATCATGCTTGTTCTAACCTATATAAAACAGATCAGGTCTCTGCTAGGTGTTATTAGAACTGCCATTGCCCTGGTACCAAAATAAACATCAGCAATAGCTTTTAATTGACACAGGGAGAAGCAGCTTTGCACGTCAGATCCACACTCCATCTACTCTAGTGTTCCACTTCCAACAGTAGTCAGGACCAGATACTTCACAGTATCTGTATTAATCCACTGGCTAATTCCTATTAATAGCCTCATTCGCTCTGTAAGCCAAAGCTCAATTTAAAACATCCCTCATCTTATTAAAGAGAACAGAAGCTGTTCAGATGCATCTCCAAATCTCAAGACACTGACTCACCTAAGCACTAGCCATTTAAGCAAAAACTTCTCCAGATTATATTCACAAATGAATTTGCACTCCTACAGCTTTTTTTTCAGGGAGCCAGCTGAGAACGCAGTAGTTTTAGGCAAGAATTTTCCACCTAAAGGTTGCAAAGACTGCCTGGTTTTAACTACACCAAAAATATTTCTGAGAACAAAGCTTATGAGGACACTGAAGCTAAATTTTAGTTCACTTCCCTTGAAAGGTTTAAGTATGACTGCATGCTTGCACACACAAGACTTAAAAAAGTCACAAACACATGCATTTTCAACTCACTTTTTAATAGGGAACTTGAAAGCAATACCTGTAAAAATATTCCCCAAAATTGTACGGGACAGTGAAGTTCTCCAAGAGCACAAGCTAAGTTAAAATAGGTCTGTTGTGCTCTCACTGCTAGCTGCGCCATTCTGTCACCTCCCAGTCTCCACATTGCCAGTTGTGGGACAAGGCACATGGGCCAGTTCAGAGTGCGGATTCAGCCAAAGAAGAGCTGCTTGGTTTGTTTGTTTGTTTGGGCTTTGTTTGTTCACTTAGGGGACAGTTAAGGTCAGAGACACAGCACATTATGTCCTACCTGAATTCCAAGCAACATGAGACCAAGGATGGCAGCTTGCAGCAGCCTTCCCTAAAACCTGGCTTATGTTACAGAACAACACCTGTATGTTTGTCATCAGAACCACAAAAACGTCAGTTTGGTTCATTTTTAACTGAAAATTTAATTGTTACTGTGCCTCACTAAAAAGCAGCTTCCTTAGATGTTGCTGTATTTTGGTGACTAGCTAAAAAAAAAAAAAAAAAAAAAAAACCACTAACATAGTGCAGATTGCCAAGTAATTTTGTAATTTTAGATCTTTCAGGTATACCAGAGACAGTAACAGTGCAGCATACAAGCTAGCTCAGTGGCAGTAACACGTATCTATGCTAAATGAAAGAAAAACAAATCCAAACACACACCTCAGCAGACACATGACAGGTTTCCTACCCAAATCTCGCGCCTCATCCATCACTTGCTGAGAAGAGTCCTGTTCCCATAAGATGACTCCATTCCAGCACAGGCTGCCGATGCTCGGGAGCCCAATTCTGCCACGTGAAAATAAACTTTAATGCTCCCCGGCTGAACAACCTCCCTGGGCAGCTAACAGTACTTGTTACATCTGCTTATCTCCGAAATTACCCCTAATCTCAGGCAGCATTGCCAAAGAATGGCATGTTAGAGATGATCTGAGGTCCAGCTTGTATTTTTCAAATGCCATTCACATAAATTTAGAAGGAGAGCAAGGAGAAAGTCACATAAGAAAAAAACAAACAAACAGAAAACCTCATCACCATTAATAAAATAGCCAACCTGCAACCCACCGCAACCCAAAACACACAAGGGAAACTATGGTGGAATACAACCATTTTTAGAAATTGGAGGGCAAATAAATGCGTAAAACTTTTGTTACGGACAGAATTATGCAGATCTTGTTCCAAATCCGCAGAGCAGCGTTTTGCCGCACGAGGACCTTCACTTCAGCCCGCGCTTCTGCGGCGCCTTCAGCGAGGAGCCGCCCGACGCGCCCAGAGCGGTGCGGCGTGTGGCATCCCGAGCACCGCTCACCGTATCGCACGGATAAACAACAGACTCCTGGCTGCCTTCCCACCTACTCAATATCCTTTCCCAACACTCAGAATGAATTATTTCTCTAACTGTAAGCAAAAATTAAAATTGAAGTTGGGCATTTCTGATGCTAGCCTGGTTTTGAACACAGAAATGTATCAAACAATGAAGTACTGAATATTTTGGAAATGAGATGGTTCTTAATATAAAGAGGCAACAAGGTCAAAACAAACAGAAGTAAATGCTGTTTTTATATGTCATGTTATTAACCTTGGAAACTATTTACTTCAGCATATTCCTATAATAAGAGCTGAGTAATGGTCCAGAGAAAACACACATAATCTCATAGCAGGAGGAACTCGATGCTGTTGGACAAGAGAGGTAAAATAAGGATCAGTTCTCCTGTTGTAGCATTACCCACTATGAGTTTTATAAGAAACATTTCCCCTGAAATGTTATTCCTTGTGTGCTTCATGTAGTATTTACCCAGGAATACAGGCAAGAGTCCCAGTTAGTTGGAAATGTATCGGGGTTGGTAACATGGAGCTCATGCTGTCTCAGCCTGTGCAAAAAGCAGGTACTGAGCAAGCCCCCGCCTCCCA
This sequence comes from Crypturellus soui, assembly GCA_032275445.1. Classification (NCBI taxonomy): domain Eukaryota; kingdom Metazoa; phylum Chordata; class Aves; order Tinamiformes; family Tinamidae; genus Crypturellus; species Crypturellus soui. The sequence goes on from JAUBNY010000242.1 coordinate 849,010, forward strand.
GCACAGCGCCCGGGAAGGCTGCCGGCCCCCGGCCCCCGCCAGCGCGGCTCCGCAGCGGCTGCTCTGCGCACACAGCTGCATCGGCGCTGCTGGGCCGCACGAGGAGGACGTGCTGCTCGGACCATATGTTGAGATTCAAAATAGACTCTTCAGAGCACAGGCCTGCCAGGCACCTGAGGTCAGATCACAACATTCCTAAACACAGTGCTCACGTCTTCGATTCTTTAAAGCCTACGATAAAACCTTCCCTAGCAAATTCCACGGGTTCATCATAATTATTCATTACCAGGTAAATAACAGCTGATTTCAACATCCCTGCACACTCTGATTCAATATAGCACTTCTCTCCTGATGAGCTACAGGTATTTCCAAGACAAATACCACACAATTTTAAAGTTCCATTACATCACATCCGCTTCAGTGTGTCTACAGCAGGTTCTGCTCTCCAAGTTAAATCAATGGATGTTAGGGACTGCCATGTAGCTGAAAGTGCACGCCTCACTTTTGTCTGTAATAAGTTTTATGGTCTATTTTACAGGGCACTTCACATTTGCAAACATCATCTAATTAAAAAATTGGGAGTGGGAGCTACTAGAGCATGGCTGAGCCACCCTTTTCTCCTCTGTGGGCTATGTACCTCTTGCTTGAAGCACAGCACATCTAGTTTCATCCCTACCCTCTTGCTGAAAGGCCTAAGTTTGAGGGTAGAGTTGCTCCATATCTACACATCATTTCAGCAACTTTCTTATACTTGAGGAGCAAATCCTCCTATTACAGGTAGGATCTAATGCAAAAGAAAACAAAAACCCACAAGCCCAGATCTTGATGCTTGTTGGAATATTATAATCTCCTGTGTTTAACTTTTTTTTCCATGTGCCCTCCTAATTCCAAAATTCGCACACCTGTTCCCCCTTGACATTTTTGCCTGTTTTTCTAGTCCATAAATATGCTCAGGGACCTCACAACTTGGCTTCCCTCACACCTCTTTCCTCCTTTTTCCATCCTTCAACACAAACCACCTGTACTTCTTACCTGCACACTTCGCTTCCACCCTGTACCCCTCTCAAGCTTGAGAGCACCGACTGCATCAAATTGTGCATGGTTACATTTAGTGGCTCAGTATCCACAAGGGACAGGCTCCAGACATTTGAAATCTCCATTTAAGCTCCCTGCTGAGCTTGCAGGCTTTCACAGTCGAGGATGCTCTGAAACCTAGATGGACCCTGCGCTGCCAGTGATTGACTTATTTGTGTCAGTGCCTTGCACCAGGGAAATACTTCAGATGCACAGTCTGTGATGATCTTGTGCCAAGCTGTGCAACATGACATGCCAAGGCAGACGATTAATGGTTTTTCCTCCTCATCATCCAGAAGCCTGCTAAAAGCTGGGATAAGGTAGCGGCACAAGCAACACATGCAGCTGCTGACTCAGGCACTCATTTGTGCAAAGAATCACTATTGAATAAAGAAACCTTTATGAAACCGCAGGTGAGAATGATATTCACCCTGATAGACCAAAGAGCACCAGGTCATTTAACACACCAGACTGTCCCAGATCTCCTCCACCCTGAACTCACTTCTAGTGGACCAAGGTGGCTGCCACGGGTCAGTTTTGCTTCCCTGCTCCTTTGCTATCCAGCACTGGTACAAGCTGTATGCCAGTGCCCCTGCAAGGAGGTGTCTGAACAGAAGATCAGGCAAGAGCAGGCTCTAGCTAATAAACTCTCCCAGGTCACACTACAGGCTGCATCTTTATACACTTCCATCCTTTGCGCAGGGCACCTCCAGCCATTTCAGTGGTGCTTTTGATCACAGTACTTTGTACAACACTAACAAAAACCTTACAACACATGCAAACACTGCAGAAAAATAACCCACCAATAGGCTGAGCATCTCTAGACAGTTCTACACTAAAGGATAAGCCAGGGTTTTCTGTATGTAATAAGTGATGGAAAAGTTTCAAGGCAACATGCTGGAAATACACTGGAAAGTAATATTGAACTGCTCAAACCAAATTTGTGTTCTCTTAGAGAAGCTTGCACAGTTCTTGCTTCTTCACCTTCAGCACAGCGCAGAAGCCAGCATAGTGCTCAATATTAAGCAGCAGCCTCACACTGGTACCTTTGGAAACGAGCTTCAAAGCCTTAATTAAGCCAATACATCTTTGGCAATGTCTATAACCCTTATACAGGCACAGCAGTGAGAATCCTGCAATCATGAAATCTAAGCAGGAAAACAGATGGTCTTAAATAAAATAAAAACTTCGCCTACCATTTGTTTTGTAACATTGTGTGAGGTCTCCAGCTTGATGATAAAATAGGGAGGGGTAACACTGAAGAGATCCTTGCCTTCAAGATCATGTTTTGGATTCAGTTCACGGGTTAAAATGAAATAGCTATTGTCTCCTTCTCCCTCCATCTCTCCAAAACAATAAAGCCCAGCAACACTTTGGTCTATATCATAAGATTAGGATGCAGTTTACATAATGAAGACAAAGATGCACTAATGAAACCATAGCTATGAGCAGCTGCAATTATGTAAAAGAAGCACCAGGAGTCTCTGCAGAATGAGCCAGAATCAGCTTGAAGCAAGGAGCAGATTTGGACATGGGGAGCTCAGCCATGGTTGCTCCAGGCCAGGACTGCAGCAAACCCCTACAGTGTCATCTAGACAGCCCCCACTGGAAGTGCCAAAGGACACCTCAAATTAGACCAAGTGAGCACAAGAGACTCCATGCAGAGCCATGAGGGTTGTTAAGCGCAAGCACAGAGGCTTCCAGCCAAGGCAAGCACATGGAGCCGCGTGTGCACAGCGGGTGCCTCACACTGGGGTACAGTTGGCTACCTGGAACAAGATGAGGGTGATGGGGAGAAGGAGGAGACAGATGACAAACATCCACCCCACAAAACAACTTCCAAACAAGTTTCGCCAGCATTTCACTTTTGCAGGCACTAAACTCCATTGATCTGGAAAAGAAAACAATTGATGCCAAAAGCTGACATCTGTGACATTTTTAAATATGACACTGCAAACCACAGGAGTTAAACTTAATAGTTGAGCATTTTGAAACGCTACAGGGTTTATTCAAGCACTACAGGAGAAGCCTTTCAAATTTGAGCAAAACTCATCCAGCGCATAGGCTGGTACTGAAATGTGCACCTGGGCTGCTGTTATAGTGGCTGTCACACTAATGTGGACAAATACATACAAATTCTGAGGTCCCAGGAGGATGCACACTGTAATACCTGCTAGCAATGAGTGATTCATTCAGTGCATGAAAGAACCTGAATCCACAGACCACATGCAAATGAGTACAATGGCTAATTGCATTTATTCACTCCCAGACTACAAAGCAGTTGATTTCCTTAAATCATGCAACTTCTGTCCTGTTTTACCTTCTCCAATACAACTTGCTCTCCCCACTCAGTTAACGGTGGGTAGGAGTTAGGTTATGCAATGTCCCATCAGCCACAATTACCCCTTCACCTTTCATTTGCATATTTTCCTTTCCTATGTCTCCACCACCACCTGGAATGTCAAAGTGGCAAAGATTATTCTATGCCTTGCTGTATTACTAACCGATAGCACTTCAGCTTGGGCAGCTGTCTCCAACCAACTCCAATATCAACATGCTTTTTGCAGAAAGGCACCCTCTTCTGTTGTGCATCAACAGTGCACTTCTCTTAAAAAGAAACAAGCACACTCACACAACAGGGAAGCCCTATCAATTATGCCAAATTTAACCTAGTTTCATGACCTAGATGTCAAAGTCTGTAAAAGACTAGACTAAAATCTTGAGAGCTCCTTGCTATCAGAACTGCACTGCTGTCAGCAGCAAAGGTAACTAGGTGAGGCACATCTATGCAAATCAAATGTATCACTTGAAGCAGCATGGGCATACTTACAGGGGGTTTTTTAGAGCTCCAGAAACACTCTTGGGACATTAAAGAGGGACATAAAGTAACCAGATTTAATATTCCACTTGGTCAGCCTGCTGAGGAGGGACAGGCTTGTGGGATGTGCCACCTAAGCCTGGATGCCACCCTGTGCCACGTGCTCTAGGCATCCCTGCTGGAGCAGGGGGGGTGGACTAGATCATCTCTAGAGGTCCCTTCCAACCTCAGCCATTCTGTGATTTGGTAAGCATGGTAACCAACGCCTAGCACAGAAACTACTCCCCCCAGGCTATCCGGATACAGTGAGCCCTCCTTTGATGCCTTCTGGAAGGAGGGACAGACCTGAAAAGACATTCGCCCTAAGCATCATTTTCTCACTTTTGGGAGGCATTCCTATTTCTTAAACAAGGGAAAACAAACAAAACACACACAAAGGAGAGAGTGACTAGGGAAGCACATGCAAGGCAGAGAGAAGCCTGTCTCCACAGTTTGCCATCCTAAACCTATGACTGACTTAGAGTGCTTATGTGCAACAAATATTGCCTTTGAGGAGAGAAGAACCCCCCATAATAGAGAAGAAAGATGGCACACAGCTCTGTGACTACTTTTATTGCTGTTGTTTTATTAGCAAAGCCACGATGAGCAGTGCTAACAGAACACAGGGCCAGCAGTATCCAGATCAGCCTTTACTGGCCTGCACAACAGGCCGCAGCACTTGGGTTTCTGCCCATCTCGAGTTGCCAGAGAGCAGCTGCTGCAAGAGGCAGCCCTAGCAGCTGCTTCACCATTAAAACAGGAACTAGATTCCTACCCTAGAAAATGAATAGATATTGCATGCTACACAGTTTAATTACCTCAGTGAAGTGCTTCTTTTCAATGTTCTTTTCTCCTTTCACTAAAATACTATGTATTTTAATGAAAGAATACTTCCTCACTATGCATCAGAAAGTTGCTCTAAGCTGAGATGATCCAACCCATCAGTCCAAAGCCAGGCTATGTGTAGGTCAGTGCAGAGCAGTGGATAGTTAGCATATTCACTTAAAGCCCTCTGTGGAGCCCAGAAGGGACAGCTGGTATCAATTTAGATCCACTCCAGATTAAGGATGACAAACTCCGCTTGCCCTTCTCTGTCACAGTTAGAAGAGAAGAGACACATTGTGGGGGAGGAAGAGAGTCTCTCACTTGAGGCTGACCTCACACTACCAAATGAGAATCCAGATATTTACCTGCTCTGTGGGACAGCAAGCACAAGTGTTGCTCCTCCCTCTCCGCCAGGATCGCTCTCCATCAGAAACACACGGCCCGCAGGCCTCAGGCCAACAAGAAGCCCCAGCTCCGTCCTGGTGCACCGGGCACGCAGGGGACAGAGCCTCGTCTTTAACCGTGCACTCGGCGACGAGCCGCATCCAGCCACCCCGCCGGCCGCGGGAGGGGAAGGCGGCTTCCCTTGCTACTGAGATTTGACTGGCTTTCCACAGCTGACACAAGGACTCCTTCTATACAGTCCTTGTTTTAAATACAAGGGTAACTGTAAGCTATTTGTAGACCTTATATAGCATGCAAGCCATCCAGATTTCAGAAGATTTTTTTCCTCCTATCTCCTACCTTCCAAGGATAGGCAGACTTGTCTATTCCGTCAATGGAAAGGCTTGGGGTGGGAGGTAAGGAAAGGGAAGACAAAACAAATCCCACAGGTCTGAAGAGCTGGAAGTTCCACCAATCTGTACATCACTTCCATGCTACATAGTCCAAACAGATTCGGCCTGTGGCCTGCTTTCAGACTGGTTTCTGTGAGCATTCAGATTGCATTGTTGCTGCGATTCAGGAGATATTATTTCTGTTTTCTTATTGAATATATGGAGGACTCTTTCTGATTACAAATCATCTCTGAATATTCTTAATTCTTCTCTGAATACCATCTATTAGTCTCTGCCCATTTAGCTGCTCATTAAGTATTCACAAGTCGATAAGAAACCCTGAATATTAAACAGTGTAAAAGAACAAAAAAAAAAGTGTTTTCTTCCTGTAGTCAGAGCACGTTCCTTCTTGAAAGACATCTTAGAAGTTCTTCCTTGCACAAATGTGACACTCCAACACATTATCAGTTACTTTAAAACAAGGCTGGGTACCTTATTCTTGCCAAGTATCGCCTTCAAGCGAGTAACATCTCATGGTTTCAGGGGGACTATGGTTATTAGCGAGTAGTAGTGTGGCTCTATGTTCTACGTAGCCCAGGAGCCATAATCTTTCTATGCCTATACTAAATATTAGGGAAACTGTAAGTACATCAGGAAATATTATTATATATATTCATGTTGAACATTTTATCAGGGAAAAGAAAGGAGGAAAAAAATAAACAAAAACTGATCCCTTTGCCTCGATCACAGATTACAATATCTTAAACATCTCACTAAAGACTTGGATCCTAGCT
>JAUBNY010000242.1:855435-894660 GCA_032275445.1 Crypturellus soui
CTTGGAAGGGGCATGGATTTAGCCAGTAGGAGAGAAACAAACCCAGTGTTTTGGACTAACCTTTTCCCAGAGCTCCTACACAACTCACGGGTCCTGGGCAGTCAGCAAACTACACCCTGTAGTTCCAAGAAATGATGTGGATCATCTCATGCCTATGGGCCAGGAGCACCGGCTCCTTTGCAGACCCCTTAGCACTACCAAAGCATAAGGGTAGGAAAGAGCACCCTCCGTCACACGTGCAGAACCTAATGTGCAACTAATGGCTTTCAGCAGCAGGGACGCAGAGACTCCAGAGCACCAAAGCAGATGGGTTCTGAGGCAGCTCCTGTTTTCTTTCTGCCAGAAAGACCCCAGCACAGATATTCTGAAAATAAATTTTGCTTTTCGAGTATATCCTAGTGAGAGCAATACAAAAATAATTTAGAACCAACCATGTAATTATGTGCATTTATTCCAACCTTCCATTACTGGAGATAACAAGATGAATAGTGAAATGTGAACTTTAACAATCCTGTAATTATAGCCACTGAACCGTACATTATTGAAAGAACTGTGCAAAACCCAGATGCAAAAGAATCAACGGGGTATGTAAATAGAAATGAAACAGTAAAATAATGAAGTGATGAAGCAGTAATGTGCAGCACTAAGTAGCTTCTTAGCATCTTTTACTATCACATTTATTCCTCTAACAAATATTTTGGGGTCCCCACCAAGTTTGTCACCCTTTCCATTATCACATGTTGTTCAGTGGTTTTAAGTTGCCCAGCAGAAAATATCCTGCCAGTCACTGACAACTGCAATCTCACAGTAAGTAGAGCTATGAGAAAACTGCGGGACCTTCTGGGACACTCAACATTTTACACAGTTGAAAGAAAGCATCAAATTATCACAAGTAACCAAAATTATCATCAGTTCTTAAAAAAACATAAATACCAAGCTAAGCCCTTGAAAAGAAGCAGCTGTGCGACTTGCAGATGCTGAGCCACAGTCCTCAGGGTTGCTTAGGGCACCTGAGAGGCAAACCACCTCCAGCAGCCAAACTGGAGACACCAAAAGCAGAAGATTTTCATCGACTGCCAAGTTGTCTCACACAGAAGTTTCCTTTTATACACAGCAAAGCCACCTATTACACAGAGATTAACTCATAACTCATTTTCTTCACAGAGAGTAGAAAGGACGATGAAAGAACAGGTTGTTCTCTTTTCCACTAGAGGATATTTTGTGACATATGACTATCTGTATTTTCAAGCAGTCTGAAGCTATTTCAGTTTAAGTAGAGGTAGAAACCATCAACCTGCATTTTACCACTCCTAATGCATCTTAGCCTCCTGTGTGTGACCTCTGCTCCTTTTAACCTTATTACTCTGTTTCTAGTTTTGATGACATAAGCTGAGGCAAATTAATTCCTTCCCCAACCTCTCTCCCCATTCCTTCTATGTATTAAGGAAGGAGAGCAAGAAAACAGAGCTAATATCTGCATCATTATGCAGCAAGTTAACATCAAACCCTCAAACTTAAACCAGTACTCAACCAGTAAAAATGATCAGGTTTAGCCTAACAGTCCTTTGGTCATTCCCAGTCCTTTCTGCTAAGGCTCTCTCTATTAAGGTATTAGTTCAAGATTGTTCTCAAAGATCAGAGAACTAAAAAGCCGAACCTCAGACCTCCTTCCAAATGTTAGAAAAGACCACTCTCCCATTTGACACTAACAATAAAACTTCTCTTCTGAAAGACAGAAAAATCTCTAAACCTTTCTTTAACTTTACACATTAATTAACCAAGTCTTCTCACTCATCCATCTGCCAACTATCTTTTCACCTTTGGTTTCAATACTTCCTCCCTACAGTCCTCCTTTCTGCCCAGGTTCCCCTCTTCACAGCAACCTCCTCTAAGGAGCCACCACATCCCACCTAGGGGAGATGAGGCCACTCATTCCCCTCAACAGGCTGCAGCTGCATGTTCTCTCCCACATACTGAACAACTTTAAGGGAATTGCTTAGAGGGGAAGAAGCAATTACGTAAATGAAAATTACAAAACACCTCTGTGTGCTGTACTTTACGGCATTATTGCCTTTTTTTTTTTCTGGGATATATCAATTACTTTCTTGCAGGTGGTCACAAATCTCTGCACCTGATACAACACAACAGTTTGTCACCAGAAGTCTTTTGGAGCTAGCACAGAATGGCACTGGGTACTTCTTTTGCAACTCAGTTCACCAAGTTTTGGCAAAAACAAACAAACAACCCCCTCACACTATATTCTACATAATTTAACTATTTTCTAACAACTCAAAAAGTCTCCTCACTCGCTAAGTCTCAGAATTTTTATTGATGTCATTAAAAAAGTCATAACCATCAGCAAGACCAATGGGCAGGAGATCTGTGCCAAAACAAAATTCCACTGAAATACAGAAACAACTCCTATCCACCCTCTGCATTTCTCACTAGTTAATTACTAATCGTGTGTAATTTCAGTTAATTAAATGGAGTTAAATCTAGTAAGAGCATCCTCTGTGTCCCCACCTAGAAATAACCATCACAAAGCCCCAAGATCCCTGCCTGCCTTTTTTTGCCCTTCTCCTGGCTTCCTTATCCCTACATCACCAGCTACCACTCAAGTCACAAGCTGGACTTCACAGGAGCTGACAAACGATATTCCTTCCATTTCCCATTAAAAGGTTTTAACAACCCTATTTGATGAGAACGACCATTAATTCTGGCAGAGGAGAAACTTGGACCTGAGTACTTAAATGGACAGGGATGGAGGGAGCCCGCCTGCAGTTAGTGCTGTGCTAGCCCAAAAGCACAGCACAAGCTGTGAACTGCTCAGACCTTCTTTTCCCAGATTGAAGAAAACTAAGGGATAAATACACACTTTCTGTGTAAGACTAAAAGATCAGAAAAATGACTTAACGGCAACTGTCTGATTCTAAAATGGTATCTATAAATAGTAACTAATTCACAGCCTGCCTCTGCCTTTAATCCGGGAGCAGACACAGCATCAGTTTCTCTTTTTTATATGCCTTAATACATACTTTATCTAGTGTTGCTGCAATAAGATACCATTTCTGGGATTTTCTTTCCTCAAACACAGGAAGGGAGTTGATTTTCTAAAACATCAAAGAGTCTGGGGCTGACCCTTTACTGCTTAGAGACTGAAAGAAGGCGCCTTAAGCCAGCAGCCTGGGAAGAGGCCCTCGCTGCCAGGCCCTTCCTAACCCTGCTCCCCTCTGTTTAACCAGCTGCATGCAATATTCACTACTACCCTAGGCATGAAACAAGCCCATAATCCCTTCCCCAGGCTTCTTCAGCCAGCATAAAGAGGAACCCCACTTCCCCGTGCCCCCACGTTATGTACGTGGAGGTAACATCAACGGTCCCATCTGGGAAAGAGGCACTTCCCTTCAGTGCAGTCTGTTCAGCAGAAAAGCAGAATGCCAACAACTCCGGGGCTTAAGAGAAAAGTAAAAATATGCTCAAGTGACCCCTAATGGATGAAGTTAGGCCAATAGAGTAAAGTCAGATGGAGAAAATGAGGAAAGATCAAACGACCGTGCTGTACATTAAGAAACCGAAATCCTTCCAGTGGATTTCTTTCATCATTATTAAGTTGCAAGGAGAATTTCCAAATGGTCAAACATTTAAGATGGCACCAAAAATATACATATGTTTGCTGACAGTTCTTACACTTCTCTTTTGACCAAAATAGCACCAAACCACTTGTATCAAATGCAGTATTACAAATTCTAGTAGCAAGTATGAGTTCATACTCTTATTTGTCCTGCACAGTAAGAATGCAATGGACTTAAGAACCACTGCATAGCCAGGTGCTTGCAAGGTAATTAACACCTTTATTGTTGGACTAAGCTATGGCAAATTGCAAAGCACAGATCTGCTGAGGGAAGGGGAGGGAAATAGAAGAAAACACACCTACACACACAGGGAGAGAAAAAATACGATTAGATACGGGTGGGGGGGATTGCACAGCCAGCGTTTTGCACATCTCTGCTAACATCACTGCTTTGCTGGCTGGGTGAGGGGAGGTTAAGAGAAAGGCAAAATCTGTTTCTTAGCTCCTGTTTACTTCAGCAGATAAACAAGTTTGGATTAAAGGGAAAAAAAACCTGAGATGTCAGCATACTTCAAAAGCAGTACATTTTACTCAGTACACTTCCATTAGCTGGATTGCTTCTAGCTGTCTCTCTGCTCTAATATTTTCCTCACTGGTTTAGCTTACAATGGTGTCAATGACAAAATTGAAGTCATTGATAAAAGCATCATGGAATCAGTCTAATCTACGCAACATAGACACATTCTTCCCCAATTATACCAAGTATTACAACTGAGTAATTTTCTGTACATATACATATATAAAAGAGACAGGCTTAGTATCTTTTTCTTCTTTTTTTTCCTCCCTATCTTCTTTCTGCTCTGTCCTTATGTGGCAAAAGGAAAAACAAACTAGAGAAATTAATAAGAATAGTCAGGATTCGAGAGAGACAAAAGCAAACATGATATAAATTTAGTATCTATAAAGAATATTTGAGGTCAGATTCCTACTTGGTATAAAAAGCCATTGAAGTGAGCAAACTAAACAGATTTACACCACCACAGAATCTAATCACAATCTTTAATTTTATGAGAGCTGAGACCTGCTCTTCTTCCATCTTTCTTTCTTTTACTCACTATTTTTCCCCATATTCCCTTTTGCTTTCTGTCTCCTTATCAAGAACAAACAGTGGGGAGACATGATAATGGTCTTCAAGTACCTGAAGACTGCTGTAAAGAAAGAAAAGAGCCATTCTGCTTGTCCAGGATGGATAAGGCAAGAAATAATGCACTTAAACTGCAGCAAAAGAGATTCAAGCTAGATATAAGGAAAAGCTTTCCATTACTTAAAATAGTGAAGCTCTGGACTAGATTGCCTGGGGACGTTGCTGAGTCTCTGTCACCAAGGTCTCTACACACAGCTGAGATCACCATTCATCAAGAACACACAGGTATAGTTTATCCTGCCTTGAGGCAGGCAAGCAGACAAGATGATTTCTTAAGGCCTCTGCTTACCCTGAGATTCTCTGGTATCACAAGCTAAAAAAGGATGGGATTGGGTCTGGCAGGCACTTCGAAGACAGGTAATATGAAAAATAAGCCACTGAGTGATTTGTGAGAGTTCTTATCTCTCTAATCATTAATTAGTCAATGAGCCCACAGGCACTGCACTTCACAAAGTCCAAAGAATGAGAGAAAAAAAAGAGGAGGAGGGGAGATGGGGGGATTCCATCATCTTATGTTACTACCTCATATAGAGCTGAAGGCAGAATGCTGCTGGAACAGTCCTCTTCTGAATAAATACAAAATTCTCATAATTTTAGCTAATTTAGGTTGTGTACTAGATTTGAGCTCTAAGTTGAAGGCTCAGCAACATTCCATTGTTCAAGGTATCTATCTGTCTGGGTTTTATCTTCTTAATAAATCCTAAGATCCCCACTACTTACAGTGGGTTTCTCTATAGGCACTTCAAACATCATCCCAAGGGTGTTTTGACATTCCCAGGAACTGAAAAGCTGATCCACGTGAAGGGGACAGTCCCAGCTCCAGCAGAAACCAATGGCTCAATAACATCAACAGTAGTGAAGCTAAGGCAGACACAAGTCCATTATGCACAAAGATGATGAGGAAGGCTGCACTTTGGCTTGTTCATTTTTGCCCCATTTGCCAGACTTGAGTAGTAAAGTGATATAAAACATGACCCTGGAAACTTTCTTCAAGCAGCTAAATTTTTCATTTTGTAGCTATGTTTTTGTTTGTTTTAATTTTTAAGTACAGGGTATCACTTTGCTTTCTTAAAGTCTATGTATAGTTTATACTTCATTAAGAATGCTTCAATTACAGCTTGTAGTAAACTCTTTGAGCAGCAAAAGGAAGCAATTCTCTCTTCCATATGATTCTTTCTACCTTGTGCTTATCTACTGCTCACTTCATTTCAGATCAACTTTGTAGAAAAATGAAATGAGCAGCAGAAACTCTCTGCATTTGGAAGGCACATCACCCTAAGCACCACCAAAGCAAACTACCTCAGTGAAAGGAGATTAAGGTACTATAAACAAGAAGTTCTAAAGAAATCTCTAGGATTAATTCAAAAAATGTTTAGCAAGTTGCTACAGTTCTTTTGTCTTGTTGAAGAAGACAACCAAAGTTGTACAGACAGACAAACTGTACAAGCGATATGGTTCCACTTTGGCTGAGTTCTATCTGAAGGACATCTTCAGGACGATGAACCTGTGTGTAATATTGTTCATACTAGGCATACTAGAGCACTAGGTATCATTTGATAAGGAAAAAAAAAACACAGTTATTGCACAGGAGTCTCCTCCTGCTTCTAACAGTGTTTGTAAAGAGTAACTCCACTGCTGCCATGTGAGTTATACACATGCAAAATCTGTTTCTTACTGGGTGTTCAGCAACTCTTGGTGCATTTATCAAGTTATAGGCCCCTGTATTTCTCTTTATAAGTTACTCTGATATACAAATGATACAAAGTACTGCATAATACAAATACAAAATACCACACCCTTACTGATACTAAGGTCAAGTTATTGTTAAACATTTTTTGTTCTGTTTACGAGTACTTCTGTATTGCCTCTAAATGTCTTTTACACTTCAATCACTTTGTAAAAAAGGCCTGGGAATAAATGAGAATCATGTTTCCAGGTTATAATCAATTACTGCTGTATATTTTTTACTATGGATGTTATTTCATTTCATTATTGCCCTATTTTCCAGTTGTGCCTACTGCCAATGACTGCAATGAGAACATTACCTTAATTTTATTTTCACCCTGGACTTGTCAGAAGCCTATTTTACTTGCAACATAAGGAAAATTCAAAACTGTAGCCAGACAAGCTCCCTCCTCCTTTTGTTTATAGGACATAACTCTAAAATGCATCTATATTAGGTGATGGGTACAACAGATAAATCCAGATGTGTATGCACTATACACAGGATGGCAATATACCAATTAACTAGAATTAGAGGAATAAATTGCCAGGCTCTGCAATTAAAATCTCCCAGCTAGAACACAAACTGCATAGTTATTTGCATCTACTTGCAGCCTGCTCTCAGGAAATCTAATCACCTTTTCAAAACTTTACACTGCTTCAGAAAACACCCATAAATTACAATTCTTGTGTCTCATATGTGAGAATACATCCTTATATACACTGTGATTATACACTCCTAGATCGGAAATCTGCAGTTCCATGTATCTGCTCTGTGGCCCCACATGTGAAGATTTAGTGGATTTTTCTGTCACCATTCTCAGGAGGCAGAGAGGCCACATGCAGATAAAACCTTGGGGCACAGACTGCTTTTCTCCCCTCTCTCATCCAGATTTCTCTCACTTGCACAAGTCCATGTACAGACTCTCCTCACACAGGTTTTCAAATTTACAATTGCCTAATGTATACCATATGCTTTTGCCTGGCTTGTCTACAGCTAGGATAGAGAAACAGGCAAAAATGCACAAGAGAAAGAAATAAAGTAAATGAACACTTTGAGAAGAAAAGAGAAAATGACTAAGATGGTGTGAGAAGATTGAAAATGGATAGAGGAAAGAGGAAAACATGTCAAAGCAAGTCAGCAAGCAAAAAAAGATTAAGGCGGTGGGGAGAAAGGAAGGCAAAAAGATAATACACATTTACTACAAGACATATAAGGAGAGACATATAGATCCCATTAAAATCACACATTCTGACTGGTGACAATCCACAACAATACCGCACCTCGAGCGCCCATTATTCTTTTCAATCTGTTAAAGAGTAAATGTCAAGATGAGAGATGCTGAAGTATGGTATCAACATTTCCCTACAGCCGCAGAGCCCATTATCAACACAGATAAGCCTGCACCAGGATACATTTCTTAACAGAATGTGGGCAAAGGACACTTTAAAATCATGTGAGATTGAAAAGATCATCATTGTTGCAGCTCCCTAAAGCCATCAGAAGAGCAGCACAAACATACGTACAGGAGCCAGAACAAAAAAACAAAACAAAACAAAGTCAAACCCCTCCTTGCCTTTTACTGGTTTGGCACCAACTCTGTTCTGGGAATCAAGTTGAAGAGGGTTATTTCTCCTTGCTGACCTGTGCATGCTAAGACACTGAGCTACAGGCTTAAGCACAAGCACTCTGGCCCATTCCTATCCCCTCTCAAACACTGGGAGTAGAGAGAGGCTGTACATATTTTGGTATTCAAACCCTCTGAGATCTAAAAATTGTATCTTATGATACAATATTGCAATCCTGATTATTCTACTATAAATAGGACTTTTCCATACAGGAAGTACCAAACAAAATCTCTATTCACATCACATTTATTCACACACTTGACATGGCCTCACATCTTGCTTATCACTTATTATGCTTACTTTACATACTAACATATATAAGACCTTTCACTTTCATATTTCAGGTTCACTATCTTAAATAACATTTACTGAGTTGTACTGCTAGATATTTATGTATTTAGCATAATTCTGAGAACTATCTAGGATAATATTGGGTAAATGACTGTTTAGATTTGCAAGTGAACTCCATGCTCTGCAGCTATCATTATGATAATAATTATCTTTATTCTCCTCTATTTTTCATCAAACAGTTCAACTTCTTTGTTCGTTCTTTTAATTCTTCTTCAATCCCATGGTTAATGTAAGCAAACTCCTAGAAACCAGTATATCTTTATCAATGTACTGTGTTTTCCCTTGAGCAAGTCTCATTATTTCCATGTGCTTTCACCTATTTGTACAATGCTGGCTGACCGATTTCAAAGAAAACTGATAGGTTTATGTACCACAGTGCTGTCCGAAGAGGTAGTATAGAATGAAATTGAAGAGATGATTGTTGCAAATTAGAATCTCTGACTAGATCCTCATTCCTTATCGGCTTAATTTTAAAATTAAATTTACTCCAGCACTAAACAAGAATGAGTTCCCACCTAAATACCACCCCACTCATTTGGTGCATTTATACAGACAGAGCAAGAGACATGGAAAGCATGATGTTGTGGGCAGCTTTTCTTCAACAGCCTCTCCTAAAAGGGAGACTTCCTCTTTCTACACAGCTGAACCTCAAGAGACTGCCCATAGCAAGGGCATCTCAATGGAGACTGTACTGCTTTTTGATACAGCATCTTAACATCATCTCCCTCCTCAGTTTTGCACTTTCAAATAAGCAAGCCAATATTAGCAATGGGAAACAACTGCAAACTGTTATTGGGCAAACAAGCATTTTGCACTCAGTAGGCAGGTGGCTGGGCATTCTTGCACACAGATGCACATACACTCTGACTTGAAACAGAGACCAATTAAAAAACACTCTTGATTCTGTCAGGATTATCCCATACACTCTGTGACTCCTGTAAGGACAGGACAACTTTGAGAGCCTGAAGAAATGGTGCATACATTGCCCTCCTGCTAGTCAGTCCCTTTTGCACTTGCAAGAGTAACAACCCTTCTGGTTTCCCTCATCCACAGCCCAAATGCCAAGACACTTATTTTCTATAAACTCTACCTTAGTAAGATTAGAATGCATGCAGTACAATAGCTGTGCTTGTTCTGGATACAGGCAAAAGATTCTGTAAATGAATGCCACTAGATGTTTCCAATTAGGGATATTGGTATGAATATTACACAAGTTGCTATGCCTGATTCTTCCACTGAGGCTAACATTATTATAAGAGAGTTATTCCTTAAACATATGTACTTATTTAACTCTAGGTAACAAATCAAGCCACTGCATTAAGTGTGCATTAGAATTCTATGGATTTTTTTTTCTTTTTACATCTCTCCACACACACACAAATCTCAAAAATAAGTAGCATTTATTTATTTGCTATGGGGACTCAGAGAAATGTCATGTGTTTTGCTTGTGAATATAAGCTTCCGTTTTGCTATCACAACTTATGGCCAAGAGTATGTTTATGAAGAGACCAACTGCTATCAGGAAAAAAAAAAAAAAAAAAAAAGGGCATGGAAGCAGAGAAGATTCAAATCCTAAGCCTATTCTTTTTTCCTCTAATAACATACTATACTTTCCCTGCTGCATTCTGCATGCAGTAGTACAAAGTGAAGGCTGACATTCCCAAAGGCTCAGCTATTTGAGTTAATTCTAGTTAGTTCTTCCAACAGATTCTCAAGTTCTTGCACCATTTTATTTTTCTGGTTATACCACAAGAAAACAAGGCTGATGCAGCGCTCTGAAACTCTTCCTCTTTCTCCTGCAAACTATGGAAACGCCTAGGGTTGGGTGCTGACAAGCAAAAAAAAAAAAAAGCCTACTGAGGCCCAGCTCAATCTCTAATCTAAAGTCCTCTGAAATCCTAAGGTTCCAAAGGAGGGCAGCGGGATGTGGATAAGCTTTGCTACACTACGTACTTGGAGCCTGGCGCAGCCTGCCGCGACGGAGCGCAGTTACACATCGCAGTTACACGTGTGTCTCTTCTCGGAGCGGGGGTCCCTACCAGTGAGCATCAGGTGTGCACCAGGTGAGCGACGGAGGGTAACCACCAGGGCTTGAAATTGGCTGCCTTTCACTGATAAGCAGTCTATCAAATAACATATTTCAAATATGCTTTCTGCAGAGGGGAAATGTTCTTCGGAAATGCTCTTCGGAAAAGTCACACCCAAGAAAGGTTTATGTACAAGGAGAAATTAAATTGACTATGATTTTTGAATCTGGAAGACTTGATTAGGAAGATTTACAGTAGAAATCTACCAAGCTCTGGAAGGCACTGGGAGGATGAAGAGGGAATGATTAGTCACTATTTGAAAATAAGGAAGAGACATCAGATTATCAAGTCACAGCTTTATAACAGTAAAAGGAAAGGCTTTCATTTTTCTTCACATAATTCATAATTACAGTTGTGTTGCTTCTTTCGCAGGCTAGAATCTTGTTTATACCAACTATAAGGTATAAATGGACTGAAAAAGTCTACAGAACGATTCACAAAAGACAAGCCCACTGGTGATTCAAACTCAAAGAGGTAAATAGAGACTGATTTTGTTTGATTTTCGGAATGTGGGAATGTTTCAGGGAAAACATCAATATATTTAGACCCGTTTTTATGCTTCTTCTTCTTCTTACAATATTTTAACTTTTATTTTGACAAATGACCATGACTGGATATTACTCATAATATACAACTGTATATTAGAGCTAACTAATACTCTCCAAAGATTCTCCTTTAGTTCATGCAGCAGATTCATATACTTTTGGAGCAGAAGCTCTTTCAGTGTATCTCTACTGCTGCTGTGGACTTTTAAGTGACCACTGTGCTGTATATGCTTCAGTACAACACTGAATGTGAAATACTTTGGGAATCATAGCTTCGCAGAATATACATTAAAATACAACAGTACAACAACAGCCCACTCTGTCAATGTCAGACCACCTCAGAGTCTTGCCTCTGCTCTGCGTCGCAGGCTGACACAGTGCCACCCTCTGCACTTTAGGAATATCTAGGAGGCAGGAGTAAAGGACTAATGTGTGCCATAGTACAAGAACATGTTTTTTTGCTGCAAGGCCCCCACTACAATGCTGATAGCATATTACAAACACAAAAGCAAAGTCATCTTCACAAAAAGCTAAAAAGAACATAGATCTGAGGCACAAAGCAGAAATGCCCAGTTGTGGCCTGTAAAGCATAAAAGGGACCTAAGACATTTCTTAGCTGTCTCAGAAGAATGGTTTCATCACAAGGTTATGGCTCTTTCTCCTTACTTCCAGTGACAGAATTTCATTAAAAAAAAGATACAAATATACACATTCTTAATCTCACTTTTCCTTGTAAGCAGTTGATATGTTTGCCAAGATGTTGTGAAGCTGAGAATCAGTGACGGGATGTCCCAAAAGATAATCTGTTTCTAAAATGTTTTGGAATCTCTGTCATAAATAATGTATGTAACAGCATGTGAACTAATATAACTAAAACCTAAAAGGCACAGTTCAGAGTTATCGGCTCAGCTGGACTAAAAGTCAAATGTTGAGACCTGAGTAATTCAAAGTGAGCTCCAGACTGGAACATATCTTCCTACATACAATTCATTATCGTCTTTCACCTTCTACATATGCTCCGAATGACGGTACCTTTCAAATGCTCCTACGGTGCAATTTTCACATCTAGCTTAGCTTTTGTACGCCAAGGTAACTTATAAATAGCTTTCAAGTATCAAATCAGTTACAGGTTGGTAAAGCTGTAGAAAATTATTTATGCATGTTGTTACACTACATTTGGCAAGCTTAAGCTTCATCTCATCCACTCAGCATGGACAAAGCAGGTATGTAAACCAAATCACATTTGTAGCAGTCAACATGCCCCTAAAACAGCCTTTCATTTGCATCTTACCCAGCATCATGAGTTAAGAATCTGAGTAGAAACACCACAGTCTGATAATCATAGAATCACAGAATCATTATGGTTGGAAAAGACCTTTGCCATAAGCCTCTCTATACCATGCCTGTTACACCATGTCCCTAAGTCCCTCATGTACACGTTTCTTCAACGTTGTCAAGGACGGTGACTCCTCCACTTCCCTGGGCAGCCTCTTCCAATGCTTGACTACTCTTTCCATGTAGAAATTATTCCTAATGTCTAACCTGAACCTCCCCTGGCATGTGCACACTACACCCAGTACATCGCTGAAATCTATGCAAAGAATTAGAAGCAGTTAACATCCAGTGGGTCAACAAAACAGGAAGTTAATTGTGTCTCCTTTCATTAGTGTCACTCCCTCATTCATTACGCAGCAATCAGGAGCTGCACCTTGCCATGGAGTTTGACAGTGGCTCGTGCAATCGCGACACAATGTTATCAAATGGCCCTATCGACAAAGCTTCGGTCCCAGGGCTGCAGCACGTAACTCACAGATACTGCCAGCCCTTCTCTCCATCCTGCAGTTTGCACAAATGCCTGCCTCAAAGGAAAGCTCCTAAAGACATAGCCAGCTGCCTTTTCTGGGTGAGAATTAGGCATGATTATGATACCCTTCAAAATATTCAGTTGCAGAACTGCAGATTGCACAGGATTTTATCAAACACAAGAAGAACACAGGACTCTCAATCATCTACAGCCTATTAAAAGAATGGCTGCATACATAAGGAGATAAATAATAATACAGTCACACAAAAATAATGGATTTTTTCTCCATCTATGTTTTTTTTCCCTCTTGCAATTATTTCTGAGTGAAGTGAAACTGTAAATAGCTTTACCCACTAAATGATCTTGAGAAAATTATATCAGAAGTGCCACAGTGCAGCTTGGGGGCTTTTCCTGATCATTTACTGCTCAGATGATTAGCTCGGAGCAAATTTTTGCAACTCTGCTCACCAGGGCAAAAACACATTGTGAGGAATGATGGAGGCAGAATGTAAAGTCACATTTGATTTTCAGCAGCAAAAGGCATCAGACTTGGACTGCAGAGATGCTGAAGGCCACAACAGAAGTGCTTGCAAGAGCTGGGGCTGTGAACTGGAACAGTCAAAGCTGCAGTTGTCCATAATGTACTCGCTAATCTGCAAACATCTCTTCCGCTCAAGATAAAGATGCCAAGTCTCAACTGTGTGAAAGCTGACGAGAGCGGTGAGTCCTGCATGTCAGAAATGAAGCACACTGGAAATTCTGCCAGAGCCAGGCTGGAAGCGCCTGGAAGAGTGAACAGCACCGGCAGAGCTGTAGGGTACCCCTGCATGGTGCCTGCATCTAGCCAGAAATATCTTTCCTCTCATGAAGAGACAAAAGAAAATCTATCCGTTTCACTGCCTTCCTGAGTCTCAAGGCCATTTATCTTTCCAACTAAAGCATCAAGAAAATGGAGTGGTTAGATACCTGGTTTGAATTAATTCCTTCCACAAAATGGTAGAAAGTACAAAAGAGCCTTTGAAACATCTGTATAAAACACACTCCTGTGGCTAAACTAATCTTCCACTCCATTACCAATGGTTCTACATGGAAATGTATGGTGACACTGATCTGACAGTGGAAAATGTGCTACCTTGGTTGGAAGGTGATTCTTTTATCCAATATATTTCCATCAGATGTACCAATTTCCTCACTTTCTGCTACAAGCTCACACCTCAAAAGAACTCAGCAGTTACAAAAAAAATCTGCTATATAATCAATATCTTGATTGTTTTCATTACAAATAGACTAATTTGCAAATATATCATTTGGAAGAAAATTCATCATAAGCCATTTCACAGAAGGCAACATATGCTATTATTTATAATGCATTTCATTAAGATTTAACTTTGCCATTTCTTAAGAGCAAAAAGCAGTTTTGATTTTCATAAGGTCCAAATAATTTCAATCTGAAAAATACAACAATTTCCAGTTAGAAAAGCAAGCAGGTGCTTCCACAAAGCATAGGAGCTGTGAAACATATTGAAAACCACCCACGAGCCCAATAAGAAACTTTTGCAAATCTGCAAATGTCATATGTCAAAGTTCGTGAGTCACAGCTGTGGTGAAAGACTTCAGAGTGCTCGAGAGTAGGGTGAATGACCCACTTTGGTCACTTCAGCAATGGCCTCAAGAGTTTTCTCTCTCTACACCTGTATGTATATTGGCAATGATGGCTCTACGTCATATATACATGACTGTGGTACAGGATAGCATAAGGAGAGATTATGCAGAAATCGTACACATAAACCAGGGTCCATCAGGCTCCATCTCAACCAAGAAGAGGGTGAGAACATTGAAAAAACAAGCATGCCTGAGGAAACATAGATTAAAATTTATTCTCAACCTACGAAAGTATTCAGCTTCACCCTGTTAACAAGAGAGGTTGCCTGGATGATTACCTAAGGCTGTGATCAGCGCACCTTCAACATCAACACACCACGCCGCCATGCTGCCCTGTGCTCAT
Source organism: Crypturellus soui (assembly GCA_032275445.1). NCBI lineage: Eukaryota > Metazoa > Chordata > Aves > Tinamiformes > Tinamidae > Crypturellus > Crypturellus soui. Next base: position 870,354 of record JAUBNY010000242.1, read on the forward strand.
TAGCTGATTTAGCCAGTGTATACAAATATTTTCTTAGGACGCTCATTCAATGAGTTAAATCATTGGCAATCAACAACAGTTAACCACAGGAAAAATTATAGTTGCTGGTGCAAGAGACATGTTGGTCTTGCTTCTTTAGCTAGATGTGGTCACCAGGTAATAACTTAGTAAATAAAACCCACACTGCATGTGTGAGCGATTGCTTGAAAGAGATTGTTGGTTTTCAGGCAGAGGTTTAACTCAAAGGAATTGGTGCAGCAGCCTCTCCAGTGGGTTTCAGCTAGTTTTAACTCTAGGTGGCTGGCAATAGTCCCAATGGCCAGGCCATTCCTGCTTCATGACTAAACAAACGTTCTCATCTACCTATGGCCCTAACTATCATGGTGGGAAGCAGTAACAGAAGAACACCAGAAATAGTGTTTTTCACTTCCTATTTTGCTAGTAGGATTAGCAAGTGGTAAGATTTGCTATGTTGACTGTTTGCGTAAGAAACAGATAGTATAAGTGCATGTGTTAAAATGGATTTTTAAATGTACATTGGCCTGAGGGAAACAGCTTTGCTCACATCTTTGTAAACAGCTATTCACTCCCTCCCTGCCTCTTCAAGTAGAATATGTTCATTGAACTGTGAGGGGAAAATACACAAGCCCAGGATGTGTTAAAGATCTGCAGCCTCATCAAAAGGTTCAGGTACATTTTTTGTCACTATGATGGGTACAGCTCAGCTCAGCTCACAATAAATTAAAGCTGATCCCAGCAGCTGAGACCACACTATGTCAAAGAACTAGGTGTGCAGTAGAGCAGAAGATACAATTGGGATAGCCATCAACAACGTCTCATCAGCTAACAAATGACTCCTCTGATCTTCATCCTTGCTACTAGCTTATTTCAAAGCATCATCTACCATCTACTGGGAATATCATTAGACTTCTTGGTTTTGGTATTTGATACTCAAACCAAAGTTAATTTTGGATCCATGCCTTGGATTACAGATATTTGACCAGGGAGACCTTTTGTAAAGTTTGAGCATGTTTGTAGCAAGAGAAACACAGCTACTATGAAGAAGCACCTCATTCGTTACAGTGTTTTCCCCTGTAAATTAGCAATGAATCAGGGATGTGCAGTCATAGCAGGAGCACATTTTGTCCAACTTTAGTTGGTCTCTAATTAGCATAAAAACAAAACAGCAGGCTCACAACTACCTCTCTATTAAAACAGTACATTCCCACAAGCAAACTATGGGTGAAGGTGCTTCAGAGCACTAAAGACAGCTACGAGAAGATCTCCTGTCTGGACTGGAAGACCAGAAAAAGCAGTTCAGTAATTCTAGTGATGGTTTTGTGCACATATGGTCTAATATCAAACTAAAAATGTGCGTAATTTTTCATTTGAACTTCTCTAAGCTTCAGCTTTTAGTTATTGGTTTGGGTTATATTTTCCTCTGCAAGGTTAAAGATTCCTCTAGAGCCTGGTATTTTCTTCCTGTGCATGCACTTTCTGCTACTACCAGTTCACTCAATTTTCCTTTGCTAAGACAGTCTTTTAATTGTGATAGAGCAGTGCTGCAGATTATGCACTGGGGGATACTTCCAGGCAGTTATTTTGTTCCTTTTTTTTTTTTTTTTTCTGGGATTTTATATGCTTGAAGAGTTGAGTATCCAGACTCTGAGCATGAACTGATCAGGAATTTGCTGAAAGTATGGAGCTGCAGATCTGTAGACCAGCACTGCATTTTCAGACTTGGTAAAGGGTTTCCCTGATATCTTCCTCAAACCTCACTTCAAAAAACAATATTCTTCCCATCATATTCCTTTTCTAGAGTGAAAAAAACCCCTGTACTTCTCCCCTGCATCTTCATTCTTGCTGCAAACATTATCTACAACATTATGCTTTAAAAGTGACTTGTGCACAGGAATGAAGAGGCTTCCTGAACAATGGAAGGTACTAGAGATAATTGGAGGGTTTTTTTAAGAGAAAAGGAATATGGTATATATTAATAAATTTTAATGCAAAACAAATATGTGCTAAGGGAAACATTAAAAATAAAAAGTATGGGTTTACTTTTGACCTTGAGATTACAATTTTCGTGTCTTCTAGATCCACTGTAGCAATCTGAAAACACACATGTTCTGCATTTAGCCATGCCAGCGATGATGAATCTGGCTATCAGGGGGAATCCTTGAAGCTGTCAGTTTGTATTAAGGCTGTATCGTCCTTTGAAAATAAATAATGTCCTTTAATGATAAATAATGACTTCTTCAAAGAGTCAATAACTTCTTTCAAAACCAAAGAAATAAAAAGGCAGATATTTAATTATTGTAAAATATCTTCCTTTCTACCTATCTTTTCAGGCAAAAGTAGTAGCATCACGGATAGGAACCTATATTTTGGAGTTGTATGGAACACAATAATTATAGACCCACAGCACCAATTCAACAAAGTCAAAGAGTCCTAATCAAGTACACTGATGTCTAACAAGAATTTCAAGAACAGGCTTAGTCAGGCATGCCTTTTGGTTTTTGCTTAGCAAAATCATAGTGAATCTTCTTAGATACTACCACCACTCCCAGAGTAAAACTGCCTTTTCTCCAAACCATCTCATACTTTTCCCCACTGAGTCTGAGCGGCTCCAGTAATTAGGACTCCACAACCTTCTCTCTTCCCCTTCCCAACCTATGTACTCTTCCGTTTCAAGTCCTTTCATAGAAGAAAAGGGAGAGGAAGAAAACACAAGGATGACCATATAGTATTTTTGCTACACATGTAATTAAAGAAGTAGTAATTTTCTTTAAAATGTTTACAGAATTACAGACCTGGGATTTACCAAAAAAACAAAATATTTCTCTATACTTTGGAAACAACTATTTGTTTTAAGAATGAGTGGGTGATGTAGAGACATCTCAATTTGATTAAAAAGAGAGAAAAAGAAAAGTAACATTGCTGCTAGTGCAGAGTGCTCTAGTGTCACCCCAGAATATGAAGCCCATAAAATGGATACAGATTGATTTATGAAAGAGAGGTTCATAGACATCCCTGCCAATGTGTTGCACCCTTCATTGGGAAAGGCATTTTTTTCCAAGTGAGGGTACAGAAATTTCTTCAGTTTCTCACCTGACACTGTCAATAAGGATGCCAGAGATTATTTTGTGCTTTTTGAACTGGCCTATATGGTTGTCTGCAGCCAAAGATAATTCTTTCCCCTAGAATACTGGAAAAAGTCCATCTATATCACACAAAATAAATGACCACTAGATAACTCTCAATTAGTATAGAAAAGGACCCCTTCCTCTAGTATTCTCCAGTATTTTTTTATGCTTTAAATATCAGCAAAGGCTGCTGAACATGCATGGTATGGGCAAATACTGAATTGAGAGGATAATAATTAACTCCACGTGGAAATCTAAAGCACCTTATACATCAGCTCACCATGCTGAAAAACACATCTATTAGGCCAAGTAAATGATTTGTGTACTGTACTTGAGATAATCCATAAAGTAATTTACTACTTCTGCCCTTGTGCCAATCTATGTTAATTTAGATAATGGTAATTGATGATTTGCCAGATCAAATGATTGAAACAAATCCCTAAAAATTTACCCTATCAATTGGTCCCTTTCAATTAAAGTTAGAACAGCATTAATCACTGTGAGTCAAGCATCTCTCAGAGAGCTTCTCTACCTAATATTGAACTGATAAGAGGGAACAAGAGGTCACCATCTGAAATCTACCTGGAGCTCTCAACAGAGCTGTTACCACTACTGCACCAACTGATAACATAGTCCGTAATCATTTCATTCCAGCTTGCGCACTGCAAACGTATCTCAGTAATACAATAACCTTGGCTCATTTCCATATGCTGGGTAATTGCCCTGTAGTAAGTGATAAATTAAAAAGATTAACCAAAGCACTAACTACAATAAAAGCAGCTAATTTACGAATTTCAGCTCTCTATTATCTTCTCTTTATTGAAATTGAACTTAAAAATCCTCCCTCTGCTTCACCTGATGATAAATGTGAGATAAAGTTGTCTATTTTATATTGGCTGACAAATAACAATTTATCCACTAATTATGCAGCTCAAATAGCATTTTCCTTGTGGACTGCAATTGCAGACTTGCAAAGGGATCTGAAAGTGCGGAGGTGAAGGACTGCCCCCAGAGCAGGAGCTGCCCTTCCCTGCAGACTGCAGAAGGTAGCAGGGCTGCCAGCCTGTCACAAAGGGCTGAAGAAATTCCTGGTGGAATGTGGAAAGAGGGAAGAATAGGAAGAGCAGACCACAGAGGCCCCATAAAGATTCTAGACTTTACACCACTGTTGCCATTACCGACAAGTTTTTCAAAGCATTTTAAAAAGCTACAATTAAACAACAATAAAACCTCCTCCATTTAAGCAACAATTCATTAAACCTTCTTCAAGCAATCTGCCTCTTTTGCATTACTCCTATAAAAAGATAACCTTCTGGCATATGTTGATGGTCAACAGATTCAGGCTCTTTTGGTCTTGGAAGGTGGAGAGAATTCCAAAACTGAGGAATGTTCACAGAAGTGCTGCATTACCAGCCACCTGATGAAGCCCTTTTCCTCCCGCATTGTCTCTGTAAATGTGGATTGTGAAATTATGAACTGCACCTCACAGTGTGAGAAAGATGGAAAGCGAGACCGAAATTTCAAGCTATTCAGGATGAATATTCTTTGCAGGAAGGTGGTTTTCAGAAGGAGCTTGTGGAGCTGCATCTCCTTAAAATCCAAAACATAAATTCATAATGATATCTTAACAAACAGAGCAATTAGTGTTCCTCTAACTCATTTTCCTCTACCTTTCATGGAATCATAAGCTGAAAAATGGAGATAAATCCTTTCCTCCTGGATTGCCACAGTGTGGGAGTATTAGGAATGGCTCTAGCTTCATCACAAGAAGCCCGTAGCATCAAACTGTAGCCTTCTCTCTATCTAGCACAAAAGCAGCAAATTATTGCCCATATTGTGTCTGTTCTGCCAAATTCTAGGTATATCTATGCAAAAAAAAACATAAATATCTCTTACCCCGGGCTGCCTTGGAATGAACCAGCTGCAGAACCGCAGCCGCAACAGGGCAGGGCAGCGGCCGGGCTAATGCAGCTTCCCCCAAAGCAGGACTCTGTGGGTCTCAGTGCCAGGCTCTCACTGCCGTTTCCATCATCTTTCCATGTTTGTCCAGAGGCTCTTGTTTCACAAAGCTGCATTTTAAATCTCAAGGGAGCACATTCATTCACAAGGTATCTTATGTCTTTTAACTCCAAGCCCAAATAAACCTAACCCAGAATGTTCATACCTCTATCTAGGTACAAACACTTTGGAATTTGAGTTATGCTCAAATCTAACTTCTAATTGCATACGTCTTCTCTTTAAACTGATCTAAAAATACGCTCGTACCGTGATTCTGTCATTTTCACTTTTGGTCTAACTCACACTGTTGCAAAAATTCAAGGGAATTGAATAGTACAACTGATCCAAATATTGTTTAACTAACAAAATGAATCCAGTTTTTCTCAGAAATAGTCAAACAATCAAAACAAGGATTCTCTATCTCTCTGGAATGGTTTCCTCACTCTTAATCACTCTGATGCTCTGAACAGAACATGAAACACAAGATCATTTTGTTCTCAGAAGCCCTTCATGCTTTTTGCACTTCCGCTACAAGGAATAAGGTATTGCAAAACCGATGTGGTTTGTCAGCCAGGATCTGACACCAGCTTCTGTCTCTCGTCCTTCTAGTGGCTCTTGAAATTCAAAATGAAGATGATTCAAGTGCTGCCACAAGGAGCAAGGGAGAGGATAGCTCTGCCGTCCAAACCACATCCCAGGTAATTGCTGAAGAACCCACAGCAAATGACACCAAATCATCTCTTCATTACAAGCTTTAAACAGCTCCTCTGTGAAACATGATTAAGTTAAATATTAAACAGATGCTGCCAGGTATTTTATATTACTTTGCATTTTTTCTTCTGGACATTTCTTCTTAAGACATTTCATCTGCTGTGGAATTGAATCTGATTTTCAGCCAAGTTTTTAGCCAAGGTAAATCTGTGCAGCACAACTGAAATCAGTTTACACCACCTGAACAGCTTTCCTTCAGCAAACAGATATTTTTATCCCAATAGTTTCTGTAAGGCAGAAAACAAACTCTTTATTCTATTTATTTTTCTATCTAAGGTGAAATGCAGCATATCAGCAGCAAACTACGTAAGCTAAGTCTTTCTCTTGCCAGCTTGGCTGCATTTGGAAAAACTAAAGGAACAAATGCATGGATTTTAAAAATATAAAAGCCATACTTGCAAATTCTGTAAAATTCTCAGAAAAAAAAAATTCCTCCCTAAAATTCAGAAGCATTTAAACCTTCCTCCACCAAATGGGAGAAGCACTTGGGGAATTTATTTTAGAGAGAGTCCCTGCACTGTCTGCCTAAGATAGGTCAAGTGATTAGTTAGGGACACAAAACAACCTGCTCAACAGGGATTCTTGGAAGGTGACTATTACTTTCAGTTTATCAGTGCTCCATAACCCTGTAAATTATTCATAACCCTGAGTAAATTATTCTGTCTCTGTTGTCTCTTTTTACCTGTCTACCAAACTACGGTTAAGCTTCAGATTTCATTGGACACCTTCAAATTCAAAAATGAAAAGTGCAGTCTAAATGCTGAGTATTAGCATGTGATTTTTTTTATCAGGTAAAATGTAGGAGAACTCTTAATGACTGTGAAAAAAAAAATCAAAATTTGCAGATTATATTTTCACAGTGCTCCCACATGACTTTAGTGCAGATTCTCCCTTAGTCTCCTTTCAGATCTGCTATCTTTTGCAAAGGCATCTTATGCTTTGGCATATCTTTGTTTAGATGGCTAGTATTTTTTTCAAAATGAGAGATTTTCTACATGTCTTGTACATTAACAAATGGCCTTTGAAACAATCCAGTATAATTTCAGCTAGGCTAATTTGATCTAGTTGTTATCCTTGCAACAATTTTTGACTTTGCAGCAACCAGCTTTTGCATCCAGTGTAACAAGTGCTGTAAATTGCCTGTAAGTGCTTAAAAATTTGTTTCAGACTGTATCTGGCATCCATTTATCACATAAAGGCAGTGTTTTTATCAGCAACATCCAACACTTGCGTCTGAGAGCCAGTGCAGAAATATCAAATGGCAACAAATTTTGTTTGATTCCAATCTGAGTGAAAGTAAAAAATTTCATAGTCAGTTAACGATACCTGCCTTAAATCGGCAGGTAAAAAATATTACTTATAATTTTGAGCATATTTGTATTAGACTTGGATGGCAAACCTCTGGTTCTTAACAAATTAATTTTTTAAGAGTCGTACCAAGGTTGTTCTCATAATATAGTGAACAAGCAAAGCAGACATATACCAGAGTTGTGAGTATGCAGGACTGCAGCTGATCTCCTGAACAGCTGAACTGGGAAACAATGGAATACTGGAACTCCCTGGAACAACACGGAGTGCTTGCAGGGGACAGGTAATGCCAGCCTCATTTGCTAGCTGTAATGCAGGGCACTTTGTAACTTAGTTATATTAACACTTAGTGTTCAGGCTTAGACTATCAATGGTGCTCTAGACGCAATCTCCCTTGGGTTCCTAGTCTTCTGATTTCTTGAATTACTAGAATTTCTTCTATTAGGTGCTAGAATAGGTGCTAGAAGTCACTGCATGTGTGAGATGGAGAAACAAGTGCTCTTCTCCTTTGAACTCTACACATTCTCTATGAAGATAGAGCCCCTGTATCACAAAGAAACCCTGTCAGTTGAGAAATGCAGAAAAACCTCCTAATATTCTTTTTCAAGAATTTACCAAGGTAAATTTCCCTAAACTGGAACCACCATGTTTTCTATACATGCCTTTTACTTACTCTGTCTCTCTTGCAAATTCAGCTTGCTTCAAAGTCTTTGTTCTCTCTTCAGCAGAAATTAAGATGGAATTTGGTCTCCACCTTTTACATGTAAAGTAACCTGGAGATATGAAGTACTACCTTGTATGCCTTTTAGAGGATTATCTGTTCTAAAAAAGCACAAAAATCCCTTGAAAGAAAATAACCCTCCCCACCATCCTCAAAATCTTCAGCAGAGCAAGTAAACAACTTCGTTACGCACTTCACCTGTGCGCAGTCAAAGCAGCAGTTCAGACTAGCTGGGTCACTGAACAAACTTCAAGTTATTGTATCGGAAGCCTGCAGAGAAGTGGAATTAACCAGGAACGGTTCTTTTGGCAAATGTCTTCATACTAAGCAGTTCTTTGAAAAAGTGTCCCAAACCCTCTCACTTTTATGCCACTTCCACTCTGATGCAAACCCACCGACGTCTCTGGCACTACAGTTGGGTTACAGCCATAGCGAGGCAAGACCCAAACCCAGCGCTCTCACACCCAGCTCATAAGCCACACGAACTCAGTCTGGGGTTTATGAAACCACTTCTGAGCCACATATCCCTCCGTTCTTCCTCTGCCTCATTTGTTGAACAAATGAAAAAAATCACTTTCCGTGAAAAAGAAGCAGTAATGAAATTATAGCTGTGAAGGTAACCTTAGCCCACTCCAGCTCCAGTACGTAGCAGACTGCTAGATGCTGTCCCTGAGAGCTCAGCTCTGCAGCGGCCCTGTAGTAAACTCATTAACTTTGACTTCCTACCAGACTAAGACACCCATCTGTCTTACCCGGGCCTCCCTTGCATGTTGGTTTCCTCCCTGTCCCCTCACTGGGTATTAAATTGACAATAACGTTTTATTCAATGACTGGATAAGGTCACATGTACTATTGAGCTTTCTTTTATTTTTTTTTTTCCTCCTAATTACAAAAAAATAAAGCAGCAAAAAGGGAAGAAAATTCTCCCTCAGTGCTCCAGTGCAAATTCTAACCAAAGGGCGTAAGGGTCAAACACTGCATGGTATAATGTTGTCCCCTATATACTGCAAGGATAAAAACAGAAGAAGTGTAACGAGAATAAGGAATCAAGAGGCTTGGCGCAGTCAGGGGTTCTGGTTCCCATTCCCAGTTCTGGGAGAAGTGCTGACTACTCATTGCAAATAACAGAACTAGGACTGGGAATCAGGACTACTTTCTCTGACACCACTTTTTTCACGTTGTCTGTGCTGCTGATAAAAGGGGATAACAGTATTTCCCTCTGTCCCCAGAGAGCATGAAAAGGCTTAACTGGCAGCCAAGCTGCAGCTGCTGCGTTTCCTCCTCGCTCCCATAGCTCCCGTAAGGCCGAAGCACAAAAATGCTTAGTGTCCACGGCGAGCAGCCCCCCACGGCATGGGGAACCGTTCCTCACCTCTGCGCAGCCACAGGCAGGAGGACGACCTAGGCACAGCAGAGGTAATGCGAACACATACTACAAAGGCAGGTTCACGCCAGAGTCAAACCCTGCTCTGGACTTCAGCCTCATCAGAATTCAGAGACTGCTTCCCAATTCTGAGAACCAGCTCTGGGAGAGGAAGGAGGAAGAGTTACAGCAGTGATTCTGGATGAGGCCACTGAGAAGACTGTTTGCTATTTTTTCAGGAAAGAGAGAGAGAGAGAGAAAAGAACTAAACAAAATTAGGCATTCTAGCATGTACAAGAGGGGACAATGCAGGCAGCAAGTATTAGTCTGCTATGGAGATCACCAGAAAGGCAAGATAGAAGAAAAAATCCTATCAGAAGATACCCAGCAAGAAACCCTGCAGAAAAGCCTAAGAATAAGGTCCAGGGATTTAAAAAATTATAAAGACTAAGCAGACATATGATATGGGTTCAAGAGCAGCATATCATGTCCAGTTCACATTAAGCATGTTTGAGTCTTAATACAGCTTTCCTTGTCTTGGTATTATTTGTGACAAGAGCTCTGTAAGTAACTTATCATCTAATACGTAGAGCACGCAAACACTCCTCAACCAAAACACAGAAGAGGCTTCAGCTCAGCAGGGCATTCCCCTCCGAGAGAGCCTGCCTCACAGATCTGCTCTAGCACAGCAACACCTGGTCACGCTCACACTGTACATCCCTCCCAACAGTAACCCGCAGTACATGAGGGGCTAAAGGGTCTTCAAGGCAGTTATTAGGATATTACAGGTTCCCTATAGGTTCCCTATTTGAAACATCTGTCTGCTTGGGAGCCCAATAAAGTGCATCATACCCAAAATTATTTAACTTTTTCTACTTACTGGTTCTTTTTTTCCTAAGTCAGCCAAACATAAGGTTGGCCTGTTTCCAGCATTTGACAGTTCGAATTTGGACACAGGTGGCCAGGTTCAAGTGAGGTGTATGCCATACTTTGCAAAGAACAAGATGGTTTGAACTTAAGAAAAGGTAAGTCTTGTCAACTTAAATCAAGGAAATAGGGAAAGATACAACCTATGCTGTAGAAGTAAAATGGAAAAAGATTATTCTGAATGTATCTTGGAAAAAGTCTGGGACACATTCATGATGGCATGATATTCCTCAAGGGTGTTTTCTTAAAGGATATGCTGACTAGCGCTAGCTGCAAAACAGCAGGCTGAGGATTGTGGGAGGGAGCAAAGGAAATTTGGGACAAGAAAGGAGGATGGCCTAAAATAGTCATGTGCTAGAAAGCTGAAAATAAACCAGTTCACAAAACGAACATAGGCTGTTATGTAACAGTGCAAGAGATGCACAAGCACCTTCATATCTGGTCAATAGTATCTATAGCAAGGGCAGGAAGGAGACTTTTGAGATGAAATGTGGTAAACCATTAGCAAAACTACTTTCTGCATGTTACTTTTGGAGAAGAGCAGAAATAAGAATGTATGTCTTTTACTTATTGTAGATAATATAAAGATTGTCTACTTAAGGACTGCTTTATCGCAGTAAAGCATAAAGCTCTGTGCTGCACTATGTTCACATTTCATCCCACCTGATTGCCCATTTGTACTCTTTTCCTCGTCACACAACACTGAGAACCTCTTTGGTCAGCCAACTACTCTTCCAGTCAAAGGAACATCCAACACCATCCTCATCGTCTTTCTTTCCCTGACATATATTCATTTTGCATAACTCCTCTGCTTCTTCTCTGTCTCCAACTGTTGGTCAAATTTTGGAATATTTCTGGGATTGAGAACGTGGAAGGACATCTCACCTAAATTTAGACGCAAGCCTAGGGGGGACAGGAAGAGGCCAGACAGTATGCCACTGCTGGGGAGCTGGCTTTTGGCTCATCCACGGCATACGCAGATGAAGCCATGTCTGATGGGGGCTCAGGACCCTTCTGAGATAAGAACGGTGAGCAGTGATCTGATCTTCAAGGCACGGATGAACACAGCAAAACACACAAAAGGGGACTGTTGCCCTACAAGCATCTTAACAGCAAGAAGGAATTCAGTGCTTTGGGAATACCCCATCAGAGAATACAAGGAATGGCAGTGTAATAGATTGGCCAAATTATCTAAATCAAGGCAAATGGATGCACGGAGCTTGTACTATAGTCACCATACATATATGCTGCAAATACATAGAAGAAGCTGACTGATAAGTTACCACTTTAGCACTGTACCTGCATTCAATCAAGTAAAACAATTCATCACATGGCCCAGGTACAACAACATGCTACATATAATGAAACTAATGCATCTTCATTAAAATTTATCTATCTGCTCTAGCTAAGGGGCTACTAGCTAGAATAAAAGACATGATGGGAAAATGCAGGGCAGGGGGGTTTATTACCAATTATGAGGGCATTCATGGAGCACTGTTTAAATATTGTCTTCTAAAAACTGGTAAGGGAAAATTCTTCAGAGAGAGAATAACAGACTATTAAAGCTATTAATCATAAGGAAATAGCTAAGACCTCCAAGATCATATCCAGATTCATAAACTCTATGCTTTATACCAGTATTGTCCCTACTAGCATATGACCCTTAAAAAAAGTCATAATTCTCTATCATGTTTTTTAAAGAATTTTGAGAACATTTTCACTCACCAGTTGGTTCAAAGATACTACGATACACTGAAAGTTCAAAGCTGCAGCTTCTCTCTTTCCTTTTATACACTATTTTACGAACTAAAAGTTAAGAGAAGTTAAGGAGTGCAGTTTAATAGACCTCTTCTCCCAAGGTTTGTACTTGCTGCTCTTAATCTCAACAGACTTCTTAGCCCCAACAAACTTTAAACACTCAAGGAAAAAAAAGAGTATACATTGTAGTAATGGCTTGAAAACACTAACAGATCACACACTCAAATGAATATGGCAAAATGTAAATCAAGAATGCTACATCCACAGGTCAGAGCATGTCCAGCATGTCACACTACGGCCTGCCACGTCACACCATGTCGTACTGCTCCCCTCATCCCCAGCTGCCAGCAGCTGCTCCCAGTTATTTACTACATTTTTATATAAATTGCATCATAGTGGGTGCTCTCTCTCTGCTGCGAGGGAGAACATGAGCAGGTGGTGCAACAGTACCTCTAATTCATCATCTTAACCAGTGACGTTTAAAAAGCAGTGAAACATAAAGTGCTATTAGACCTGAAAAGCTGCCATAATTGCAATAGCGCTGCTAACTAACCGTTCAGCCCCATGTTCTGAGTAATTAGGGCAGTGGTTTATGACCAGCTCTTGGTGGTATTAGCAAAATGTAACAGGAGATTGAGCATGACTGGTGGGCTGGTGAAGAGGAGGAGGAGCTGTAAATTACAACTTGAATGAATAACTTATCAAAAACCACGTGCCCTTCTTTACCAAAGAGGAAAAGTAAAAGGAAACAGTCCCCCATATCTAATGGGTAAGCAGAGTTGAGTCAAGGAAACGACAATACACTCCCTCAGTTATTAAAAAATGTATTTTTGACTTACCTATCTTATTTCAAATATAGATTATGTGATTTTGCTCTGGCAAGTCAGCAGGAGAGAGAAAGTTTAGCAGAAAAAGCTTTTTTGAGATAAGTTCTGTGTGCTTAAATGATTGGAGAAGCGTGTTTGCTTACTTCCTGTAAGGATGAAAAAGCTGATGCTGTAAATCACCTGCTCACAGCAGGAGGAGCCTGGGCAAGCTCAACTGATGCAGGGATAGAAATACCACAGAGTGAGAAGTCTTTGCTTCATGCCCTCCAGTGCCTGGCTTACAACAGAGCAGATTCAGTAGATGCAAGGGATGGATATTCATAGTTTCATTTAATAGCCACAAAGAAATCTATTCTGATCTCCCCCACAACTTTAGTCATACAACTCCCTTGTTTCAGTGTGTGTCAAATGGCACTATCAGAATTACAATATTATTTATCCTTTCAGGGACAGAAGGTATTTTTGGCTGAGAATTTTCAGTAATGCTGACTTCTCCACACTATGGAAAGCTATTCCTCTTATTATTACCTACTCTTCATTCTTTAAAATATGGATGGTATTCCTAGTCTGAATTTGCCTAGTTTAAACTTCCAGCTACTTGCTGACATTATGCTTTTATTCCTCAAAATTTAAAAGCCACTTACTATTAAACTGCTTTCAGCATTGTACGTAACTATCTTCCTTTCCTTTCAGATGTATACCTTCCATCTCTCACTAAAGGGCAAGTTTTCCATACCTTTAATAACTCTTATGTCTAAGAATGAACTCCCTCTAATAATACAGCAGCTAAGAAACAGAGAGCAGTCACACTCGTGCCAAAACCAGATAGCTTTATTCTTATTTGATACTGTCCTGTTTCCATATCCAGCAAGTTTAGGGCCTTGCCCACATTATCATGAGACCTCAAATTTATCCAAATAACGCGCCTGACCTCAAAATCTCTTTTTTTGCAAAATGTCACTGCTTCCCTAATATTCCGTAGGAATGGCTCTCATTGTTTTAAAAGCGAAAGCAATGCTGCCTTTTAAAAGTGCATCTTGCTCAGTGCCCTCAGTTTACATGACTCAAATCAGTCTGCAACAGAGACACATCTTTGAACAATTTGGGCTATACTGAGCCAATTCTGCACCAAGCAATCTGCAAAGAAGACTCAAGACACCATTTCCTTATATATATACAGATATGTTTTTCTTCTGCAAACAGCTGCTTGAGCACAACTGTACACTCTCATCCTTGCAGGGGATTTTGCAATCGAGCTAGTAATGGCATTGGAGAGAAAACAAGACAACTCAGCTGGATAAGGCATAAAGAAAGGGTCATGCTAAGCACTCAGCTTCAGCAGAAGGGAGATGGCATGTGTGACAGGAAAGAGAGACAGAAATGGCCCTTCTCCACACTTGAGATGACCCACCTGTGGAGCTGGGAGTCTCCCAGTCCTGATACAATTCCAAGACTGCCACTGCTGTCCTCGGATCTGCACAGAGCATACATGGAAAGAGGATGGCCGTAAGGAAAATCATCTGACTAGCACAGAGAGAGAAACGGTGAATAGCTTAGGTTTTCGTAATAAGACATTGATTTTTTTTTCAGAAAAATTAAATGATCAATACATCTGTTTAACCTCTGCTTTATAGTAACAAAAGTCAGTACATTCTCCTGAGGAAAAGCAGAAATATTTTCCTGCTGAAGAAAATTTCCCTTTCTTACTGGGAATAGAGTTTCAATAGCCTCCCCCTATCTGCCACGGCCACATAACAGCATGCCTGGGGAAGCTGGCAAAGGTAATGACATTTCCTCTGAACCCTTGAAGGTGGATAAAGAAAAAGGGCACTCAGTCCTTCCTCCATTTCCCTTGCAACTGTCACAGCGATGCTCTGCACCCATAAAACACGACAGGGGCTGCTGAGGAATTCAGTACTCTGAGGTAGCTCATTTCCAGCCTCCTCGAATCAGAGGTCTATAAAAAATACTGTGTTGAGCACAATAGCAGGACCAGAAAGCCAGAAAGTATTTTTCTTTTTTTCTGGATTTGCAACAACTTATTCTGAGCCAACCGGCAGAATCCCAAGTGGGAGGATGAAGGATGCAGAGTGCAAAATTAGTCTGCATTTAAATAACAGACGTGTTGGTTTGGGTCTCCCCCCACCCTTTGCTCTGTTTAAACAGCCCAGTGCTGCCTGTGAACAAAGCCTAAGAAGATTATGTTCTGTGAGGATAATCTCAGCTTTCTAGTGCTGTCTTGGCTTCAGAAATACAGTATTCCAGTTTTCTCCCAGGGTCATTTCAATTCCTTTCCCATCAGCTCCTATATGCTTCTCCAGCTACCCCTGATTTCTGGGGTGAAGTGTTTTTCATGTTATACTTATCACGGCTTCTAGGGTTTTCCTGCCATTCAGATTTGAGAGGGACGGATTCCCCACCAGAAGGTAACAGGATTAGACAGCAAGTAACTTTCTCAGAGGTCCAGGTACCCCTAGGCCAGCAATGCGTGGGGGAGCAGCCCGCCTGGAGCTCCTCGCTGCCCACCGCAGTGCATTATCGCATCTGAGCATTAAATTATGCAGAAAATGCTCAGCAGCTCAAATATTGAGCAAGTGGTAATGATGTTGTCACTTTGGCGAACACGTAAATATCCACGCAGATGGACAGCGCTTGTGAAGACAACGAGCGAGATCCGAGGGGCCTCCTTTTATCTCCCGCGCGCAGCTCCACCGCGGGCAGGAGGACTTTGCCCACTGCTGTACCCAGGCCAGGGCCCAGATGCTCCCTTCCTGGCACAGCCTTCCCAGCTCGTGGGCAGGCCAATTTTCACCGCTATGCCCCAAGAAAGAAGGGCAGCGCGGAACGGCCTGGCCAGCAGGCGCTGTGGGCCTAGCTCAAACACGACGAAGCCAGAAGAGCAGCATCTGTTTATGCTGGCCTTGAATTTGGTTCTGCGCCTGTCAGGAGGTTTGGGGACAAGCTGGGCAGGATTTTGGATGCTTTATGCAGGCTGAATCTATAGGTAAATTAATGTCATGGATATTTTACACTTCTGAATGCACTGTGCATAACGTGCCTTAGCTACGGATGTTGTGCCTACGTTTTTGGATACACGTCTCACTTTCATCTACTGGTTGCGTGTGCATCGTGAGCATGACTGTTAACAAAACTGGTAAATATGTGGGAGGAACAATTGAAAAAGAAAGCAATACAAGATAAAACTGCAGAAAAAATGGTCAGCGTTGCAGGCTTCTCATAAGGCAGGGTCTGAGGGAGGTGGGAACTCGCTGGACAGAACAGGCGCAGTTCTCTGACTTCCGTGTGTCAAGACCACTGGATGGATCTTGTTCAACTCTTGCCTGTCAGAATCACATTAAATAGCCTGTGAATGCACCTTTTTCCTCCTTCTGGTCCAGCATACACTACTCTATTACGCTTTGTCTTATTGTGCTATTTTCAGTCTTTGTTTGGGCCGTGAACGGAGAAGTCTGCCATGAAAACAACATGCCAAATAACCAACATCACATAATAGCACAAGCAACTGTAATTGTTCTTCATGGAGCCAAACCCTGCAGTGTTGACACTGAACAAATTCCTTTGACTTCTATGGCTGCTTGGCCTGAATATGGGTTGACTCGATCAGCCTATATACCACAGGCTGCAGAGCAAGTAGCGTGATAGAGGAACAAAACGAACAAGAACTAATGTCAAGTTCACCCTCAGGCTTAAGAGATTTAAAACAGCTAGCACAGTGCCTCATTCCATCTGACCCACTGCATCAACATGTTGCTGCATCAACATTTCCCAGAGTTTTTCACATTAGAGCTCAGGGCAGGAAATCCCAGTCCCCAGGAAGGCCAAACAAATTAAAGGCCAAAATGAGAAGAAAAAAAAACAAAACAAACAAACAAAAAACCTACCACCTGCGATAAAGCCATTTATTCTAATACAATTTCCTTTCCATCAACATGTTGCAAAGGTGAGAGAGACGTATAGGGAAGTGGCAATTCTGGAATCACCATGATTTCAAGTTTGCAAAAGTGTCTTAGCAGGCAGGAGCACACTTCATGTGGCAACAATCCATGGGCATCTTGTGAGATTTCCCTCATTTCTGGAAAAAAAGTGACACAAAAACTATCTAGGTGCCACAGGATATTATGTCTTAAAACCTATTGGAAAGCCCTGATGGATCGAAAACAGTTTCTACAGTCAAAAGCTTTTGATTAAAAGTGCTCCATCCTGATCTACACACGTAGCACAACTGATCACAGCCTTGCTGAGGTGGTAGCTACACAAAGGAGGGGAAAGAAGAACAGATATTGAAATGCTCCTGTGAAGTGCTGTAAGAGCACATTATGTCCTTTTACGTGGCACAGCTGGTGGGTGTTACACTGGGGGCACAGTCAGCCCACAGACCCTGTTCCAGCTGGAACTCAAACACGCTGGGCAAGAAACAACCAAACCACTCCCGCCCCGGAAAGCCCCAGGGGCTGAAAATCCGTTTTCTTGATACATGAGCTCCTAGTGGTTGGATGCCTCTCTCACAGATTATCTCCTTATTTAAAGTCCTTTATTCTCTTCCCACATCAATCCCATTTTTAAGCTTGGTATCAGACATCAAAAAAGGATCACCAATATCCACCGAGGTATGAGCATGTCTGTATGTTATACAACTTCATGTATGTATGAGTGCACACACACACAGACTCAACAGCCTCTGCTAAGAAGCACGACCCCCACAAATCCCAGACATATCATCAAAGGTACAGAGTCACTGGCCAAGCTAGAAAAAGATGCTAAAATGACAGCCACTCTGCATATTTTATGAGTTTTGTCTCCTTCATGTCTCCATGTATCCGCAAAGCCTTCTCATTGCTGCTTCAGAGACCATCGGGTCTCTCCCTGCTGCTAAGGAGGTTTCATTGCCCCCCCTCCACCCTGTCTGTCCCTGTTTGTCCTCGGCGTCAGTCTGTCCCGACAGCAGAGTCTTCATGGCATTCTCCTATTATATCATCTTTCCCAAACACCTCCGCCATCACTGCTATCTTCTTTGCGCCACCAATCCCCCACAACTATTTCTGTTCCTGCACATTCAATCCAGACAGACAGGAAAGCTGTTTTTTGTCAGACTCACTGTTGCAGCCCAGCCCACCAGCAAATCCTAGGCCCCAGAGAGCTTCCAAGCTCTCAAGCCCATGTTTGTACCTACATCTGTCCCAAATCCAAACTACAGCAGGAACAAGGTACATGTCAGTCCTCCCACCTAACACCCTAGTTCTCATGACAGAAAGCCTAGAAACATGAGAGAGGGTTGGGACTTACTGTAGGAACACAAGCCATGAAAGATCTATGAAGGCCACAGCAATAGCTCAGCATAGCGAGGACTCACTTATGGAAGATGGGTTGCTTCCCAAATAGAAGAAAAAACAAAGACAAACAAGCAAACAAAAAAACCCCATCACCTTGAGGACATAAAACCCCTGAGTATCCTTAACATTACTGAACAAATGCACCTTTCCTCCAAGAAAACCCTTTTGATCTCATTTTTTTCCCTCTACCCATCATTCTAACAACCCAACAGCTGACTGCAAATACTCTGTTAACACTTTACTAATGCTGGCTCAATGAAGCCATCATATCACTAAGTTCCTTCAAAGCACACACAGCTCAGCCACCTTCATTTTATTCCCAAATCCAAAGTTCAGATGACACTCTGTGGCCAGTGACGAAGAAAGCATTGACCTTGCATCAAGTATTTCAGGAGGAGAGTCACTTCTCGAATTAAAACCACAACTGATCTCAGTCTCTGAGATTGGTCCCTTCGTTTTCCAGGCCTCTGAAAACCCAGTAAACCATTCTTCATTCCAATCACATTGAGCCTTGCAGTTCCTATGCCAAAATCCTAATTGATAGAAGTATCCAAGGATCAAAACAAAGATGTGTGTGCTTGTTCTTCAAGAAGAACAAGTGAGATAACATGGTAATTTTACTTAGGTCCTCTTTTTAAAGGATGGCTGATGTTGTATGTAGCAAATGCTGGTTTCTAATCTATGCAGTACTGCAGCCTCACCTCAAAGGACAAGTTGTAGTGAGCAGGCTGAATTCCTTTGGCAGGTTTCTTTAGTTATAAAGAATTCCTTTCATTATTTACTATAAATAAAGGCATACCTTCACGAAAGGCTCCTGCTACTCATGCTGCTCACATTCATATTTGATAGCTGAACAGAACTAGGGCCTTTTGCCTGTTCCACACCAGGTAAGAGAGGTTTTCTTGTGAGATCACTGATTTTTCAGAAAAACATTTGTTTTTTACCCTGAATTAGACTGACAGCCCATCAAACCCTGCCTCCTGTTTCTGAATGCTTCTGAGGAAAGTGAAAACAGCTTGCAGCTTAGCCCATCCAGCAAAACCAGGCAGCGTGGGGAGAGATGAGAGACTCCTTCCTGACCTCTACAGTGATTAGATAACGACTTGAAGCATGCAATTTGATTATCCCTCTGTTGGAGCCAGACTGAACCTTTGAGTCACTGTCCACATAGGCAGGGAATGAACTGGGACTGCAAACAGGAATTCTGACCATCTCTATTTCTACCTTGGATTAGGAGATAATCCACATCCTCCCTCTGCCGATCCTTGCTGTTTTAGGAACAGCTACTCTAATAGCAGCACTAGTCTGACACCATGTGCACAATGTCCAGGTTCGGAGTTGACTTTCATCAAGAAAGGCAAGAGTTATTGCACCTTTCCTCCTGCCCCACAGAGAAAGCTGCACACTGTCTAGGATCTTACATCAGTGACTGTCACTATTTTGAGAGACTAGATGAACTGGGCCCTACTGCCTAGTGGCAAAAGATGATCTCAAGATGGACATTTTGTGCTCATGATTCCAAGATGTAGATTTTGTGCTCAATGAAAAGGTTACTTACTTTCATCTTTCTGTTACTGCATAGCCTTCTCTAACTCACCTAGGCTCAAAGTTAAATAACTCCCCCTTCTCAATATTTTCCCATTTATAAATTTCAACAGTCACTGCATCATTTTACTAGATTTGCTGATGCCAGGAATACCAGAAGCACAAGCACGTGCTACGATTAGGTCCAAGCCAGAATGTGCAAAAGCAGAACTCACTAGGGGAAATCACTGCAAAATAAATAGATGAATAAGATGCTCAACATTTTGCAAGCCTATTAAAAGCTGGGCTGCAATAGAAGGGGCAGGAACTGAAGGGCTGACTGCCAGTCAGGATAGCTGAGGGGTTTGTTAATTTATCCCCCACAGATTTCCTCCTCTCTTAGTTTGTAAGTAATAACACAAACTCCTATCTAATGCCACTAATGCTATTATGCTGGAAAGCCCAAACCTGAGGAGAGAAAAAGCAGTATGTGGCAGCAGATGCCAGCAATCAGCCAAGATCAGAGGCAGCACATGTCTCCCGGCTATACACACAAGATAAATGTTGACTTCATTTCCATCTGCAACCCCCATATCCTGCCCCTACCAGCACCCTCCTCCCCACCGCCTCTTCTCCCAAAACTCTGCTCTGTTCCTGCCAAAATGATAATTGTTAATTTATTCTGCTTTTCTGGTTGCTGTACTAGCCCAAAGCTTGTGCTGCCTGGTGTCTAAGCAGCTTGTCCTGAGGATATGGTTAAACCTGCCTTTGATCAGCATTTAATCCTTCAAGGTGCTCGGGGGGCTGGCGTTTAGTTTCTATGTGGAAGCAATTACAAAGGATGGAAAGGAGTAGTTCAAATGGGACTTTCACACCTACTCCTTCTTCTCCTTCCCAAAGAAGGGGATGAGAAACGCTTCAACGCTTCATCAAGCACTGGGGTGACTGTTACAGTAGGAGGAGAAACGCTCCATGTCTAGCTCAGATCTGATGAACGTGAGAAATGGGCACCCTGGCCATGAGGAGCCTAATCTGCCTTTCTCCACAAGTAGTCCAAAGACCTGGGGAGTTTTCTTTCTCAGACAGATTTACGGTGCTTGTTAGAGAGAGAAGCTTCTCCTCCCCTCCCTACCTCAAGCTTCATCTGTAAGGACATGTAGAGGAAGCATTTTTAACAGATGGAAGCCAAGCTCTCTGTGGAAATTTTCCAAAATAAATAAATAAAAAGTAACTCGTAGTTCCCACACACAGCTAAATACGTATGTCTCAACAAAGCCCTCACTGTGGGGTAAGGCTCTCTGCAGGGCTGCAAAAGCTGCAGACAGAAAATAATGGGAAGAGCTGTGGAGGAATTTGAGAAGACTAGACTGGAGGAAGAAAAGCAAGTGAGGTTAAATAACCTAGAGCAAGCTACTAGGGACAGTTGTCTGTTAAAGCTCTGAGACATCATCTCCAAGGAAGCTCTCCATCTAAAACCACTGGAAACTAAGGGAGTGGGGCAGTTCCATTCCCCATCGACTTACTGCCACAGTACAGTACTTGATTGCCCCAAAGGAGAAAGCATACCGTCCCACGTGGCAGTTTACACGAACCTGAGGCTGCAGGCAGCAGTAGGGACATCTCACTGCCGTAGCCTCCCCCATCCCACACCTTTTCAGCTCAGATTCACAATGGAGAGACCACAGAAAGGTGTTTCTTGACTTCTCCATCCATGGAGCTTGCTCCTTGCAGGGACCTGGTGTGCTCTTCTTTGTTATTAGTTAAATGCCATCAGACAAGCTCTCGGTATTACAGAAATCACATACAACTAAAAACTTCTTTTTTTAAAACTAGGTACATAACTAGCATTTCTATTGTGTTGATGAATAGAGTGATCTAGAAAACTTATCATCAGGATACTGAACTGGCTGATTATTTTTACTCTAGGTCACAGTGATCTTATGATACTCAGTTTCCATATGAAACTCCATTTCATAGGAAATGGAATTTAATGTCCCTTTTTGGTAGGAAAGTTTTAGATGGCTTTGGACATGTAAATGCTTGTGAAACTGCAAATAATAGTTTATCTCAGTTGCACTTGCTTACGGTTACACAGTTATAATTCTTCATGTGCTCTTTCACATTTCTGTCCTGCAGCTGGAAACAGGAATTGAGATTTTAACTTGCCACATACTGAAGTCTGAGTCGCTCACCTCTTGTATCTAGAAAAAAATTCTAGCCACTATAGGTAATTTTGAAGTATCAAATAAACTTCAATGCTTAACCCAAGTCTCACAAATCTTCATGCCCCAACACCATACTAAAAGACTGTCAGGGGAACAGGGAAATGAAAATGCCTTAGTACCAAAATAACTGACTCATTCAAATACCAAGTAGGAAGAACATTTTTCATCTGGCATGGGAAATAAATGAGATATATACCAGTCCCATCGATATATGTGTTAAACTCTCTGAAGCATCCTTTTTTATTACACTTAAAACATATGGGAAACCCTGATTTTACAGCGTTAAACTGGTGTTGGACAGGCCTAAGGCAGATTCCAGAAGAATCCTTGCAGCCAGGTGCTCCTCTACGGGCACCTGCCCTTGCTCAGGGCTGCCCCAGGGCGGCGGAGGGACCCGTCCTCTCCTCCTCTCATGCTCGGCTCGCGCAGGGCTCCTGCTCCCCCATCTTGTGTTGTGCTCTGCAGCCCTGAAGGGGATTCTGCCCGCATGTTTCCTCGCCAGCAAATGCAGGGAGCCTTAGCTCCGCTACAGGAGAAGGGAAAAAAAAACCAAAATCACTGCTATCCAAGGCAAGTTAACAGAGAAGTAACTGAGAGACACTTGAAAGAAAGAGTTAAATCAATTACAAAACATGTCCCATCCTCCTATCCTAGGCTTCAGCTTTCCTCACTTTTTTTTCTTCTCCTTTTCAGGCTTTTTCAATATGAAAAAGATTGTGTAAGAAAAGCCAGCTGGCTCAGCAGGAGCTACATGCTGATTAGAAAAGTTTTGCTCTGGGGGGTGCAGAGTTGGGGGCGGGAGGAAATGAAGCAAATAAATGGTATTAATCCTTTAAACCTGAGAGTTTTAGCTACTGTATTAAAAAGTTGGCAGTAGTATCTTCTAATCCCAAAGCCCAAGTGCAGCATATTATCCAGCAGACTGCATTCCCACACTCAACACCTTCCTAAAAGCTTTGCCGCGCGCGTGCCAGTTTTATCAGCTACCTGGAGCACTAGAAGAGAAGTTGCTTGCTAATTCCCAGCCTTGGGGCAATCCTGCTCTGTGCCGTGAACAGCAGGGTGACGAGGGCACTGGCTGTAGAAAGCCTGTGCTTGTTCAGTCCTGCCACCTTGCTTTTCTACGAGCCCTGAACCCGACCCATAGACACCAAGCACCAAAAGGATTCAGTGGTGGCCTCATCCTGCCTCCTGCTTTTCCCTGAGCTGTGCCTGATTCTGCCATGGGGCCTGGACACCAGTGAGCAATGCACAAAAGCATTATGGAACCAAATACTAAGTGAAAGAAGTGCCAGTATCCAAGTAAATGTGCAGGAAGGAATCAAAGGAAAAAAAAAAAAAAAAAAAAAAGCAGGGAATTGGGGAACAGCCAGAAATAAGGATTAACACCTCCAAATCTAGCGCCAGCACCAGACAATGTTAGTGGCAGTGAGTGATCAGGATTCCCAGTTGCATGTCTAATGTAAGAAACAACTCCACGCGTGACAGCGTGCCCCCCAGCACCAAGGAGCACTAGCGCAGGCCTGAAACGCTGGAGCTGCCATTTGGGATGAAATCTGAGGTCAGTTCAGTCTGTGACAGAAGCCAGCGCTACAACCCCAAGCAAAAAGACTGCAAAACCTGCTGTGAGCAAGGCAAGGTTTTCACAGAGAGATGATAGAGTCTGATGGAATAAATAACTAAGTTTTTAGTCCCAGAAAACCACCTTCAGGTTAGGAAATTAGTCTTTTTTTTTTCCCCACTCCCCACTGGTTGCATCAGTTTCTGTCCTCTGGAGTTTTCCTCTTTCCTGTTACACGGTAAGATTTTATATTCAGATCTGGGGGGGAAGCACAAACTGTTTGGCATTTTGATATAGCGTTACGAGTGTACAAACGTATTATTTTTCCAAGTCACAGCTTCCCTTGGATTCTGTCATGGAAAGGCTGACACACCGGATGGACCAGGGGAAGGAATTAGATCATAGGCAATCTGTTACTCTTCCTCTCTTTTTCTTTTTTTCCTAAGACACCTGCAGCAGACAAAATCAGAGAGATGGGGTCAGATCCCCACTGGGTATAAGCTGGCACAGGTTTGTTGCAGTCACTGAGTGGAATGAGACTACTGGTACCTACTGAGAAGCCAGCCCATATATCCTGGCACATTAACACCTGAGTCAAATGATGTAAAAAGGAAAGGACTTTTTACCCAATCTGTTCAGATCTCCCAGCCATGTGAATGCACAACCTCCCCAACACACACATTTGTTCAAACGAGCCCTGGTTGAGCTGCAGCAGCAGCCTGCCCCAGCTGATCAACCTCCTCCTCCTCCTGTACGCCCACGTTTCACCCCAGAATAATCCCGCAAAAATAGTCCAAGGAGATCTCTAAAGAGTAGAGTATAGCCAA
>JAUBNY010000242.1:912551-943674 GCA_032275445.1 Crypturellus soui
TCCCGCGCACACGCGCCGCCGCCCGCGGCCGCCCCGGGGCTGGAGCGGCCCCAGCGCGGGCCCCGCTGCGGGTCGGGGGCTCCCCGGCCCGCTACCGAAACGGGCCTGTTTTCTTATGTGAGCCTCGGGGAGCCAGAGCTGCCGCCAGGGGGTTAAGCCCATAAATAAATAAATAATGGTAGTAGGTAGGGTAGAAACCCTTCAGTGGCTCTGGGTGAGCCCAGGTGATGTGCAAAGTGATATGCAAAAGACCACACAGGGAATCAAACAGGGAGCAAACAGGAAAAGTGGGCAGCCCTGGGACTTGCCTTGCATCCTGCTGCTTTCCTCTCCTTCACTTATCCCTGGTGCAATAAACACATCGACAACCGCTAAGCTAGTTCCTCTCCCGGGATCCCGGTGGTAGACACACAAACCAGAATCAGAATGTGCTCGGCTCTTCTCATCACACATACGTTCCCCTAACACTGCATCTCTATTTAGTGTTCTTGGAAATCAATTTGGATTCAGTACAGGGCGAGCATCACTAACCTGTAATGACCGTCCAGACTCCTAGACCTTCTACCTGAGCCCGAAGTGCCTCTAATTTATTTTCTAGGAACCTTTGCTGTGGTTTTAAGTCATCTGAATCAGTGGCTAGAGCAGCCAGAAATATTCCTGTGTTTTGCCAGAGCTACTCAATGACTGTGGATGGTAAAGCTGAAAAGCAAGAATATTAGTTTCAAATTTATCCAACACCTGTCACACACAGATCTCCGTGTGCTTGCACATCTTTTATTAATGTAGCTGTATTTTATTAATACAGCTTTAGGTATTACTTTGCCATCCTGTAGACAACGAAACAGAGGCAGGGGTGTTAGGTTAGTGAGTGACTAATAGACATAGGCAAAACCGAACAAACACCAAGATTCCCAATTCTTTCTCATAGACTTTGTTAGCTTATACATTTGGCTGATTTGGTGGCCATTTTTAAGCTTCAGTTATGAGCATCAGCTGCCCCCAGAACATGTCACGCAGTCAAAGGCTGTGGTGCAGGTGCACAGGGCAGTTTTGCAAGACAACCATTCCCAGCCCGAGTTCTGCCCAGACAGAAATAGCAATCACTGAATAACTTATTTTGAAAACAGAAAATCTGGTCTGACCCAGGTAGTTATTTCCAACCCAGCTACTTGTCAGGATGCAATGAAGATCTGCATCCCCATCATTTTACCTTCTTTTTCCCTGGCTGCAGCATTACAAAAAGGACACACACATCAATTACCCAATCAATGTCTGAAAAGGGGACTCCAGATCTGAAAATTGAGGACTTGATGCTGCTCCTCCAGAAGGCCACAGTGAAAGTTTTATTAATATGTGCAGAAAATGAATGCCTTAGGAAGTACAGCTCTAAGGGAAAGAGCAGAGGAACTGGAGGGACAGCCCCCTCTCTCCCACAAATATTTGTCTGTTGCTGAAAGAGAAAACCGGAGTGTCATTCCTTGTTCTAAACTACACCAGCATCCCCTGGCTCTCAAGCTCAACTTAACAGCCTCACAAAATATATCTTCTCTTCTTGCTTTTGCCCCAATCACATCTGCCACATCTTGCACCACCCTCAATGGAAAACGATTTCCAAGCTACAAAACGAACCATCGCTACTTCTCCTCAGTTCTCTCACTCAGCCCCCACCCCTTCCGCACCAACAGAGGTGCCAGTGAACACCAAGCTCAGGGGCCAAGGATAAACCAAGGGGATGAACATCATCACCTCAAGCTGCCCTGGTCCGAAGCAGGGACACCCGGCAGCCCCTGAAACGCACAAAAACCCTACTTTGTTACAAACCACCTAAGTAAACTGCTTTGGTTAAAGAGGGGAAAGGCAAAAACCAGCCAATCTGCACAAATACAACATAAACATAAAAAGGAAAAGCTGTGAAGCAGGTTATAAATACATCACGGGGTTCTGGTGACACCATAAAGTACTAGAACTTCACTCTGCCTTGCTTTATTAGGTGTCAGTAGATATATTTACCGCACTGTAATTCACGGACAACTCATTTAGCAGCACCAATGCAGGAAGAGGGCAGATTTCAATTGCAGTTTCCCCTTTTTGGTAGCAAGGTTAAGTTTATTGCCAGAAGTCAAGTTTCTACAACATTATTCCCAAGAGAATTACTTCAAAAGAGGCATTATTTTGTGATTAGTTTAGCTCATTTGGATAAATATAGAGTCTTTCTAAATGCCCTTACATCTTCAGAACTGGGATGGGTGCTGTAAATGGTTCCCATCTGAACTGGCCTCCTCCAGATGTGAGAGAAGTAACTTTATTCATTATGGAGTGGTTTCTTTTAATGGAAAACACAGCGGTCCAGTATTCTTCAGAAATCAAAAACAATAAATGTTTGAGTTTTAAGAGAAAGAGATCCAATTGATTTAGAGTTCAGGAAAAGTTTGTATTATTTATGTCAGAAAGCTTGACTTTGTATTTCCTCTTACATCTTAGCTATCAATTACTTTGCTGCACTCTGAACTGAAAAGGCAATCAACTTGCCTCCAAAATCACAGGCCTCTACAACTGGACCCAAAGGAGAATCTCTATTAGGTTTTAGCAATAGAGGGGATGGCAGAGGGATGAGCAGCTCTGATTCCACCTGGTAGAGGCTTTGGCATTAGCCAGTTCATTGCTATATAACGAGAGAATAAGGTAAGCTAGAGCAGGCTACAATCCCAGAAGCTTTTCCCGAAATGCAACCGTCTTTGTAAAGTTCAAAATAATCCCATTCATTTCCTTAAAAGTACTTTTGCAAGAAGGATGAGAACAGTTTCCAATCTTAAAACAGAGTCTTAAAACAACCAGCAGGTTTGCACGCTTCTGAGGGCTGAGGGCTGGCCTGAGACACTTTTGCCTTTAGCAAGCTACTTCAGATACTGCTGAGACCTGCAGTGACCGAAATGCTTACACTTCCTAAGCACTGCAGGAAGAATTCACTGCTTTGAGACCCGTCTATGTTGTTCCCTGTCCATGCCCTAACCACCTCTCTGCACCAGAGAGGTAAGACCCAGCAAGGCTAAAGACCCGCAGTATCCCCTCATCCCAAGGCAGACAGGAGGGCTGCCCCAGGACAGGGCTGCAGACCCCTGAAAAAGCTGCTGCTGTGCGATACTTCTGCTGTGTATAAGCAAATAGCCGCAGGTTCCACAACTCTCACTTTTATTCTACATCAGAAAAAGAAACAGCTCATTACAACCAGTTAGCCTGGCCTAGCAGTAAGTTAGCCCAAGGCAACAGTAACTATTGAGAGCTTTGACAGAGGATGAGACACACGTTCCATTAAGTGTCCAATTTAATGGCCAGAAATCTTGCAAGGTTGCATTTTCGAAGATTTCACACTTCCAATCCTACATTAGAGGAAACAAATAAGCACAAATTTGGAGGGAGAAATAAATACAACAGTATATCCTATTTTGATAAGCATTAATCAATTTATAATTGGAAGAAAAAGCAAGTAATGTTGGAACTTGGTTCAAATTGACAATAACATGCAAGAATTGGCCATATTTACTACAGTAATGCATAGAGGACAATCTAGTACACTTGGCACTATATAAATATACAAAAGCAGACAGATCCTCCCCTGAAAAGCTTATGGACTTACTGGGAAGGAAGGTATGACCCAACATACGTTGGGTCAGCTTTGCAAGCAAACTGTGCCTATTTGGCTTAGCCTTGCTTGTTTGTGAACCTACGAGAATGACAAGGTTTTGGTACTAGCAGTAGTGACTTAATACAGGAGTGACTTGTACAGCTGCTTTCAACCCCACACTCAGAAGTCTCCTGTGCACATCATCCCCACAAGCATCTTGAGGTTGCCTCTAGAAATTAAGAAGCTCCTTCCAAAACTGTGGTCCCGCCTACCAGATCAGTGATTACTAATTTACTTCACACTGAGTAAGAGCTGTCTAAGTTTGGTGTACTTCACCCAACACGAGAAGCTCCTGTCATTCACATACCTGCACCTCCCGCTTGTCTCGCAGACACTTCACTACAAGGGGCTGAGGAGATTCCCGCCCGCCTGCCAGCAGCTGGAGGCTCTCCTGGCACAGGAGCAAAGCGGCGCTGCACGGCGGCACAGCTCTTCCCTGCAGGAGGCTGAACTACAGCTCTGCCTTGTACTCTCTGCATAAGCTAGGCTCAATGAAAGCCGCTCACGGGTAGAGAAACAAAAACTACTTCTGCTGCTTATACCGTTTAAGACCATGTGCTTTTGTATTAAAAGTTTTAACAGGCTCAGAAATACTGAAGGATTTAGAAGAATGGCCAGGTTGGAAGGAATCAGAGTGGTCTGCCATGCAGCTTAGGTGATCACTGACGATGATATAATCATCAATGAGGAAAAGAAACTTGATAGATTTCACTGAACTCTTTTCTATCACTCTTAAAAACACCTTAGCAGAGGTAGCAGGCTTTTTAATCAACTCTGCAATTGGGGCTCATTTTATTATGAGCCATATTCATCTCTAGCGTAACACCCGGCAACTGATACCAGTAGTTGCTGATGACAGTCATTACTGTGTTCAGGGAGGCAAGTACACAGGAGCAGACCTTTCTCTGAGCACGAGACTTGCTGGGATTCCAGGATGCTACAAGCCCTGGCTCTTGGTGATGTTCAGAGCGGCAAGAGGAGAGACACATGAGCAGAGTGTGTGACCTACCCGTGTCTGTTCTGGAGCTTAATAAAGGATTTCCATCTCCAGGGTCTCCCAGGCCAGCACTGCACACACAAGTGCTAAATATCAACACCATAAAACTAACATTTATGTCACAAAAATCTCAGTGTAGAAGATTGCTGGGAAATTATTTCTGATGAGCTCCGAATTGTAATACTTAAATGGCACCTGAAAGACTGAATTAGAAAGAGATAGGCAATAGACAGAGTTCAAGTTATCTGCTTCAATAAATAGGGAACTATTTTAATTTTACCCAGGACAGCAAAAGGGAGACTTATTTTCTTTCTTCACTCAAGGAAATCTTGCCTCACACAGAAAGGAAAAGTTGCAAAACCGTTGCTTTTGCTCCTTTAAACTGGCCTCTGTTCTAATGAAAAGAGGGCTCTTATAGACATTGTGCAGAGGCTTCCCTCTGCTTCTCTCCTCTCTTCCACCTATCATCTTGCCTGGCTTTTTGCCTATAATCACCTGTCCATCTCCCAGCAATAACTGCCAGGTGACTGGTGTTTGCTGTAGTCTTCCGAATGCTGAAGACAGAATTTAAAGAAAAGCAAAGAAAGGTGTAGGGGGGAAATCTTTCAATGACACTAGTGTCTCTCCACCAGCCAGACAAAGAGTGAAGTGTCTCCTGCAGCCAAACCTGCTCATGTGGGAGCTGCTGATAGGTGTAATTTCCCAAGATGTATACCTTGTCAGTGTGCAGAAGATAAAGAGAAAAAAAGGTCAGAGGAGCCAAAACTAAAAAATGTAAGGACAAAGAAGAGACTGTGCGGAATGAGTCTTCTGCTTTTAACCCTAAGAGAGCCCATGCCACATGGTCTGTGGAAAACCAACTTAGAAACAGTGAGCCCATTAGATGGCCATCTCCTCATCCAAAGGAAGCAACATTCTCACATCTTGTGTGGTCTGGTACACTGTACACAGTCCATTTGTTCTCAGACAAGGTAGAAGTTTTCCCTCCTCGTAACCAGGCTCATAAAGAACAAGATAGGTAGGAAGTTTAAGAGGATATCCAGCCAATTCTCCACACAACAGAGTGAACTTAACCTATAGCATTCCTGTCAATGCCATCTACTTTGCAATGATGAACAGCCAATGCCTCTGCCAGCAACACACACCTGTGCTCAACATTCTTTATCATTAGAAATCTCCTCCTTTTTGAGAATCTGCTGCAGTCAAAGCAGGGGCTTCTGACATTTATAAATTACAAGTGTATTAATGCGGATGTAATTAATATTGGCTTGCCCTGAGCCCAAGCATATGTGTACCAAAATAGTGTAGCTAAGAACTGCATGTCAATATGTTGCAACACTGAAATGGTAAGAATAAACATTTCTCCTAAGAATGTGTACAACAGGACCAAAAGAGCAAATAGGACATGCTTAGTAGCTCACAGGAGGCACTGGAGCAATAAAAAACTTCAACATACAGGGCAAGATAAGCACAAGAGACTGCAAATATTAAATATGCAAGAAGGATGACTAGCACAACTAAGAACAGTACTAGTAGCAATTGAGATCTCCCCTTTGGAAATGGGGCAGGTAGCATTAAAACGTTAGGCATGAACAATAAAACTGCAGAACAGGCCTACATCAACTCCAGCGTCTGCCATACGTCTCCCAAAGGGCTCTCACACCAGGTCACCTTGGCCTCTGCAACTAAGAGCACCCAGCACTGAGCTAACTGCACAGCAGCGGCTCTGCCGTACTGTATACTCACTGTTAAGTTGTGTTGCACACTAATAATGTCTCATATGAAGTGATAAGTAATAATGAAGAACTAACCATTAACAAAGTGTGTTGTTAATAAATGAATTTAATAAAGGTTTGCTTTCAAGTTAAAATCTGGTCTGATTTAGCAGCCTTTTAAATAATCCCATCATAGCAATCTCTAATTCACTGATACATATGTATTTATAAACATATATAACGCACACATATTCAGTTGCAACACTGCTGTCCATTATTTTGTGTTCTACTGCATTAGAAATATTAGACCCTTCTTTGTAGTTACCTTTTGTATATGTGAGGACTGCTGTTATGTCTCTCTTCTCTAGGTAAACTTTTTTTTGTTTGTTTGTTTTTTCACTTTTCTGAGATCCACGCTTTTTAAACTTTGATCATTACTGCCATTTTTCTAGACATCTTTTCCAAATATTTCCATTTTTCTTGAAGTGCAATACCCTAGTCTGGATACAGTCTCTAGATAAAGTCCCATGAGCACTGCATGTGGAAGAACGATTATTTCATGATGCTATTTACCGAAGATACTGTTTACCATTCTTGTATGATCTTTGTCTCACTTGCAGAGAAGGGGAACTTGCTAGAAACCTCCCATTACAGTCTGTAACATTAAAAAAAGGATGGCTATGCCTTGAACCATAGCTTCTTGAGCATTTTTCTTTTAGATTGGTAAACAGGTCTTACAACTTTCCAGAAAAGCAGCTCAGGTCACTCACATTCAGTTGAAATATTTCAGCTCAGTGACAGGGCAATATCAACTATCTGTTGTGTGCCGAGGACGGGCCTGGTGCCGCTCGTCGGCTTCTGCAGCCCTCACGCAAACAAACGAGGCTGGCAGGAGTGAAATAACCCAGGTCCACTTGCAGAGGACTTCGAGATGTTCGGTCTCCAGCAGAGAAGCTCAACAAGGGCACAACAGTGAGACTAGATGGAAGGGATATGAACCCCTTTCAAAGGGCCTCTGTCTCTGCAGAGAAGCAGCCACCCTCCTTCCCTTCGCCAGGGCCTCCAGTTCCACTCCAGCCCGCACGCTCCACCAGATCTGCAGGTCCCGAGACACCAGCAGTTTCCTTGTCTTGTCCAGTTCCCCATCCTGCCCGTGATTCAGCATGAACGCCGTCACGGGGATGTACAAAGCCCATTCCCTCAAACTGAACACTTCTCATCACCTGGCACTCACGTGTCTGAGCAACACGAGGAGGAACGTGTGTGTACGTGGGAGGCAGGGAAGGCACTCAACAGCAATACACTGGAGCTGCGAAGCTGCTGTGAAGACCAACCCCAGAGCACGCGCAAACGTCAGGAAGGGAGTCGCGCTGGGCACCAGGCAGCCATGAAAATCGGGAAGCGGAAACAAAGCGGGAAGGAGCAGCGCACAATAGATAAGGCACAAACTGCTCCCAACACGGACATCTGCTATTTATTGGATGGGATCAACAAAAACTCCAGCTACTCATTGCAGTGCCAGGGGAGAAGCTACTGATAGGGATGTAGGGATTACGTTTAAAGTAGTCAGACACATGCAAACACACACACACGTGCACATACATATTGCTGTTTTTCCCTCTCCTCTGCAGCCTCTTATCTCTTCCTCAGCCAGCCAGATGAGGACACCGGAAGAAATCAGAAAAAGGGGAAACATAGGAAAACACCAGTGTAACCTGCAGAGGGAGGTCATGTAGAGGATCACCTTTCCCTTCCTTTTGAACTTGGTTTTGGTCCTGTAAAAGCCATTCGCACCCCAGATGAATTCATCCCTTCAGTTGCCCCTTAAGTTACAGCTAGTTCTGCAGTTTTAACTAGATGGCACATTGCACCCCCTCCCTCCATGCCATTCGATGCTTTCTTCCTATCAGTCACCAAAACTGAGCGCTCAGGAGGACAGCGCACTGTGATTGACCCCCTAGTGGCAGAACACGGTGAATACCATGAAGATGAAAGGGAACTGAGCAGTCCTCACAACCACTAACTGACTAACTCTTAATCGTGTTGTCGCTCCCTTGGCTTCAGTGTTCCGATCTCCTCCTTCGCAGGGGTCAAGCCCTAGCTACTCTGCGACAGAGCACGCCACCAAAAACCCTAGGTGAGACGGAAAGCACTAACAGGCAGACACTCAGTATAACATCTTTTCCTGCACCGAGATGTTCCTCACCCGCTCCCACCTGCCATACAGGATGTGTCTTCAGGAACTTAGCAGCACGCAGATAAAAAGAGGACATCTGATATTCAGGACTATCTTGAAAAGAAGGGATTCTACCTGTTCTTAAATTTGGTGGTTGTGGGCCAGTAGACCAGAGGGGCAATGGCCAGAGTGATTCCAGAGGCTTCACTTCCTTAGAAAAACAGAGTGAAAATAAGGCTGCACTTTCACTCTAGCAGGGCCTCAAGCCCCGCTGAAGGTGCAGCCTGTTAGCGCCTCACTGTAGGCTATGCTGCAGTTTAGAAGAACCCTTTTGCACAAAGGATGCTAGAGGATGTTTTTTCAGTAGCAGATCCAAACACTACTGTATGAAAGACACATACTTCAGTGTCTTAGATCTGTACTACATATATATGGTAATGAAGCATGTTTCAGTTAGAGGATGATGGAAATAGCAGAAGCAGCAGGAAACCTTCAGAGGTGAGTAATTCCGTGCCACTTTGATCAAGCATCATTTGCCACTGGAAACAAAAGATCTCA
This sequence comes from Crypturellus soui, assembly GCA_032275445.1. Taxonomy (NCBI): domain Eukaryota; kingdom Metazoa; phylum Chordata; class Aves; order Tinamiformes; family Tinamidae; genus Crypturellus; species Crypturellus soui. Next base: position 921,680 of record JAUBNY010000242.1, read on the forward strand.
TCCAGGTCTGGCAACAAGATCTAGACCAGCTAGAATACAAATACAGGAAGACTGCCCCTGCCTTCCCACCTGCACCACTACTTCACTAGCAGAGCCAGCCATTTAACAGAAATTGCAGGGAGAAAGAAAAAGAAATTACCCAATACAGTTCAAAGTAGCAGGAAAATACATTTCAACGATAGGAGACATTACATTTCCTAAACCTCTGGGGAAAAACGACAGCAAAGAAAATGCCTGAAATCTCACTGCTTAGATTTAAACAGGATAAAATGGTTTGTCTTGGAACCATCTTCCACTCATAGATACGAGACAGGATCCAAGGTAACCAGTGTGTTAGCAGGACCAGTTCCATGACCACTGTAAGAGCGTGCCTTATTTCATCCTTAGCACCATTTCTTTAACTAGCAGCAATTTACAGGAAAGCATTCCTATTAGGCAAGGTTTTCCAACACCTTATAAAGATTAAATAAGAAGAAAAAAAAAATCTAAGCGGCTTTATTTAGAATAGGAGCCCAAGATCCACATTAAAGCATTATTCCCACCATTTGTCATTTGATCTTCAAAACAAAGTGAACATTTTTGAAAATTAGTCCGATTTTCACTGCCAAGTCATATTCAAAAATCCAGCTTTCCTTTTTCTTACCTCTGACTCAAACAAAGAATGTATCTTATTCATAGAGTTAGTCATGAAGAGAATTGAGACTTTGCTAATTCTTTTTTTTTTTTCATTCAAGTTCAAACTAATTCAAAATTAGTAGCTTCCAAAAAAAGAAAATAATCAAAATAAAGAGTGGTCACAACTAGCTAATGGGCCAAATGGGACACAGGTGCAAAATCTTGATCCTCTGATTCAGGCACTTCTGCAAGAGTTTCCTCCTTACTTTTCGGACAAAGACCCTAATGATCAGCTGACAGCCCCTCTTTTTCTTCAGCTGAAAACACTTCACATTGCTAGAAACCATTAGAGACTAAACTTTGTAGTGAGCAAGACGACTGACCTGCTAGGTCTGAAGTTGGGCATTCCTTGGGAATACAGGATGCAGACTCAAATGCTGTTCCTGACAGCATGGGCCATTACAGCCTGGATCCCTGGCAATGGAGAGGAGTTCCCAAAACAACCTGCTATTTCTGGGATCTGCAAGTCTTCCTTCCCCAGAAAAAATGCTAAGCCTTAGAGTGCTCCGGAAAACCTTCATCTAAGTATGCCCCTGGACAGCTTCTGCTTTCAAGAGGGGAAGATGTAATTTTTTTTTTCTTTCCATCAAGCTATACTTAAATAAATCAGTCTCATTATAGTTTTTTCTTTGTTTTCCAGTTAAAGGCTGAAAATAATACATACTCAGACATTTATACAGTCCTCATCATAGTTTACACTATGTTAAAAAGTAAGTAAAGGCATAAAAAACTTGAAAGATAAAGTTGGACTAGACAAAGCACTGAGACTACTGCAGACATCAACCTCACTCTGTTCCAGTAGGAGAGCTGGCATTTAGCAACTATTTCTACCTTCAACCACTTCCATTTTCCCCCCTTCTGTCTCCCATTTCTGTAACTGCCCTTCGCATCCCGCACCTGAACTCACACAGGCTCACCCACCCGCTCACTCACACTTCTTTTCTTGCCAAAGAGGAGCATCCTACATGGGATTCAGTCATTTGCTGTCCATAGAGTTTCTGGTATGTGTGTCTCTAAATAGCTGACATCTGGAGGAGCAAGATCTTTCTTACTTCTTCCTCAGCACGATCAGATGATACACTAAGGAATGTGAATAAAATGTCTCATTTTTAAAATATGCTACGCTACCCCCTCACTGCTCTTTCTAGCACAGGTTATGGGGATCCACATTCCACCACATACAGAGAGCAGCTTTCAAAGCCATCACTCTTGAGGATGTCAACAGATCAATAAATAAAAATATACACCAGCAACAATCTGCTATTTCTGTTATCCAGTATCTTCCCTCCAGTGAGGGCTGCTATTGCACACTGAGTGTTAGAGCAATGCAGCTTGACAGGGAGAGCGTCAAGCGAGTTGCTTTCTGGAAGTATTTATCACTCTAGAACTCTCTATTAAAGACAAGAGAACCAAATTAACCAAGGTGGCACTCAAGTTGTTTAATTACTAAACCCCTCACTCCACTGTTCATACAAATAATATTCACAGAAACAGAAATAGCAATTTTCATAGTGACTAAAACAGAGCCTTCACAGACAACAGAATTTTCCAACTGCATAGATGTGTTTCTGCCTCACAAACAAATCAGGAGTCCACAACAAAATGATCCTGTATTAGAGACTGAACAGAAAGCAGAAGGGGGAAGACACAACATTTATCTCCAGCTTGCCTCAACTTGGACAGCTTGATTTTGCAGCAAAAATAAAGTTTTAAAAGCAGGGCTGATGGTGACTTTTTAAAGTGTTCTGTATCTCTCATGTGCCAGTTTATTTAAATGTACATATAATCTCCACTTCAAAGCATTCCTTTGTTTAAAACAATATAGGTAGGACATTCATGCCCCAAGTCACCTAGGCAAAAGAAATACAAACAACCAGCCAAGTGATGGGTAGCACAGAGGTATTGATTAAAGTGATGTTGCTAGATTCATACACCCTGCCATCTCTTTTCCTTTTGGCTTATTCAAGGTATTCTGTCATTCTTCTCCAGTTCTTTCCAAAGTGTTAAGTTGACTCTCCAATATTAATAGGGCTCTATAATTCAATAGCAGTGTGTTCAGAGAATGCTACCCACTTCTCTCCAAGCAAAAGACACTGAAACACAGGCAGTATTTTGTCCAGGTATTTCAAAAGCTAATAGATGCACCTGTTTTAACAGTTATTTCAGCTAGCTGGACACTGAATACCAACATGAGTTAGTCACAGCTTTGTCCCCTCAGAAGCAATAGTGTAACTTACTGACTTCTGTTATTCCGAGTTGGCTTGGAAGGCCTAGAGACCCCATACAGCTAGAAGCCACAGCCTGCAAACAGGAATGCAGCATAAAAGTCAACACCTGCAAGAGCACGTGTTTCCCTGCACACATCCCTAAGACACTGCTGTGCGTCTTCACAGAAAAGGCACAAACACCTTCACCCATATGTACCCAGACAGGTGTACACGCATCTATAGAGACCTTCTAAAATGTACAAAAAATGCACACAAACAAACCACAGCTCTACAGCCAAGGGAGCAGATGCCTGAGAGCACAGTGCACATACTCAGATTCCCGTCCAACACACCTCAGATTTTCCATTTCAAATAGTGAGAGGGGGCGAGAGAGAGAGAACTCGGCTGTCAAATCCAGCAATACAGGCTTGTCAAGAGTATTTCTGATGGGACCTAAAGGTGCTCGGAGAAGTGGGGCCATCACGGAGACTGTACAAGTTGAACTTAAGAAAAGTGAAGAGAGAGACAGTGACACAAAGATTTTTTCCCTGTCTCCCTGGGAAATAATGAACAAATCCTTCAGCGTGATTACTCTGTTACACCTTCTGGCCCTGCTCTCAAGTCCCGATTACATAGGAGATGCTCCTATCTTCCCTCAGATTAAATGTGCCTAGTTAAAAGCAATCAGAGATTGGCACAATAATTATCTCTGCTCATTAGAGAGTAAGCCCTGGCCCTGACTGAATATGACTCCTCTGTCAAGGCCCTTTGTGGAATGTAATAGTTCTCAGCCAACATCAACGGGCACAACATTTCGTGTGAACAAAACAAAACAACGTATCAAGTAATCTTGTCTTTTTATTTGCTTTTTGTCTTCTAAGCCTGATGGGAAAGGTGGGAAGGTGCCAAATTCCTTTTTAACTTGTATAAATGCGTCTAAATGTCACATAAGAGCTTTGTTAAGTGAAAAGTCTTCCAAATGTTTTTCCTCTGTTGTATCTAAAATGGATTACTCTCTTTTTAATTAAATAGAATGCACTCTGAGACCACTGCCCTTCACCATCCATGAGGACAGCTGGCTGCAGGGACCCAGAGCAGAGCTCTTTACATCCTGCTACAGCAGCACTCGTCCTTAGGGCAGGATACCACTCTGCCCAAGAGAGCTAGCAAAAGACAGCTGAAGAGGAAAACCCACCACTGGACTACAGATTACATTTCTGATCTTACCAGGATGCCAGGAGCAGAATCCCATTCTGTTTTGTAGCCAAGTACAGGGCTCAGAGAAATTAACACATGTCCTACAGTTTGTTCGACATATTATGCTGCAAAACAGTAACACTGCAGAATTAGGGGTATACTGCATTACAATATATTCTGCCTCTGAGACACGTGCGGTCTTTCAGCATGATAGTATTTGGTCAGATAAAACTTATTCTTCAGGCCTTATGCAGCATACAGGAATACGGGCAATCAAATACACTGCAACTTAAGCAAGTACCAAGTCAGCCACTGAATTCACACAGGGCATCACAGAAGGGAAACCTTGGGTTGCCAGGGAAGTAACCCTTTTCCAAGTAATACTGGAGCACAACTCTCCTTTAATTACAGTACATTCTTGGATCTGCTTGGATACCCAACCAGAATAGACCTTCTGCAATGGAAAAATTAAGTCTCAGAAAGACCATTTTCCTTGTAGACAATCTGGCCCTGTCAGCTCCTTCTCAGGCTGCAATCCAGCATCTTAGGCTTGTAGAACTATCAACCTTTCCAGCCTGGAATGAGAAGGTGGCCTCTGTCATGCAAACACAGAGATTTTTTAAAATATAATACCATTTCATCTTATTCCATTCTTCTTCTCCTTCTGGGAAGGAAAGAAAAGGAAACTATGAGTGTGTCTTCATGCTTTCATCTGTAACAACTAGAAAAACATTTTTCAGAAAAATTAAATGAGCAGATATAATGACACACTATGTGCCTTCAGCAGCTCAAACTAAGACACACGGCAGACATCACTGGCCTCAAAATTAAATTATGGGCAAGCAACACAAAAACACCTCACATTTAAAGATCAGCCAGAATTCTTGATCAGTGAACATTTCAAAAATCTATTTTCCGCAAAAGCACATCCAGGTGTTTGTTAGGCAGATATAATAGAATGCTACTCCTTTGGAGCAGTGCTTAACTACTATGATTATTTAAGCACACATTTATTTGCCTTTAGCTTGAGGAAAAGAAAAGCTGAAGTGAAGTTGTCCTAGGGCTTCCCTGGTCATTACTACCCTTCTCATCTAGCTAGAACTTATCTAGGCAACATTTCCCTCCTTTGGTCTTTCTTGTAGTTCCTAAAAGTAATCCAAAACTAGGGAAATAGTCTATTTCCTCTGACTACCCTCTCCTGGGATCTCCTTTCTCTCTCTCTTTTCTTTTTTTTTTCTTCCTTCCCATCTCTCCCTATTTCACAGAACAGAAAGGGACAAGGAGCTAAAGCAGCACATACACAGCCTCATACTTTACCCTGTAGCACACAGCTTTTCTCTATTCTAGGAAATGCTTCCCCTTCAGTATTGCCAGCTGGCATCTCATTTGCACGTCACCTCTCCTGTTTTGCAATACCCCAGTCTGTCGATGAACCTGAGTAGTTTAAAAGAGGTGATGCTCTCTGCCGTGCCCTCCTGTGAGCCCAGCGCTCTGCCAGGCGGCTGCAGAATGGAGGTCCTCAGTGCTGAATATTCCCCGCGCGGCCGGCAGCAGCTCCCAGGCGGAGGAGGAGGCACATCCAGCCCCTGCAGCTAAAGCCTGGCAAAAAGAATGAGCTGTCCTGCTGCCTTGAAAATGATGGATGTGTATAGAGGCTTTTCACAACCTACAGCCATATGATCCCTCACGTTGTCCCCTGGGACCCTACGCACAGTATAAATTGCCGCACAGAGAAACACGCTCAGTGGCACTGCTGGAACAAAAGGTAACGTTCACTGCAACGTAACTCCACTGCACAGGATCAGCCTCTCCAGCAGGGCATGACTGTACGTGGATGCTATGCGTTCACATATGAGAGCCGTGGCCAGCGAATTCAAGGGGATGGCAAGGGGACCTGGCTTGATCCTTCACAGTAGATTAAAAGCACCTATCTTGGTTCAGTGCTCTTTAAGAAGCACAGCTGCTTCTCAGACATATCTCAAAAGTGAGCAGGTTCCAGTCTGGCTGGACATGGTATGTGAGCAGTCCTAAGTGCTTTCCTGCACTTCTGCTCTAAAAGCAACTCTAAAATTATACATATTTTCTCACCTTCTAGGAATGAAGCACATCAGATGTGCTTGACCTTCTGATGAATGGTTATTTCTTCCCCCCATCTGTCAATGCTGAGACTTGAGAGACAAGCTGAGATTGACCCCATAGGTACATCCAGCAGAAAATCTCTCCACTGCAGAAATCGTCATTAAGCCTCTGCAGCCTCTTTGCTGTAAGAAGGCCCAGGCAGTGTGATCCCAGCAGCCCTCACGTATTTCAGGCCCATAATGTCCTGAAGAAAGGGGTACGCATCACATACGTCCCAGTCTACGTACAGTTTGTAGCCTGACAGAAACAAGACAACATGCAATTAAAGAGGGTTAAGGTTCAGCAGAACTTTTGGTATCACTTGTGCAAAACATTCTGCAAGACTCACCTTTTCCTTTCAAAACTGCCTGACAAGACTATGGAGTACCAGAGCCATTTCATTTTCTACATATGATAATTTGGCCCGTTACATACTTTGTTACTTTCAGCTAAGTCTACAAAAGTTTTGTAAATTTCAGCCAATTACAGAAAAAGACGGGTCTGCTGGTTCATAATCCTACAAGTTTGATACTGAATACTAAACCATGCAGCAGTGGTAGGAACAGACTGCAGAACTTCCTCCTCCAAAGCTACTGCCTTTTACATCACACAAGACCTGATCTCCCTAAACGAAGTGCTGTATAAAAGCTGCAAAATGTCCTGGTTTGTTCTGGGTCTGTTCAATAAAGTAGCACTCAATTTTATTCTACAGCGTAGAATAAGGATAAGAAAACACCACACCAAAAATGTGTGACTAAAATAAATGGTAGAGAAGTATAAACTATGCATTTATGTCATTACTTACAGTATTAAGCTATTCTAAAAGGAACTGTGGTACTCTGTACATCTCAGAGTACGTGTAGAGCAAGCAGTAACTATTGCCACTTTACGGGTAGTGTTAGTGAGGCAATGAGAGGAAGTCAAGACCATGAGGGATCCCCAAATCTCAACCCTAGGCCCCAGCCATCAGATGACACTCTCACACATAACCCACCCCACCATCAGTAATGATTGTTTTTACTATTGTTTCTCGGTATAAATTCCTGTAAAATACAACATGAAAGCAGTCGCTATTTTTCAGGTATATTTTGATACAGCCCCTAGTTATGTGATCACATGCTACTTTTTGACATGACCTTTACTGCATTGAACACACAGGAAAAATAATACTTGTTGAAGGTGTAGCTATTTGATACAACGTTTTATCTTCCCTGTTCAGTTTGTGCCCCCTCTCTCCTGAACTAGGCACTGTACTAATCCTGCTCTGAAGAGTAATTTACTTCCACATGGGCTTTTCTGTGGTGCCACTCAGCAGAGCACTGAACTGTTTTCCAAAAACTAATTACTTTGGACAACACCTTTTGGGGAGGATAGTCTTATTTTACAAATGTAGAACTTGAGAACAGGGGAATTAAAGTCAAAATGCCCAGTAGTTTTGAATGTGCAATTTCAGATGGAAAATTCTGATTACATAGAGTGCTTAGCATTATATGGCACCTCACACAGTTGAAGCACATTCAGTGCTGACTCGATACGTTTTTCAGTGCTCAACATTGTTGCCAAGCAAGCTATAGGATGGCAGCTAGGTTAGGAACCAAGAAGCCAAGCAATACCTCAGGGGACAACCAGAGCAAAAACGGACTTGAACTTACCCAGCATCACACAGTGACCCTGGGGAAGAGACAGGGGCAGCACCCCTGGAATCAGGGCCTCACTCAAGAGGCCTCCCTGCCTGCCAAGGCTCCCTTGCCCCGATCGCTACACATCCCCTCTCAGCAGAACTGCAGCAGGGATCCTACGTACAAGACAGTCAGTTTTAGAACAGATCACTGGCTCATCCCAAAAGCTCATCTTTTCTCACAGGGAAATAGTAAGTAAATGTTGTCTAAGATCATATCAAAACGCCCATACTAAAGAAGCACAAGTGACATTCCCTGAGGCTGATTTTGGACTGCTTTAGTTTGGACTTTCTGTTCTTTCAAGTTTGTTAAACGTGGAACATCATGGGTTTTATATGTGTAATGATGTATAGAAAAACTTACACATGAACATATAGACATACAAACACATGCGCATTTTTTGAGATTTACATGCTACCAAGTCTGCCGGCATTTCTGTTTTACATTTTTTATTGAACAGAACTAGAACTGAAAACTAGATTTCCTTCAAATTCCCCTGCATCACCTGCATGATGCAGGGAAATGAAAATGCCTGTCAGCAAAAGTAATGTGTTTAATACCATGCCAGCCCTAAACATCAGTAGAGATTTCTGTGTATTGCAGATAATTCTATCACCAAGCCATATTGCTCTGTGATGTGTTTTTATCTTTGCTGTAGGATAATATCAATATTTCAACCAGGAGCAAAAGAATGCTTTATGAGATTGATGTGGGAAAATGCAGTGACAAGTACATAAAGAAGGGCACAGAAAAAAATGTCAGGTAGTCATCATAAATGCTTTCACTCCTACAAGAATTTGTCTAGTTTATCCAGGTCTAATCAACAAGTTCAGGTCCACTGGAGTCCCAGTGACTTTGATTACATTTTAACACAGAAGTAGAAGAGCAGTCAGCAAAACAGAGCACAGATGATGGGATATGGATGCAATCACCTACTTTCTAGAAGTCTATGCAGACTTCACAGGCCAGAAGGCTGTATTTTGTTAAGATTTCAAACTCCAAAGTCAATTATAACAAAAAGAAATGGACTAGGATAAAAAATAAAGCATTAAAGCAGTTGCTGTACTGATCCTGCTAAGGGCAGGATCACGTGTGGGACAGAGGGATGCAAATATGCCCTAGGGAGTAACTCCTTCCATCCCCCAGTGCTGCCCTGGGCAGACAGCCCTGTGGGCACTCTGGAGCCTGGGCATGGGAGGACCCAAGCAAGAAGACACCGCTCTGGCTCAGGGCGAGGGAACTACTCACCTCTCGGCTGTCTCTGCAAAAACCACGGCTGTTTGGAGGGAAAGCTGAGAGGTGCAGGTGCAGTTATACCAACCACGGCGGTGCTTTTCCCCAACAGAGAGGAAAGGCCAACTATGTCCTATACCACAAGAAATCTTTTGTGCATATAAGCTGTGTCTATAACTCTTCTGCCAAATCCTGCAGCACAGACACTTTGTTATATTGCCTTTTTTTTTTCTCTAGGGCTTGCAATTTCTTCCTGTCTGATAACAGAACTGATGACTACTACTTCCTCCCTTTACAGATTAACACAGAAGCTGTTGAGCCAGACCGATGTTTTACTGTAGTACGGCGTTAGGTGCCTCAAGACTTGGGTATTCAACCAGAGCACCCCTACAGGAATCTGAGTTTCAGGAGATGAGTGATCAGCACTCCCTGCAATCAATTTTAAACTGACTCAGACTGTGAAAAATCAAGGCAACCAAAGCTACTTTTTAACTGGGTAAATCTTGACTGTTTTGATTGGAAGCACAAACAAATCTTATGGCCCAATCTCTCCTGAAGGGTCCTCCAACTCTTCTGTCTCCTTATCTCTCTGACTCACCATGCTGGCCCTGAGGGACTTTCAGATAGCTTTTAGTCCACCTAGAGCAGTGCTCATTTCAGAGTCAATTTGAATGAAATGCCCAAGCACCTCTTAGAAGATAACCTGCATAATAAACATTGTAGTTTTTACAATGCTGTATTATTACCAAGAAATAAATTCATTTGTTTCCCTAAATCCCTTACCAACTTCTTTTAAATACATAAATAAAGAGGGAGAATTGCACAGGATATTATTTCACAATATGCGGATCCAAGACATTTTAATAAGAAATGCACCTCCAGGCTAAGAGGTATGAATCGTACACCGAAGGGAATGGCTTAATACACTGTTTAATACTATCATCAAAACTGATGATAGCATGATGGCTTTTATACATTTTAACATTTCTTTACAGCTAGAAAAAATGAGAGTGAGAACTATATTCGTGTATCAGCTAAATGTCAGAAGTGACACTGAACCAGCCAGGTGGCATACCGCTCCCGCAGCTTTCTCTCGCCCTAACCAAACATATCACCTAAACAGAGAGATCCAGGGACTTCCTCTAAGAACAACCCTCTGGAGATGCCTGTTGCCTCCCCCACTTACCCCTCCAACTCATGAAGCAAGACCTACACCAACTGTATCTTCATATCACATCCCTTCACTCCCAAACACAGCACATATGTTCAAAATCTTTACCACAAAGACAACACAATACACATACATACAATACAAAATACAACAGTTTTGAAGAGGCCACCCAAAGCAGTAATCAGCGCAAGCTCTCTATGCAAGGCCCATTAGACTACTGAAATAGGTATTCAGTGATGCTGCAGCAAGACTCAACGACAGAAATAACCTTGTGAGGAGAAGGAAAAGGTTCGTTCCTCAGCTTAGACTTTTTAGGACAACCTTGACAGAGAAACCTATTTAACAGCCTGTGATCATACAGGGATACATCTTTAAAGAGTAGGTCCTTACCTCTTTTTACAATGAGGTCGTGAAGGCCAACAACATCAATGCAGCAGCCCCCATTCAATGTCTCTCCCATTCCCAAACAAGAAGAGGGAAAAATGGTATTTTCTGGAGGCAATCCTGGATCCCCCTTAAGGAGATTCTGCAAGACAATCCCTGGATGACAATACTAATAACGCTGTTTTTCCATATCCTACTCTCAAGGACAGTGAGATTGCCAGATCTTATACAGAAATTTTCAGAAAAGGATAAAAATTGCTAATTCTGAGGCAGTGGCTAAACAAGAGCAAGTTGGGGGAGTGAGATGGCTCTTTCCTTAACTAGTCGCAAGCCTAAACCTTATTCTGGCTTTCTCAGGGTCCAAGGAGTTTTGTGATTCAGGACCCAGCACGTTCATACAAGACATACTTGTCTGCTGTAGTCCTATGGACTCGTGGAGACTATACCAGTTCTAATTCTCTTCTCTGAGAAATCACCACAGAAGAAGTGTTTCTGGGCTCATTTTATACTTGTAAAATGCCATATAAAAAATAAAGGTGGCCTCTCGTTGTCCTGCAGCACATCAGCACGTCTGTGCCCAAGTACTAGTGCAGTAGTTAAAAAAAAAAAAAAAAAAAAGTTTGTATATGAATGTTTTTTTTTTTTTTCCTCTTGCCGTTTTATTCTTCCAATGAGCAGAAAGTCCCCAGGGTGCTGTTAACTGTGAGCGATAAACACTGCTTGCACTTGTCAACAGTAAAAGGTTTTTACACCTAGCAATACAGCACTTTTGCGCTTTACAACGCATGCTTGTTCTTAACTCTTAACCCTTCTGAACCCTTTAAAAGGGACACACTGTCACTTCCACACCTTCACCGGAGGCTAATGGGGAACACATGACGCCATCCTGTGCTCTTTCTCTGAAGAAAAGGGATGCTGCCTCTTCCATGGCACACTGGCAACTTACTGAAAAGGAGAGAGGACCTCCAAATAACCAGGTAGCATTCTCCAGATCACTGTTCGAATGTATCGAGCACACACAGCAACTACCACATCTCTGCATACCTCCCATTTCAGCCCTCATGAAGATCCACAATAGAGCCAATATGTTCCTACAGTGTGCACCTCCCTTTCCTCTCCCTAAAGAGCACGTTTTCTCTATGGTAGAAGCAGGAAAGCAGCCTTTTTTTCCAGCAGGGACCAGCAGGGACCTTCTCATTCACCATCTCCTAGCCGGGTAGGGGCCAGAAAAGTCCTGGCAGTCGCTCCTTCCCCCCTCCTCCCCTTTTCTTTTTTTTCATATGAAGAGGTACTTTGGAGAAAGGATCAAGTAAGCCTAGGCCTGAGTAAAGTTTAACCTTAGGATGGTGTTTAAGAGAAGAGACTAAGGTTTCAGACAGTTGGACTTTAGAAGGAATTTTGTTATTGTTGTTTTGGGTTTTTTTGAAGTATGCATGTGTAGAAGGGAAAAAATGGAATTACGTAGATATTCAAAATTTCAGGTGTCCAATTCTTCCCTAGCTTCCCTGTCTAGACACCTTAGCTCTTCCTGCAAAAAGAATGTGAATCTTGAGAATTTAGTTCTGCCAGACCTGAATCACATTCACTCAGTGTGTATGCAAACACATGGTTATGAAAATACAATTTTGTTTTTTTTTCCTCTCTGAAGTGTAAAACCACAGCACATTTTCAATTCAGCTATTCTATATTTAAATAATAAATAGCTAGTATTTTGATATGATCTGGTCTTAACTCAGTGCATGAAGACAGCATGCTATCAGGATTTAAGGCTGCTTCAAGAAATAAAGATCTCAGGCTTATAAATATACTTAGTTTTTCCTAACTCTTATAGGCTTTCTTTTTCAAAATTTCCATTGCTTAAAAAAAAAAATCAGTAAATAATATATGATTATTTCCTTGCTGGATTCAGAGAGTGAGTTTTTTGTTTTTTAAGAAAGCAAGTTGACTTTGGTCATAAAACTGTATCTATAATTAAACACTACACTTGTGGAGTCCTGATGAGTGCTGAATAGGCAGAGTGCTCCTCCTTCAGCTCTGCTGCACTGCTCTGTGATTGTGTCACAACTGATTTTAACAGTTCCATCTGTGGGTTATTCACTGCCTCTCCTCATGCTTGTCTCCTAGCTATTTATAAATTAAACTCCACTATCAGAGCATTCACCAGCTTTCCTGAAAGAGGGTCTAAATTTGCAGGATAAAATGCTGAAGCTGCACAGACACTGCATATGCTCAGGAGAGAAAAAAAAAAAAAATCTCAGAAGCAAAGTTACTATGGAAATTCAAAGTATTTCCACTTGGGCATATTCTTGTTCTAAATACCCCATCTGATGCAGCCATTTTGGACTTTCAGCATGCACAAGGGCACAAGCTAACATACTAAGAAGCATTTGGCACATACGATGATAAAGTCCTAGCTTGACATATACCGGAGACGCAGTCACCAGCAGCAGGCAGTTTAGCTTCACCGCTGCTTCAGAAAGCCTCCGTGCATGTGATGGGAGGCTAGAAATCCCTAGGCACATTCCAGCCATATTCCAAAAGAAATAAGCAAGTTCTACTCTGGCTCATTCCCATAAATATCTGAATTAGGCACACACTGGAATAGTTCCTCAGATGCATCCTGAAATACATCACAAAACCTGGCCAAGGAGACCTTCAAAACAAGGAGCATGACTCCTGGTCTCCTTATGTTATACTTCCCTCCTAACCTTGGGCAAGTTGCTTAACCTTTCTTTTCTACGACTTTCTAGCTGTGTTACGACTGTACCTCCTGTAGAGGTTATGGTGCTTAATTGGCCAGTGTCTCTAATACCTGAAGTGCTCTGGATGAAATATGTTCTATAAGAGAAATAATTGAAGTCAATCGAGCTGTGACAACTGACACTAGCTGAGGATCTTCCCCCTGGTGCTTAATGGGATTAGAAGAAGGCTTAGTGGAAATGACAGGAAGCCAGAGAGACATTGGGTGGTAATAAGACCATAAATGAGTCACAAGGGTTACTATTTGCTGTGGTAATACTCAGCTTTTTATTACTTTTTTTTAATATGCCGAGCATCATCTATCCCTTTGAAGGGAGAGAGAGAGAGAGATATTATGACCTGTGCTACACAGGTGGGGAACAGGGGGCAAATCAGGCAGACAGGTGATAAGGCTGTGTAGCTCATTCAACAGACATGCAAAATCAAGTTTGAGGCCCTAGGTCAATTCTCAGGGCTGTTTTCACCCCTTTTTTTCCCTATTTCATACACACCCACTCCTTATCCTTCCATTTCAATGGCAAAAGCCCCGCTACTGCTCCTTTCTCTACAGCATCCCTGTTTAACTCCCATTTAGCTCAGATGTTCTGCAAACTTCCCAAAGCCCATGGAAAGAAAATGAGGCTGGGGGGAATCCTGCTGTGCTGAGAAGCTCTCCCTGTTTCAACAGCCTCTTTCCTCAAGCACCAAGGAAGAAATAATTACATTTGCCAGTATTTCTCAGTGCATTTCTCAGTGCTCAGTAACAATCCCACACAGCACCTGGTTGCTCCACTGCATCCTCAGAGGCAGTTCATACTACACCATGCTGGGGCAGAGCCTGTCGCTTCCAACTGCCTGTTGCTCATTGCACGAAAATATTCATGACCCGCTTAAACCTGCAGGGAAAATGATTGTTGTTGCTTCAGCTCTCAACATGCCTACCATTAAGAGGATGCAAGGGTGAGGTTATGTAACCGTTCTGGCCGAGTCCAGCTATTTTCAAGGAGCCCAACCCCAGCTGTCCTGGTCTGATTCCACCCCTGTCTGTAACAGGCCCAAGCCAGGGTCTTGGTTGCTTGGTCTACAAAAGAGCCTCCAGGTGAGCTGCCACGGATTAGGTTTTATGTTGAGTGAATATATATGATTAGCTACGATATATATGCTACCAAATCGGCAGTATGCTTGAAATGATGAAAATATAGTGTGCTTGGATGGAAACATAACATGAAATGGGACAAATTATTCAATTGTTATAATGTTATAAATTTGTAATAATCCCAGAGCATACAGTTCCCTATATAAAATGAAGCTTCCATTGCTGCTTACAACCACCACAGTACCTCAGTATTTGGGAAAAGTGCTCTTGAACGCTACCATATTTGTGTACCTCGAATTTACACACACATACAGGAAAGCAGAGCTTTGGCCTACATCAGTTTTCCTTACACAATGACCCAAAATGAGATGGAGAAAGGTTAAGACACTGCTCAATAAAACCCCAAGACTTTGGTAACACCACAGTGAGCCACTTACAGAAGTTATTTCCTGGCAATCCACAGCAGCCGACATGTACACCAGAAAGTTCTTCCTACTCAGATAGCAAAACCTTCAAATCCACATTCAAAAGAGTTTAAGAAATAAATGCATTGTCACTGCTGGCCTCTTCTGTTCTCAGTGCTTACTAAAATTGAATTATCTTTACAGAGGAGAGATTCTTACCACACTGAGTTTTGTTCATTTTAAGGGAACTCTCTGATAAAGTTTTAGCCCTCCCAGCCAGCCAACATCCTTCTGCTTTTGACTCAAACACTTACTCAATGTATAGCCTTGGTAAAAATCACTTATTTGTTATGCTCCTCCCCTGGAAGCTATTAAGACTCAATTAATTAGCACACATAGAATGATCTAAAGTGATTTAACACCATCAGACAGAATGTCTTAGAGAAAGTACTGACATCATAGGTTTACATTAAATTACCTTGACAAAGTGAATACCACGCTATCTTTAGTTACAGACTAACTAGGTAGGCCGGCAGATTCGCAGGTTTTTATAACTGTGGGAAAAAGGATATCTGAGGCCAGGCAATACACACAAAAAAAATCACAACAGCCAAAAGTTCAGAATCTTTGTGCAAAACTACAGGTGAAAATGTCATGTCTTATCTAGAGTCTTGCTCAGAGCTCAGCTCCTAATACTGTTTGTCTGGAAGAAGAAAAAACAATCAAAACCAAAGAAGCGCACTGAAGACTGAAGGTAGCAATTACCATTGGGGAGAACATAGAAGATGAATGCTGTGTTTGCTGGCCACTGGGGGGAAATTACTACTTTGTCTCTAGTACACGGACAGGATCCTCTCTGCAGCCTAACTCAAGCTGTGCAGTAAGAGCAAATTCCAGCTATAGTCCTCAGAAAAGATCCAGTGGATCAGAAAGAGCCACGTGTGGGCCACTCTGAACAGGATCACAGATGTTATGTTAATGGACTAGGCTGCAGACAACAGCTTCCCGGGTACTTAGAAAAGGCAGCAGTGCCATCCCTGGTTTGGAGACACTAGCAGGTTGGTGATGCCACTTGCCCATGATGACTCTAGGAAGCAGAGTGTCATGAGTGCAAGGAGGTAACCTCAGTTGGTACTTCTCTCTCTCTGTTTTTTTTTTTTTTTTTTTTTTTTTAATGGAATCAGATGAAAGTTAGGCTTAGGTTGCCAGATGGCAAGGGTGTATTTTCAAATCTGGAAAGGGATTCTGAGATTTTCCTTTCCCTCGTCAGTACAGATGGGGATGGTCTATAATCATCCGGTGAGCATATCCCATAGTGATGACTTCCAAGGCACATGAGCTTTTCAACCTGGCTTTCTCTCTCTCCAACTTCTGGCTCAGAGAGAAAGTCTTTGACAATAAATAATAATAATTAAATAAAAAAGCTAGCAAAAAAAGCCCAAGGGAGATGGAGCTAGCTTGTAATGAGAAAAAGGAATAAATAAATGGGAAGCAATGTGTAAGCAGCACTTGAGTCTGCGCGAGGTTAACACTAACCACTTAATCCAAGCTAAATAAATGCTGCCTGCGGAATGCAATTAGAAGAGGCAGCCTGGGGGAGGCAGGAGTTTCTGAAAGCTGGAGAGGGCAGGAAGCCTGGGAGCCTGGTAACACAGCATGTACTTCTGAGCACCATCCCCATCGGACTGAAGTAAACATTATGTTCCCTCCCCAGAAGGGTGCACGTAACTCCATTTCCACTCCCATATCACATCCACCTTATGCAGCGCTGCCCGGCTGTGCTGAGATGTCAGGTCACCCTGCCACATTACCAGAGAGTCTCACTGTGACCAGGTATTTCACATGTCCTGTCCAGCTTGACCACTCGATAGCTGACAGCTTGAAATGCCTCCTTCCCACTGTGCACTCCCAGCTCGGAGACAAATGAGCAGCCAGTCAAATGCAGATCAAAATCTGCTTGTGAATACTCTGCATCTTGTAATTCCTCTGCTTTTTTGGAAGCAGGCATTGGATAACTCTGTTCAGGCACAGCCCACAGACAAGAGCAGCAGCCAAATTATTCATTTAGTTGTTCTGATTCTTATTACATTCTACCTCCAGGTACATAATCAGGCTTTTATTCACCTAACTGCTTTATCCTCTAACAAGCTATTCATCTGAAGAGGTTTCACTGCAGGATTTCCACTGTAAGGATCTTTGTTGTGTTAGAGATGGAATTCACTGCCTCAGTGCCATGATTTTGCTCATTAAAAATAATTTCCCAGCGAGTTTGGTTCCAGTAGCTCTTCAGTCATATTAAAGACCCCATTGCAGTGTTAGTTCCAGAGAACATGCTAAAGACCAGCAGGGAAAATGAAAGGGAGAGAAGAAAACAAGAAGCTGGAAGGGCAAGAGAGATTGCTGGCAAATTATAGGCAAGCCCAGACATGCTGCTGCCCACTGGGACTGTGATTCTCGCAGCTCTGGGAAACGCGTTTCCCTGCACAGACAGGCTGTACCTTCAAACTTGTCCCCTACCTCCAAAGATGATTCTCTACATGCATTTTCTCTCTTTCCTCCCTCCTTTTCCTGCCCCCTTCCTCCTTATACCCACCCTGACTTTTTTCCTTCACTATCCTATCTTCTGTACTCACAAGTGGCAGCTTGAAGGCTGCTTTCCGATCACAAATGTATTCCAATCCTTAGGGGATTTTGGCAGAGGGAGATTTGATGGTCATAGCTGCAAAGTGACCAGCACAAGGCCAGGACCCTAGTGAGGTGGCCACGTGTCCCACCAATGAGATGTGTACCACGTGTAGCTGCTGCCGAGCCCTCCTTCAGTTCCTCTCTTCATAAAGCAGGACACACTATCATAAGAAAGGTGGGTTTTTTTTGTGCATTTTGGGTTCATTTGCAGCAGCCTTGTATTTGTTAAAATATTTAACATATATTGGCAACTTTCAGTGTATTTTCATACAAATAAGAGCTGGCATCGTCTGGAGGTGACAAAAAATTATTTCAAGATGCAAAGCATGTTAATTCCCCTCTGCTGTGGCTTAACCACAGGTACCAGTCAATGATCTATTTCTAATACATCAAGTAAATAATGAGTCACATTATTCAATGAAGCATCAACTCAGACAAACGCAGGAAGAAGCAACGTCCTACTTTTCTCACAATGGGCCAAATTCCGATAGTCAAGGGCCATCCTGAGGCTTTTCCTCAGCTGAGTGTAACTGCGTTTCTACCCAACAGGCGCAGCAAGCCCAGGGCTGCCCATCGGGGAATTCAACCCTCTGGAGGAGACAGGAGCGGGGCAGCCTCTTGCAGCACACCTGGGCATAGAAAAATAACTCAGCCGGTCGCTGTCCAGCAGTACGGAGGCTGCTTTGTGTGGGGAGAGGATATTGCCCCAACAGCCAACATGCTGGAAAACTCGCTGCATGAGGGGAAAGTAGAAGATAAAAAGAAAAGCCATTGGAATTACCCTGCAGAGGGGCTATCTGTGCTGCAGAAGGAATGACGTAATTGAGATTTTTAGACCTTTTCCATTCTTAAGCTGATTCAAGACCCTTGTCCTGGACACCACAGTCAAATAACCTAGTGGGAAGACAAGGGAATATAAATTTGGGTCTCAAGCCCTGAGGGGTTTGTGTTAATATTCACTACTGACTGTCTGCTTCACCTCAAGATGCCTTTGATTCACTTTTAGCCTCCTGCTATTCTAGCACTGTCAGGTGAGAAATGGCTCTTCCACCTGTGTTTAAGCCCTGGGGAAATTCTGCAGTCTGTTTTGTCTCTAGTATCTGTTGAACTGGTGTAATTGGGTTGTTTTGGGATGGATGAAGGGGGAAAAAAAAGAAAAAAAAGGAGAATTGGGTATCAGAAAAGAGAAAATACAAACAAAAACCTAAGAACTGAAGTTGAAGTACCCCACCACTCCTCTCCTTTTTAAAAATGTCATTTGTCGCATCTGTCACCAGCACAAAAGCTGGTGTGGGAAACTGTCCTCTTCAGACTGGTCCTGGGTAGAGAGATGATAACGCTTAGAGAGCATCTTTTAATATGAAGAAGGAAAAGTAGTTTCTCTGTTAATAAAAGACAAAATTAAAGGCAAGAAATGTGAAATAATCAGGCCAACATCAAACCACGCACAGTTGCTCAGTTGCAAGCATGAATGGATCTTGCAGGTGTCAGCCCACTACCCTCTCTCTGAATGTGTGCTTTATAAAACAAGTAGAAGAAAAATCTGTAGACAGATAGATATCAGACACAAGATTGTGTGTGTGGAGGGGGCGAAATCAGAAGGCACACACTGGAAATCTCTTTTCCTGAAAGATTTAGTGGAACTAGTTCTAAACTTCACAGAGTACAAATATATGAATACCTTGAAAAAGCCATGAAATGCTAGCACACATACAAGCAAAGTCTGATAAACCACTCTCCACTATACACCTCTCCGCCTTATTCTTTACAGATTACAGTAGATGGCAAGCCAAGCTGCAAGGTAAGAGCAAAAAGTCACGAGCACAGGGGGTCACCACTGCATGGTGCACAAGGCAACACACTTAGGATCCCAGGCAGTCTGACTAGAATTGCATTGCTCACCTGTTGGCTTCTCCATCTCAGCTAGTTAGCCAGATTCCCTGTGAAGTCCACAGGGGCATTTCCAAAGAAAGTCATGTGGCATGTTCTAGATACTCATTTTAGAACAGGAAGAGTTACCAAGACCATCCTCCCCAAACAGCCTCCTGAACCTCAGGCAGGACCATTCAAGTTTAAATGTATATAATGAAACAAA
Organism: Crypturellus soui; assembly: GCA_032275445.1. NCBI lineage: Eukaryota > Metazoa > Chordata > Aves > Tinamiformes > Tinamidae > Crypturellus > Crypturellus soui. The sequence goes on from JAUBNY010000242.1 coordinate 941,363, forward strand.
TATACATCCTTAATCATTTAAAATGGATCTCAGTCAATAGATGAGAGCTAAGGATTCATCTAGACAGCTTTAAAAAAATCCAAGTAGGCAGAACTAAAACATGACTGAAATCCCTTGTGGCCTGAACAGAAGATCAGGAAGCACCATGAAGATGAGCAATGACGACATACTCCAGATGCATCCTCCTGCATCTCTGCACACTGCCAGAAGCAAAGCAGCACAGAATCTGCACCCCATCCAGTGCCAGCACGTGTGTCAGCAGTTGTTGCGTGCATGCCAAACAGCCAAGGCCACAGATAGATAAGGAAGGTTGTTATTGTGTCAAATCCCATGACTGTAAATCCAAAATAATTAATTGCAACAAGACATAACTAGAATTTCAGGGCCCAATTTTAAACCATATGAGTGAGATCTGATCCTGACTGCAAGGACTCAGTTTGCACACCCCATTTGTTCTCCTAACTTCAATGAAGGAAAGGCTGCTAGCAGTGACTAATCAGAACAGTCTCTTACGGAAAAAAAAAAAAAAGTAGAGTTTAATTACTCTAGTGTACTATTCAGTGACTTCCCTAGACATACCACACACTGCAAGATACGTGACAACGTGGGTGCCACGAAGTTTCTATCATCACGAACTTGGGACAGCCATGTTAGTCACAAGTTTAATTCTTGTCTCCCTCTTTTCTGAAGTGCATTTGCTGCTATGGAAACACTGTCAATATAACGGGCAGGGTTTTCTGACACCTAGATGAGCTCCACGCTGAGTCTAAGTGTTGCATCTGCTCTAGCTAGGTCTATAGATTGCATATTAACCAGCCCAAGTCCCAGGTTCCAGGTACACTTCTGTAGAAAAGAGAAAATTCACAAAAAAAGACAATTCATTTCTGTATTCTTAACTTGTAGTGACCATCTTAAACACTATAGGTCATGCAGATAGCAAACTTTTTGGTGCACACAGCTGCAGTGGTTTGCAATGCAGTATTTAGTGTAAGGTAGAAGACTCTTCTGTCCCAAAAAATGTAAGACTAGAAACCCATTGCTGAATTATGATCACAAATCCAATTAGTTTCATTTTTCTTCCTTACAATTCGCCTTCTGTAAAGAGGCTACAAGGGATGTTATTTTAAATGGGTCATGATAATCACAGCAAAGCCAGGTTTTAACACGCTCTTAGTAAATACCACTTTTGAAGACATCGAGGTACAAATGTGATCAAAATCAAACTGTTAAGACTGAAAAAAAAACCCAACAAAAACAACAAAACCTATAAAGAAGAAAAATCTTTAATTTATCAGTCATCTCAAATTCCATCATCTGGTGAATTTTTTTTAATTCCAACTCAGAAGAACAAAAAAATAAAGCAAGAACTTCCCTGCTCAATCAAATCAATGGCTCATTCAATCCTGTGTCTTACTGTGAACAGTGCCAAGTGTTTTGCAAGAGATAAAAAATTCTCTTCTTTGCCACTCATAACCTGCCATGCTCAACTCCTCCTGATCCCAGTCCATGATCAGACAGGACAACCACTCTGGAAGAGTTAAAAATGTTCTAAGTTATGTGAATACTTCAGAATACCTTGAAAGCTATGAAGTAATAATAAAAAAGTAACACTTCTATAGGAATGTACTTTTGATCTATTTTTCTCTAGACTCCACTACTCTGCATTCATAATATAATAAATTCTAAAATAACATAAAGAAAGCAACAGTCTGGATTTCTTGTGCAAGCCCAGAGCTAACAAACAACTATGCTTTAACAATCCTACATTATCCTACAGTCCCACATTTGAGACCCAAATGAGATACGTAAAATCTCAGTAAAGCTACTAAAACAGGAAACTTGTAAAATTCAATTTATTGCATTATGTGAGGGTAACTGGTCATATTTTTGGATCTTCTGGAAGAAACAGTAACTGCCATCGGTATTGCATTGAAGGATATGCATGCCTCTGTTTACCAATATATTTTGAACTCCAAACTCCTGTGACTGAAGAAGTTTTCTCTTTAAGGTATCAAATTGCATATTAGTAATTTATTTACAGAAAATTAAACTTGACTAGGTCTGCCACTCTGCAGAAATAAAGGTACCTGAGAATAAAAGAGAGGAAGATTGAATGAATATTAATTTTTAATGAATTGCAACAAAAGAAATGAGAATACGTAATACCATCTGGATTGCAAAATATAATGAAGAATACAGGCAAATTTTGGAAACTTAAAGCTTTGGACTACCCATTGCAACACTCAATGTCTGGAGTAAAGGAACAATTAGCTATATTAAAATGCATGTGTGTATGCTCTACTTTTCTCAGC
>JAUBNY010000242.1:946015-970584 GCA_032275445.1 Crypturellus soui
TCCAGGACTTCACTGTTGGTGGTAGTGTCTTACAGACTACTGAACAGGGAAGGGGACACAAATCACTTCCTAATGCCCCTGGCAATTAAGAGGATTGATGGGAAAGTAAAGAGTTAACAATGAAAATGCTGAATTGCACAAAGTCTGATGATGGGGGGGGAAACAATGGGTACTCTCTCCAGCAACAAGATAATGGGGAAGTGGGAAGTCTTGTGGAAGTAGAGTGGTCTCATTTCCCTGAAAACTGCAATATGAAAACACAGTTACCACACGCATACCACCCTTTGCAGAACTCACCTCACCGAGTGTGTAAAGAGAGATCCTCTTACGGATCTTCCCTGAAGGTTCTGGAAGGATCACCTCAGAGATGACCATAGCTTGCACAGTCACATACATCTCTCCCAGGGATCTAAAGGGGACAGTCTAGCACTGACGAGTAGAGCAGGGATCGGGAACGACAACTGATCAACTCCTCCATGAGTGTCCGTGATGAACTGGACTGTGAGAACCCCCTCACTGCCCTTAACCCGCAATGCTGGGCTAAGGCAGCAACTTGCAAGGTCGAGGGCCCCTGTATTTGGGGGAAAAGCAATACTGTAGCATTTTACTGGGATACCAGTGTACTCCTTTTAGGTATGCCAGTTGCTAGTTACTATTTACTAATTGATAAGCTGATCCTTATAACAATCATGCCTGTTACAGGAGGATGTTGTTATCACAAAGATCGTGGTAGTGAATAAAATCAATCAATAAAATCAAAGACCAGTGGTTACTCCTGCTCCGGATTATTTTACTCTCTTATGACCTAGCATGACATGTAAGGAGGTCTGGTGTTTCCACAGTTATTTTGGCCCACTCAAAGACAAAGCAAAAGAACAGCTAATGTTTAGAAGCTGAAAGTGAATCTCAAATGTAATTGCGTACCTTTGGAAGGATCTTTGCTTAACTCTTCTATCTACTTCAAAATTCCTTCACAAGGACTGTGAAGCACTGTGTCCCACTGTACAGTTAAGTAGTGGGTCAACCTTGAAAGCAGTTTTACCTCAGCAGAGACAGATAAGAAGAGCTGAAGATGTAGAGGTGAGAGAACATTATTTTCAAAAAGACAGATATTATCCTGTGTTAACTTTTCTGTTCCAGAGTGCTCCTAAGACCTATAGATACTAAAATAATAAAACATAGGCAGAGGAGACTATAGAAAACAAAATACATTACTAAAAAAACCCTACATTATGCACAATAGCCACTCCGCAGCAAAAAGGTAAGAAAAGGAGGGATAACACAGAAGTTTTGCTGTTTTTATTCCCAGGTCTGGAATAAAGTATAGCAACATAAGACTGGGCTATGACCCTGTACATGCTGACAATAAGGCACTTTTGAAGATACCAGTGTCTGCACCACTTCTATATGTGACTTCCTTCCCAGAAGAGAGAGCACTTTGCTACAAAGCTCTAAGAGCATCTGGTAAAAGAGCCAGAACTGCAAATGGTCCTGAAACAGCTTGCTTTTTGGGTCACACCAGCATCTCATGATAACAGTGCAATTATTTTTACTATATTTCACTTAATTAGAAAGAGCCTTTGTAAATCCAAACAGAACCAAGTTTGTAGTTGTATTTCCAAATCAAACACACCCCCTTCTCTCTTATTGACTGAGAGGTGTGTATTTTTATCTCCAACTGTTTCCATTCCACAGCTATTAACAAAAAAATTCTAGTCTGAAACCACAGTCCTACCTGCTGTTGCAAAAAGCCAGTTCTTGCCTGATATCTTCAATGATTACTGAAGGGCTCTTATGAAACACCTTCCAACATTTATATTAGATGAGTGGAGAAGCCTTTATTAGAAATAAGAGTAACACTACAAACCTCTTCTAGCATAGCATGAGTACCATTTGAAGATGAAATAGAATATTGCACCCCACTTAATATGGTTCATATTAATACAGTGAATATAGTTGGGTGGCAAAGGAAAGCTTGTTACAAGTACTCTTGCCCATGGGTAGGGCAATTTTCTTGGTTGTTCGGTCATCCAGGAGAGAACCTTGCACTTCCCTATCCTCTCATAAACTAGTACTTCATTATTAGTGTTTCTAAGACCTGGAAGTGAAATTTCCTTTTTCTCATGTTTCTCTGTGCAAAGATCTTTTCCAGATACCAGCACACTACCACAGACTAAGCATTCATTATTACATTAGTTTTAAACAGGTTTGTGCACTGTGGTTATAGCATATCACGCTGGTCATAACTGTCACCTTGTTCCACACTGTCCCTGTCTCTTGATCATCTCTGCCTGTCATCCCTCATCTTAAGTTTATAACAGCATCTCTCAGACAGGGACCAACATGTTTATTGGCAAAAGTAGGCTGCAACATCAGTAAAGAAATAACAGTCAAGAATGAAGAGTAGCAGAGCACTATGTTAGCCACAGCACTGGTATTTAAAACCCTATGCAGGTTTGGCTTGACATATCTCATAAAAAGTTCCTATTTCTCAATAATAAAATTCATATTTCAGTGCAAAGAGTTTTGGAGCAAACATGGCTGGCATTTGTCCATCTAGGAGGCACCATTCACTGTATTATATAAGGACCAAAGATAAAATTAGATAGAGAACAATGTGTAGCATCTTCAAGAGTACAGTGACTCACATTCACACATGAGACTGTCAAGCTGGAACACAGTCACGAAGAGCGCAAAAACAAGGGTGCAGTTAAAAGTATGTCTCTATATTCTTTTGTTAAAAAAAGAAGACAGATAGGCACACACTACTGCTCTTCAGCATACTTATTATGCAACTCACAGAAATTCGTGGACTACTACGAATAATGATGTCACCTTCCCCACATGTGGCAAATCACTGAATTAAAGAATTCTATGGGGCGGGGAGGAGGAAGATTACAGAATGATTACCAATTACCAAACAGCAAACAAACCTCCCTTCCTTCCTCCGCAAAAAAAAAGAAAGGAAAAAAAAAAGCCCCACACAATGCCCTTAAGAGAAGTCTCAAGGAAACATACTCAGAAGGCAAAACCTTTTCTAATAACAGCACATCAGCTCCCACAAAGTCTCTGATTTACCCTTATAAAGCAGTTTAGGAGAGGCAGGACAATGTACAATTCTGCCGCTCAGGAAAGTGTACCATTTTCATTGCAGTACATATGAAACAAGAATAGAGGTGAGTAGATCCAACTATCTGCAACCATCTGTTCTCCTCCCTCATTTCATGTTACTTCTGAAGTAACACTCAGCAACACTGCTGAGCTTCACTTCAAGGCACATTCTGTCCCTCGAAATATGGGGCAGGCTTGCTCGTCAACTGCAGGAGCTACAGGAAGGAAGGAAAGCCCAGTTTTGCCTTGTAGCCTAGAATTGCTCAACCTGAGTTCACAACCACTCATGTTTTATAACTTATCAGAAAATGGCCCTCAAAACAACTGCTGGGTCCTGGCTGATGTCAGTGCCTACAGCAATTACTGTCAGGAATCACCTCCGGAATACTGTCAACACCTTTCAGTCAATGTGCTCAGAAGTTGTCTCCCAACTACTGTCAACAACTATCAAAGCATGTGGTCATATGCTAGCACCCGATGCTATCGGCACCTCACAGCAGGCCCAGTCAAAAACTGTTTCCTGACTGCTGTCAACTCCGGCCAAAGAGGTTACCTGCTTTGATTTGTGATAACAGGAAGAGAGTCATAATGCAGTTCTACTTATGCAACAGCTACATGTTATTTATAGCCCCACCTCAAAATAAGCAAATACATTCTGCGTGCGCTTCACCACACTGATTTTCATCTGCCTCCCCCGTTGGCTTAGTGGGGAATCCCTACAACACATGAGAGTTACAGCACCTTCGAAGTACTGATGAAAACATCTCCAGTAGTTTTGTCCAAGTCCAAGTAAAGTACCAATAAAACTATCATCATTTCCACACAGTGGATCTTATTGCCATGAGATACCTCTCTCTACCCGTATTCATCTGTGAATTTTGTTAAGATTTTTCTTTTCCCTTCGGTCCTTCTTTAGCTCCAGTTCATATTAAGGAAGTCTTCTCACTTCCCAATTTTAAATAATTATCTCATTCCTACTTAGTCACGAATTAGTCAAGTTGTACATACTTAGTTTGTTCCTCTAAATCCACACAACTTTTTTACTCTCTTAAGATAGGTGAAAAGCAAAGCATGCCTTCAGTGAAAGGAAAAGAATGACAGATTGTCCCTCAATGTGTGGTGTGTGCGCACGCACACACACACTGTATGTTCTGGCACACAGCAGAGTGTATTTACTGTATGAGGCCATATGCTTGAAGAATAAGAACAGAGAAAAAAAAGCCAATTTCTGAATGTTGTATGTCTATTCCACATATTGGCAAATAGATTCCAAATATATGGGAAACAGTTCACAAGACTCACAACAATTCATACAGGACAAGAAATTACATATTAAGTGTTCAGGAGTCAGAGTTACAAAGCAATAAAATGCAGCTCACTTATCTGGCTGAAGACATATCTCTGCTCTGTCCTTTCAGCTTTCTAAAAGCCTTCTCAAAGCTCTGAGCATGCCAAACGTAACAAACATTAATATAAGCCTTGTGCCACATTGGCTCAGTAGACTAGGTAGTAAGACTAGCTCAGCCATCTCTGCCCCACACTATCTTACCTTACCTAGTATAAACAGGTCCACAGACAACTTGATCTTTTACTTACACTGACTGCCTGTCACTCCTTACTTCAACTACTTATATCCATTAATCAATGAGTGAAAACATTAGAACTTGCTGTCAGGTTAAAAATCACACAACATAACAAGACCTGGTTGAGAGCTGGACACTGAAGTCACACAAATGCTTATGAGATAAGGCTCAATACTTACCGCTGAGGTTAAATAACCACTTGAATGAACAATCAAGAATCACACTGCATCTTAAAATCTTGAAGGCAAGACTGGTTATCTTTTCACTAGACACATTCTACCAACACAAGTTACAAGATTCAGTAAGGTAAATACACAAGGGGGAATGGTTAAAATTTCACTGCCTGTGCTATACAGATGAGATACCTTCTGGCTTTAAAGTTGTGGAATTCATTAAACTAATTTTGAATTTTATGAGTTACAACACAGAAAACCTGCAAACTCATGGACAGACACTCCAATTTTACCCACATTTTCCTACTAAAAAAGTTATGGTTATAGGTCCCCAATTGCTGCTTGAAAGAACTTAAAAGGGAGAAAGTAACAAGTTGACTATAAAGGAAAAACAAGGAATATGAATAAAACAAAATATTATGAAATAGTAGGCAGCAAGTGAGCAAGTATGAACAAACAATGTTTTTCCCCTAAAGCAACTCTGCCAAATCAGATCTCGGGCTTCTCTCAAACTTCAGGAAAAAAAAAAATGTGTATTTTGCAAAATTATTAATATCTTTGTAACATAGGTGGCAAGGCTTCTTTTACTTTTAGAAATCATTGACTATGCTTGTAATCATAGGAAATGTAAGTTTCAGAAAGAGTAACCTGCATAAATGCTTTTATGTCCTTTGTTGTTTGTTATTTGGTTAGACTTTTGAAAATTATTATTCCTTTCTGTTAGTGTGGGGTAAAAGTAACAGTGCCACATAATATTTCTTCTTTTTCACTCATGGAAACAGAAGAGAATGATTCTTCAATAGTTAGAGATAACTGCTAAAATTAGTGAGTTTTTGTCTATTTTTCAAGTCCTGCCTTCTGAACTCATCATTAAAATAGGAGTCAGAATAAAGACCATCCTGGAAAACTACCTAGACAGCAACTGGATCTTATTTTTAACTGCTTAGGTGTACAGGGCATTCCGGGTACTATTTTGAACTCCAGCTGCACCCTCTCTGGAACTTCGTAATTGGATTACACAAGGCACTTAAACATGAACAGCTCCCGATTTTGTAGTTATTCTAGTCAGTTAACAGTTGTGTACAAATTACAGTTCAAATTACTAGAATGCAATTAAATTCACTTTAGTCTGCTAAATAGACGGCAATAAGGGCCATGATTGTGCATCAAACCATGATTTCCTCACCCAAAGAGAGTCCTAAATGCCTTAGTAGGAGAGTTTATAAACAAGGATCTTCAACGGTAGCCCATTAGAAGTTCTGTTCTCCCACTCCCAACCCATTTGTATATTGTCATGTATCAGGAATCAGTTATAAAATTGACACACATTTCAGCTAACCGCTGCCTACAGAATAGTTCTGTGGTCTTAAAACCTCTTTACCCAGCCTAGATTGTCCAGTGATTCTTTGTGAATCAAAAAGTCTTTTTTTTTGCAGTACCTGTTTTCCTTATATTCATACTGGAGTGTAAGGTTGGTTCTTACCTCAAGACTCTGAGGATTAATGACATGGAGTGCTCTGATCCTCTGGAAGAAGCTATGATTCATCAGCAGATGTTGCTATTACAGTGCCAGCTTCTTACATTTTAAAATCTAATTTTCCAAGCAAAAGAGAAAAAGAAAAAAAACCTCACTGCACTCTAGGTTTCTATACCAGACCTTACATTGTGACTCAATTTTAACCTTCAAAGTCCTTTTAACTTTATTGTGCCAGGAAAGAAGATTGAGAGCAGGAGCTCATAAAGAAACCAAAACTCACACAGAACCTCTTCTCTTCCTTCTTAATAACCACTCCAGACCTGCAGCACTGACCCCCATTAACTATCATTATGGCACTTTGCCCCACTGGTTAGAAGACTCTTTTTTCTCCTCACTGTGTTGAGCAACTACGATCTCCAGCTTGCCCGTGCTGAGAACTCGATGCATAATGAGAAAAACACAGCAACAATGACAGGGCAGAAAGGCCTTTGACAGAGAAAGATTGATGGTGGCAAATGGAGAAGTGTCACAAAGCCAGCCTCATGCTTGCCAAACTCCAAAGCCACATTTGTCATCTGTGGCACTTTCTCCCTGGTGCAGGTTGCTTGTCAGAGGGACTAGCTCAAGCATTCAGCAGGCGAGGAGACACGGAGGTGAAGAAGTGAAGACATCATTCTTCATTATTCACTTCAGAAAGGGGGAAAGGGAAATAAGAACGTCGACCACAGTACAGTCTTGATTAATTACCAGACTTGGCAGTGAGAGCGAGTGTCAGCAGAGGGTGAATTTCATAGCTGTGGATGCTCAGAGCAAGCACAACATTTGTGGGAACCATCGGCTCCGTGAGGCAGGCAGTAATGCCGGGATCCCAAGGCCTGCAGACTACAAGTTTCAGAGACTTTCATGGGGGCCAGCCCCACTTCCTGCCACCCTTTGCACTGCTGCTCAGGGCCTCAGCCCTTTCTGAGGCGCTTGCTGTAACCACAGCACTACAGGGAACGATACAGGTTTCAGATGGAGGTGCCAATGCGCAAGTAAAGACCTGCATGTAAAGCCTGGAGAATTGTGTCAAACTGAAATGGCTGCAGAGAGGATTTAAATATTTCCAAAGCATAAGTCATATTTAAATTATGTCTTTATTCCAGACTTGGAAAAACCTACTGCATATTGCTTAAGTTATCAATAATTGGTATCTTTTTAGGTATTATTTAAAACAATTTAGACTGCAATTATGTGGAGCAAGTAACAGAAAGCCCACCTCGTCTGCAAGAAAAGAAAGGAATAATAAACACACGTCCCCCCTTTCCTAGTTACCAGCCTTGTAAACCAAATGTCAATCATCAGCCTGTGATCTGAACTTCATACCTCTCCAGCTCACATATCATCTCAAATAAGGAAGGTAGTTCTGGACCTTTTCAACTAATTTATATACATATATATCCATAAAAAACACACTTTTCTCAAAGTTATATTGGCTTTAACTAGAATGAAAAATATTTTAAAGACATCTTAGGCTATAAATTCTGTAGTCAAAGGGTTAAAATTGTTCTCGTTATTATTTCAGCAAAGAAACTTGAGATTATGTTCCAACAGTTTTCAATCATAGGGGCAGCTACTGGAAACCACTCATCCCATGTTCATTAGGACTCAAATTACTTTCAAAAATGGTTGAGTGGGGATTAGACCAACTGATGACAATCACAATTAGATGGCAGGTCACTTTCCTAATACATGCATAATCCAAACAGCCAGAGGCGTAGGGCCAATGAAACACTCCCAAGTAGGAATCTCTCCAGCAACCAGAAGAAAGGACCTGGTCTGTTAACCAAGTATTTTCACAGGCCCTAGCACAAGAAAAGGTTTCCACAGTAAAACCCTCCCCAAAGCATGCATACTATCCTATGCATATTATGCACACAAAACAAAGCAAACAACAACAAACACATTTCTGCATAAAGGTGAACTTGCTTCAGAAGTTTTATAAATCATTGCTTTCAGTACCATTTTCATGCAGAACAACCATATCCATTTTATCAGAATTTCACACAAAGCAAAAAAACCAGAATGTGTATAAAAACCTGAGAGGAAAAAACACTTTTTTTAAAAAGAGTTTAACAGGGTCTAACCTGCAACTTAGATAATGAACATGTTCCTACTATGGGCCCATCTTTTCCCTCAAGACACTTTGTTGAGCTCAGGCAACAAAAGACAGTTGGAAAGATCACTCTCCAATGCATCCATTTTTTCTCATATACTGAGTCTGAGTCCCTCCATACAGCTAGTGCTAAAGTTCACTCTATCTGAGTGGAGATCTGACTCACTCAAAGCAATTCCATTCTGAAGCCACCTCAAACAAAGAAAAAGAAAAGTATCTTCAAGTGCTGAATAGCTTTCCCTTTCACTCCTCCTCATAGATATCCATACTCTGTCCTTTCCAGATAAGGTGCCAAGTTATTGACACTGGCAGCTCTCCCTGACCTGCCAATGAAGCCTGACAACATTTTCCCTTCATCACATGAAGCCATCAGTCATTATGAGTGACATCTTAAAGCTTGAACATACTACACCCACAGGAATCCTAGTACTGTCTAGGCTACACAGCAACAGCTTCAGTCTGTGTGCAGCACTGTGATCCCTCTCTCGTGCATCTTATGGCCATTTCAGAGCCCAAAAGAACAGCATGAATAAAATGTACATCATTTTATTCTGTTAAGGTGTCTGTTGAGGCAGACACCTTAGTATTTTGTTATGCACAAAATCAAAATACTGTATGTCTGTTTCTTTATGTTTGAACTAATGGAGAATCTCCATCAATGGAAAGGGGGTATGACACAGCAGAAAAACTTCTATTCCACCTGCTGAAGGATACTGTATACAAATGCATAGTTTATCATACACAGGAAAAATCTTCCTGCATCTTGACCCAAAAATCAAACTAAATATTTTAGGTGTTGCAATACACCTTACATTCTTATGCATTATTCTTCCATATTTGTAACTCAATACAGTTACTCTTGAAACTGAAAAGCGAAATATATATGTCTAAGAAATCAAAATAGCACAATGCTTCAATCATCAAAACACGAGCCAGAAATACTAGAAAAGGAAGAAGAAAGTCTTTCCACATTGGAAACACAAAGCAATCACTTGATCCAAGTGTTTTGTTGGCAAAAGAAGGTAACATATCAGCATATCTACAAGAATGTTAAGGGATTTCACTATTGTATCCCTTACTCCAGATGCTGTCACCATATGATGGTACCTTGTGGCTCAGTAATTGGCAGCAGTAATTTTCTCAATATATTTTTGTAGCAGGTGTCAAACTACAGGAAACATAGCCCAGAAGAGAAATGCATCCCCTAGAGTTAATACCTGCAAAAGCAGCACTAAAACTTATGTCGTTTGGCTTTTGGTCAGATATTTATTCTCACTCTTCTTAGACTGGTAAAGAGTATGGATCAGATGCTTAGTGTTTTTAACAGCTACCCTACACTAAAATCAGTACTGCCAAACACCATGAGTTGTCCTTCATTAACACCCTTGCATCAGCAGTGTCTCTGATTTAAAGTACATTTAATGACTTCCAGCATTTAATCTCTTTATTTCATTTACTAAACAGAAAGAAACAAAGATCTCTAGGCACACTGTATGAGATGTGCATGGGCTTATGAAACCAGAGAAGAGAGTACAAACACTGGGGCAGTGGCTGCAGATTGCAGTCAAACTCTACACTGGTCTCGGCTCTTTAATCGAGAGAGACAAAGATCAGTCCAGCACAGAAGCGGTAGTAACAGCAAGGAAATGTACAGTTCTCTCGCAGACATCAGAAAAGAGAAAGGAGCAACTTCTATTTTATTCTTTTTATATCAGAAGTTGTCTGGCATGCTGCAAAGATGAAGACAGTGAGAAGGCTCAGACTTTTCTTCATTGAGACTTGTGCAAAAAAAAAAAAAAACCCCAACTCTGCAGTCCTCAAGCTGTTTCACATAGTATAAAGGTATTACTGTGGGATAGCATGGCATCGGGTGGTGGCACCAGGGGAATCAGCATGTATCAGGATGCTCTAGGGCCTCTCATGATGAGCTAGATGCCATGACAACATAACACAACACTCAGAAGCAGATGGACTGTCCCACTGCATAAACACAAAGAGCAAGCCTCAGAAATGATATTGAGCTGATCCTATCTATATGTTCTATCTATATGTGTTTAAGTATGTTTAAGTTTAAGTATATATATACACACACACACACACACACACACTCTCTCTCTCTCTCTCTCTATGTGGCGATGTATATAACCCCTACTTCCCAACACCCAGAAATTAATTACAGCCTTGTCAGATAGAGTCTTATATCCATAAAAATTGCATAGCCACAGCCTGTATGTTATCTACAGAAATAAGTTTGAGTTCCTACACTGGTAGACATGGCTCACTGAAAAGTCTCTAAACAAGGACAAATTGAATTAAAAAAAAAAAAAAAAAAAAAAAAAAAAAAAAAAAAAAAACCACTTCGTTCTTATCACAGTACCATAACAACTTATCTAACGTTTCTATACCTAAGATCTCCAAGAAAATTATTCAGCAGCTGGATACTGCAGGATTTTAGATTCCCTTATTGTAAGATACCAGCTTTGTATTTCCACAGGATCTGCCTTCTATCTTAATAAGAAGCACAGGCCATGCTCTGTGCAACAACTCAGGAGGACAGATGACAACTCATTGCTCTTCCCTACAGCTTTCATGTGCAATTTAGATAACAATTTTCCTTGCCCTGTGAAAACAGAAGGGGTGGGAGGGCTTGAACTTTCCTTCCCCTTGCTTCCAAGAGGCTGGTGCATCACTTCAAAACACACGTGTGGATTTGTTCTAACTCACTGGTATCTGCAACTCAGCTGATACTACTGTTCAGCCATCACCCTCATTTCTTCCCAATACACATAACACAGACCTTCCTCTGCCTCAGGAGAGTAAGGAGTGATAGAGAGGAGGAAGGTAGCCTATGTTGTCGGTTTTGTACTAGCATGAAGAAGGTATGTAGAGGATGGAGCAGCACTAGAACTATATCCAATAATCATGGCAAAGGGAGTAAAGTTGACGCTGCAAGACATACTGCATCTTTGGAATATTATTTCCACTAGACAACCAAGTTTTCTTTTACGTTTTCTTTTCCTTGATTTTGCTCTGCAGCCTGAACAACAAAGGAATATTTTCCTTGTGTTATTTTTTCCTCCTCTTGCTCTCTAAAGCTCTCAAGGAAAAAAGAAAACAAAACTAAGCAAACACATTAAAAAAAAAAAAGTGGCACAAAAATATCTGGCTATAATACTCGTTCAGGCAAACATCTAACAAATAAGACAAATCACAGACAGATGGAGGAACAGATCTGTTCTGCTGGTCATCTTCCATAGTAAAGTCTTAGTGACATTTCTCAGCCAGTTCCTCTGCAGGTTTTGGCAGCAAGAACTTGAAGTACCTGTTTCACACAGCTCCAAAAATCAATCACTCAAAATAATGCATCAAAGCCTTTATGATACTGTATCATCAAGTGCACTGTGTAAATATGCTGCTGCAAAAAGGAGTTCTTACATGGTGAGTTACAGTAAGCAAGTGCAATCAAGTGAGGAATAGTACTTAGCAGCCACTACGGTACCTACGCTAGAGAAAAGCAGCACTGCTCCATTTCTCTGTCTGTCAAATGGGCCTGTACTGTCTCTCTTCCATAAAGCACAAGGATCTACAGAACTTTGTCAGCTCGGTGCTAATTATTATTAAAAAGATGATCCTGTCCTACCTCTTTCAGATACACTAGCAGCAGCTTAGAAAATGAATAGCCCAACCTCAATAATGACCATCATCCCCACAGCAATAGTATGTTTAGCCCTGTGTAAATCAGGCCTGGCAGTTTGATGAGCTGCAAGGAAGGCGGGATGATGTCTCAAGAGGAATGGACAAGTGCTGACAGTTCACCAAGACTTCCTCTGCACATACATTAAGAGGCTTTTCTGCAAACAGACTCCCCTGAGAGGAAAGAACGTTGGGGAGACAGGAAAAGCAAAGCATTTTGTAATCCCTCAACCTCTTCTCTGGTACTTCTGCTGTGGCTCCATCTCCCTCTCCAGTTCTTTTTTTTTTTTTATTAGAAATTAAACAATTACAAGGCTGCAGCCCGAAACACCACAGATTTCACATCTTGTTTGGTCTAATTATATCAGCTGGTCTGACAAAATGGTTCTATCAATGGAATTGCATTGCAAGAGCTCTAGCTAATCAATTATTTGACACTTAATTAAGAACTCTGCTGGTCTGTGAGGACTCAGGGAATGGCAGGGCGGGGGGGGGATATTGGGCAATGGAACGTCTAGATGCGCAACACGGAGCGCAGGTTCCTAGAACTCCTGGCACAAATGGACCTCCACCTCCCTCAGTGTCCCCATCATCTTCCAGCTTTAATGTTACCTCACACTTTATCAGTCTGTCTCTAACCAGTTGCTTCACTTTTTTTTTTTCTTGCTACTTCAATCACAGCCCTGCCACCAGTAATGCCTTCCCACCTCCTCTAGGGCCTTAGATCTACCTGCAGATAGATGTTTCCAAAACTGGCTGCAGCAAACATAGCATATGCAGCATATGCAGTCTCAAGGCATAACACTTCAAGAGGAGAGTGAAACAGATCTCACACACTGACCAGACTGGAGTTCAGCCAGCATTTGGAGAGGAAACCTCTACAGAAACTCGAACTGCTATAGCGCAAGTGGCTGCTTGGGATGGGTGCCCTCTCTGGCAATGCCAACCCTCTTGGCAAGCACAGATCCATGCTTACTATCAAGTCCTCAATTTGAAAAACAGTGCTACCAAATTGGATGCTATCTAGAGACTGTCCAGCAGCACAAAATGTCATCTAGATCTGGTGCAATCAAAATAACTGCCTTTTTTTGAGCTACCAGTGCTGACAGTTCAGAGCTTACGTTGGTTTTTATGGTTACATATTGGCTTTCATCTGGCTGTGGGAGGACTGATGATATTCACTCTGACTTTAATTTGAAGAGAACAAAGGGATAGTACTTGTTCTATAGTAACTTGCCATTTACTATAAAGTTAACCCACCAACATTTTCTGAATGACTCTACACTGTTCCCGCAAGTTTAACCTGGATCATTGCAGTGTATAATCTGAGAGCAGTGTGCTTTGCTCCAGCCCTGCCACAGAAGGTAAAACTAAGTGTCACTGCAAAGGATGTTATTCTCTAGGAATCGGTACTCTAAGGTGAAGCAAAGATGTGGTTCCAGTGTGTTGCAAAATAGAGCTTCTCCACTGGTTGGGGAGGCAGGTGGAAACCACACCTGTCATAATCGAGCGCTGTGTTTTTGAGCCTTAATGTCTGGGTTCATACCAGCCCGAGTAAGGTGTCCTACAGCATATTCTTAGGAAGGAAGTGTGTAGTTTGCAACAAACAGTAACTTTGGAGAACACCAGCCGACAGCCAGCCGGTAAGCAAAAAACCCACTGCAGAGCAAATAGGACACAATGCCAGAGTGGGGAAAAAAAATGAAATTAATTACAAACAGATTAAGAAAGAAAAACTTCCATAAGGCTCTGTATTGACTCTAGACTTTCATCGTTGACTGCCAGTAAGTTAAAATATTTTGCTTGAAGAAGTGTGCAATTCTTTCACATTTGTACTTTTTGGTAGTGGATCAATTAAAAAATTAAAAAAAAAAAATTAAAAAAAAAAAAAAAAAAGAGACATGCACACACACACGGAGAAAAAGAGGTCCATTTGCTTCTTCCCAGAGAATATGATTTCAAATTTCAATTAAAATGAAATGAGCGGCACGATTATCGCTATAGAGCAGGCGCCTGGGAGCGGCACTAGACCCCTTTCACTGCCATGGCAACCCATCTGCATTGTCACGGCTACCTTGGCACTACGGGTAATTGTCAACGTGTGAGCCCGGCTGATAATGCACAATCAATACCCCATAGCAGCAAACATCACTTTCAGTCTGGGAGGGGGAGGGAGAAAAGAAAAAACTTGCAAAAGCGAAAAGGAAAAAAGAATCAGGGTGAAAGAGGGAAAGTAAAAAAAACAGAAAGGGGCAGAGAAGGAGGAAGACCCAACTCTGAAATACCTTCAACTATTAATTACGCTATTTTTTTCAGTACAATAGATAATTGAAAAATCCCACTAGCACGTATGAGCACCTACTATATCCTCTAATATATTGAACAGTTCACACCAATCTCATTAAGGCATTACCAAAACACCACATCAAGCAAGAAAATGCTTTTGTATACAATCAACAATAATTCAGATAATAACAAATTCTCAAGAAAGATACAATAAAGGGAATCACAGTATCAGAGAAGAGGTCAGTGAAGGAGGGGGATAAACCAAGGAATAAAAGGCAACAAATGCTTTGGTCACTTCACGTTAGGACACAGTGTCTACCTAATCCTTGTCTGGCGTGCTACTGCCATAATACAAACATTAGCAGCAATAGAGAAGAACAAAGGACAGACAAAAAGAATACACAGAGAGAAGTAAAGAGAAAGGAATGAAAATAGAGAAAGAAGAAAAAAAACGAGTGAATTAAAAACTTGCACTTTTTTGTACAAATGGGGTCCAACCACATGACATGCTGATTTCAGTGTGAGTTGCCTGGACACTACACCCATGTAGAGAGGCAAGCTGGAGAAGACTACCAGCACCAGCCATTCTTTTCCAGGGAACAGGCCCATAGGCAATGCCAGGGAGTTTTCAGGTCAAGTTGGAGCAGAACCTCCACAAGGTGGCAGGTGGTCAGAGTCTTGACGTTTAACATATGAGCCTCTAATGAAGAGTATCAAACTGGTGACTCACCTGGGAGTTGAGGTGATGGAAGGTAACTGTAATCCTCTAGCTACAAATACCATGATCTGAAAAGCTCCACAACAGAATCAAAGAACTGCACCAGGAAAAGCTGCAGACTCACCCAGTCTTGAGAGGGTGAGACACTGGCATCTCAGATCCCACAACAGCTTCAGTTGGAGACAGCAGAGCTGAAGACACTTAAGAAAAAGGTTCACGTGCATGTTCAGAATGGCACAGACAAGAGGTGATCTGTGTTCTCAAGTCATTTACTTGCAACCGGTTTTATCTCCATTAGTTGTTTCACCGATTTCTTTGAGAGATTCAGAAGACATGGGCAGCTACACAAGAACAACTTCCAGAATTCCCAGCATAATGGGATGGAAGCTGATGGTACAAAGTTGAATAGATAACTCAAGACTGCTAATACTGTAGGTGTAATGGAAATGTCTTCCTAAAACCCCTAAGAAATGAAAATCTGTAATTAAATACGTCGAAGATAAATATATTGCTAGCTGACTTGCATGCAGATGCACAGATGTGAATCATTATTCTGTGGCCTACCATTTCTTTAAAAAGAAGGGGAAAAAAATCAAATGCAACCACTGAACTGGGAATGCATCTTCCTTCTAGAAAGGTATTTTCTCATTAATTTGCTTCGCTGAGACATCATGTATGGTGACATTAATTAGGGAAAAAAAAAGAAGAGTTGTGTATGCAAGTAACTAATATAAAGGTACGTTTCTGAATGAGTCAATTTAGACAAGGTTCCCACATTGAATAGTATGATACAGTTGCTGCTAGAAGCTCAACCAATTCTCGTACAGCTACACCACCAGCATAACTCCTGATTACAGCATCAATCATTTCCTGATGACTGATACCCTCAAGAGAATCATGAAGATTAAGTGCATCTCAGAGATAATCCTGAGCCCAGGAAGGATCCTGCATTGGTACTGTAGCAATATACTTTGCACTGACGTATGCAGAAAGCAAAGCAAGCGCAAATTACTTGAAGTAGCTTTAATACTTTCCTTATAAATCCAAAACTAAAAGAAAAAGGAGAGGGATGACTACATCCTAAGTATAGATGACTCTGTTCACATAGCATATATCCCTGAACCTTTTACGTGCCTTCATATTCCCATGCTCATCTGAAATCATACAACATCTTTCCTCATAAAACTCACACTCACTCCGGAAAGATTAACTGTAACTTGCACCTTTATTTGTCAAACTCACACTGCATAATAGACAGGATAATTGCACCCCAGTTGTCTAACATTTCTGGAACAAACCTCTGATAACAGATGGATTGACAGCTCCAGTTGCAGAATGCAAACACAAAGTCTTTTGGATATAAATATGCTAACCATTAGTGCCAGAGGTAGCAAAGCAAAATTAAAACAACAATAAAGGACATACCTGCAACAAATGTAATGTCAAAAGCTTTCCTCCTGGGGTTTCAGTGAGGTCTGATAATACTGCTGCAACATAAATCCTGAAGACGCTCTAACAGTCTAGTTTTGCTAAGATTCCCTCAGGTTTGCCAGGAATCATTTCCTTGTGTCTCGGGAGCTATTTCCAGACACTTGGAAAGCTTTCATTTCCTTTCTGTTTTTAAAAACTTGGGCTCCCTCTTACCCTCTGCTCCTGACCGGTCCTACTCAATCACCCTGAGCATGAATACAAACCCTGAGCAGACAGAGCCAGCAATCTGTTCAATTTGGGCTTTCTGTCAGATTATCTGATCTATTCTGACTTTCGAGGTCTGGTTGAGAAAATGTGTCAGTAGAGCAATCAAAATCATTTTTGTTTACTCTGTTATAATTGTAGCTTTTTTCTTTCTTTTGAGAAGACAAATGATTATCCAAGTTGAATCTGTTCTAAAATTTACCAGAACAAGGAAATAGTGAAGTGAAACTGCCTTTTCTTTCCCTCCCAAAATAATATTAGACATTTGTTTGGGGTATATTAAATTCAGAAAACACAGGTAATTACATAACACTCTTACTGGAAGGACCTTGCAGTTACTAATACCTGCAGATGCAGAGGTCTCTTCTGAACAGCTCACTGCAGGAACAAGGTCTGACATACTGGACAAGATCATTTATCCCCAGAAATGCATGTGTTTCTGGGTTGAATAGCCTCAAGCACTTTGATCAATGCATACTAAAAAACACTAGTTTCCCCTCTGTTTTTATTTTGCAAGTATTACAGAAAAAAAAAAATCACACACAAAAAAAGAAAATATGGCCACTTTCCATAAACCAAATTTATCACCACACACAAATAATGGTAAAAGCCAACATATGCATAGATGGGAGAGATAATACAGTCTGAGACAAGAGAACACACAAGGATCAGCAGTCTTTCTGAAATACTCAAAAGCTTTCTGTGAATTGTTCCAACTTTATGGATCTAAAAGATATTTCGAATCCCTAATCAAAACTATTTATATTCTTACTACGTAAGAGAAGTGCACAATACAGAGTTGAGTTCCCTATAGATGAGAGAGAATATTCTTCCACCAACATGCACAGCTACTAAACTTTTAGCAAAAGTCTGGAAACAAGAAAATTGTCAAGAAATCTCCAAATCATTTGTTATTAAAAAGTCTGCTTCTACTGAAGTGGCCTAACAGGTCCATCTCAGCTCACATGAATAGCATCCATATAAAACAGAACCAGAGCCAGTGAAGGAAGGAGTTCAGCCTGCTGGGGAATATGATCCTTCTTGTGCTTCATGACCCCACTCCTAGCCTTACAGCATATGGGTTAAGTGACTTGGGTATGCAATGGAGGTAGGGATTTTAAGCGAATGTTACAGCTCAAGCTGCTTGTACATGAGGTTACAAATAATCGCAGAAACTGTTTGAGTAAACGTGCCTGATGTTTGGAAAGGCTTGCTCAAAGAAAAAAAAAAAAAGTCTACTACAATAAATGTCTATGGGCCCCTGAAGGGCATGAAATCTGAAGACTGAAGCAAGGACAGCTAAAATAAGGTGACAAAAGCAACTTATGGTTGAATAGTTAAGAAAAAGATACACAGAAGGAACATCAAGATGTATTTTTTGTTTGAGAAGCATCTACTGCAACATCCTCCACAGTGATGGTAGAATTTGTATCGCTGTAGTCATTTACAATTAGACCAGATGTCTAACTGGTGAATGTGGCCTGCAGAACAAGCATGCAGTGAACTCCACAGGATGGCGCAGGTTTTGGCCATCTCTTATGGCTAAGGCACCTTACACTTCATCCATAAGTACTTCCTAGTCTTTCCACGTAGGCTTATTAATACCACTACCCTGGCAAAATTCCACTTCGATAATTAGTTTCTGCCTACCTTATTTTTTTTCCTGGGATTTTGATTTGTCATATCTAGTCTTAAGTGACGTATAACATCGTGCTGCTATGTTCCACTCCAGAAGTAGCTGCTAAGATACACAGAAGGGGAACGCGATGCCTGTTTAAGACAGTTCAGCAAAAATGAAAACGTACGACAGCAAGTTGAGGAGGAGATCGCAGCCAATACAAATCTGCTGCAGAAGCTAAGCAGAAAATAGCTCCTCAAGTTGGAACAAGACCAGAACCCTAGACTTAACATATCTACAACTGTGAAAACTGACAGAAGATCTTTATGAACACAGACAGTCAGGAAATAGGCCTGTATGTTTTATCCCAAAGGGCAGCGGAATCGCTCCTTCCAAGGGCAGGACACTATCTACAGAGTCATCACTAGCTGCAAAAAAAGAAAAAAAGAAACAAACAAACAAACCTTCCATTCAAGCCCTGACTCTATGGCAAACCTGATAAGGTCTGCAGCATCGCTACCTTGTGCTGGGAAAGTCTGCTGCTTTCTTGCATAGACGATCCTTCATCCCATCTACGAAAAATAAAAATTCACAGGCTACACACTTGAAAAATAGCAAGCAAAAATAGCATATTGGGTTCTCCCTCTCCTTGCTTATTTTTTCCTGAAAAAATCTGGCAATTAAAGATCCTAATTCTTTTTTTTTTTCCTCTTTAAGAAATTCACCCCTTCCAAAAAGTATGCAATATTGTTTGCTTTTTAAATGCAAGTGTTCAAGAAAAACACACACCAGAAAGGATTATCATTTCTCCCCTCTGTTCTTCCCAATGAAATAATTTGCGTTTATACCATCTGCAAAAGTAATCCCCCAGAAACTACACTTAAGGATCTCAGGAGACAGGGGAGAACTAGGTTCTGTTGACATGACAGTATTTTCTGACATCCATTATAGTTATTATTCACTTTTTTTTAGAGGAATGTCGATATAAGAAATATGAAAGTATTTTAACTGCAATGCAAAAATAAATAAATAAGTACGTTAGTTAAATACATTCTCACATCTTGAGAGGTTATTTATTTTCTCCGAGGGCCGATAAAAGTTCCTGATGACATGCTTTCTAATTTTAAAATTGCTCTCACTTCACAATTCTGCAAAAGCTGATGTCGGGGAGTGAGTGGGTGGGTCTGTTTTAAGTGTGATTCACACATTAGATTCTCTTATCGGCTCATACATAGTCAGAAATGCCATCTGCAGGCTGTGGGGTCGACCAAGAGTCCAGCCAAGAAAGAGTCATTCGGAAAGAGCTAATTAAGACAGAAAAAAAAATAAAGTTCTTACACCATCTTTGCTTTGTGCACCAGGCATGTAAATGTTACATGCTCTACCTATGCTGCAAGACAACACTTCTCACTTGCAGTGGGGGTTTCCCCCTGTGTTTAAGTCTGGCTCTCTCAACCATCCTGTGCATCTCAATGTAGAAGTAAATCCAAATCTACAGGGGACTTCCCCATAAATGGAGCCTGGGTCCCAAAGAACTGGGTCCCAATGCAAGGTTGGTTTTAGAGTGTAGATTTCAATTCCTGGGTTTATAAGGCAGCCTGAAATAAGATGCAACACCCTGCTAAAATCTCTTCTGCACATGTTTTCAGGTATTATCCACCCCACTGTGGGTTTGAATATAATAGCTCTTCCCCATCCTCCTATGAACAAATAAAAGCCTTCTTGAAGCTTAGTTATATCACCAGGAGTAGGAGCCCTGGAAATATCCAAGATACAACTGGATGACACTTTCAGCTGCCCAGGTGAAACTCTGATGTTAGCCCAATGAAATCTTATCAAAATTTTCCCTATTTCCAAGATCAAACTTGCCACAACAACATCCTTCTTCCTTCGAAGTTCTTTACCACAGAGTCACGAGAGGCAACAGGCAGGCAGGGTTTCCAGCCAGGGGAGTCTGGAATTCAGATCCTTGCTATGATGCCAGTAAGTGGTAAAAAATAAATAGCTTAGTCTTTTCCTCATGGCACATTTGCAGGTTTATGAGAGGTTGTTTATGGGATGGATGGAAAACCTGGGACATCAGCATAGCAGAAAAGACAAGATTCATCCACAACAGCTATAAAAGAAGATTCTGCATCACAGCTGCAGGACAAACACGTGCCCTGAAGCAGTTTCTGGGTCTCTCATTCCATGTCTGGCTAACACAGCCCACGATGCTCAGCCTCATCGCATCGTCTCTGCCTCAGACTAAGCAGCTGGGAAAGGTTCTGTTGGCTGTGGGGCACATAACTTAGTTGTCAGAAGTTAGCAAGCACAGCAAAGATAGGGGAGGTAGGAGGCTGGGTGGTAGGGAGGGAACAGTATATGATACAGACATACACAACACTGTAATTAAGGGTAATTTCAGAACCATTTACCTGCATTTCAGTGTCTGACAACTTTTCACTTGTGAATGCAGTGAATGCCTCAGCTCTGCAGACGGATCTTGTTTTTATGTTGCTGGGATGGGAGGAGCAGAGAAATGAGTCCTTCTCTGAATTAATTACCTCCTCTCATCTGAGCAACAGGCACTAAAGTCTAGGCAGCTTAACTCTTGCTCAGAATGGTTTAAGCCATTCAGGACTAAACAAAATTGAAATGCAGCCCTGCCTGGTATCTTCATATACAGAATTATTGTAGAAGCTCTCCTTCCTGCACAGCATAAGGAGAGCAAAAACACTGCTATACGAAAGCTCATTTTTTTCGACAGAGTATGTTGAAGCTATAACTTCACCTGACAGCCTCTAGCTAGCAAGGGTAACAAGAACCTTTCCCCTGCTGTATCACCAGCCTAGAAGCCATTGCTCAAATTCCATCTCTCTTTGGTGTAAATCTGTTGTCCTTGGTCCTGTTTGTTAATACTATTCCCCATGGTAAATGAACAGCCACCACACCAGATAGCAACACAAACAGAAAATGCTGGTTAGTGTCTGCCATTGAGAAACTGCTCAGCTGCTTCTAGACATGTACGTCACCTGT
This sequence comes from Crypturellus soui, assembly GCA_032275445.1. Taxonomy (NCBI): domain Eukaryota; kingdom Metazoa; phylum Chordata; class Aves; order Tinamiformes; family Tinamidae; genus Crypturellus; species Crypturellus soui. The sequence continues at coordinate 967,543 of JAUBNY010000242.1, forward strand.
TTAGGACCTTCTGTGACATACTGGCAATATGATTTGCCCTAACTAACCAAAAATGTTTAACGGAAGTGCCAGATTCTCATATTTGGGAGGTGAAAGGCCTTCCTAAGACGAGACACAGCCCCAGCTCCATGAGGCAGACAAAGCTGCTCAGAAAAATCAAGGGAAGGAACAGGAATTCATACTGGGTTTACAGAGCCTTGAAGCCTTTTTCAGAAGGTAATTCAAGATGGAAACCTAATTTTGGTGCTCTGCAATATTTTATTTCTCCCCACAGAATATATAATAAGTTAGGGGATTTTAACATCTGAGTTCAGTTACTTAAAATCAGGTTGTACAAATACCCTCCCGAACATTCATGTTTCTGTCTCAGCCTCAACTTACTCTGTAGTGAAAGACTATCAGTTATAAACAGTAAACACAACTCAGTCTTCCCTGATGGGAGGATTACTGATCAGCAACACTTGCCCTCCTGCAATCTTCCTTCTTATAAGGACAGCCATGTAACAATTCAAAAAAAAATTATATATATATAAAATATATAAAATTGAGACACCTTTGCTGGAAAAGGGCCACTATCTCGAAGTGTTTGACTCCGCTTCACTGACTCTTCCAGCCATACAGAGAGATTTTACAAAGCAGCCCTTCAAGAACAGGGATATTATGCACCACGTAGGATGGGAATGCAGAGGCAGCAGTGCCGAGATGGCTGACTGTCTCTGATACCACAGCACATATCACAGCCTCTTGCTGCTCTCTGTTTGGAGCTGAAATGACCATTTGCAAATCAGTTTTAATTGTCATGTAAAAGAGCACGGAGTGCAGCAATCAGGGAGCTCATGGTGTTGGAGACCTGACACAGCCATCAGGCATGGATCAGCAGTCAGCATAACAGGAGGAGAAGATGCAGGGTTACATAAGGAGGCACAGGCAGGCAAGCACGGACAGGGAGAGTGGAGGGCTACTGCATGCTCTCTTCCTGTATCCTTTGGGAGATCAACTAATGAGCTTCGAATGGCAATGGAACCTATTATGGCATAAATTATATGGGCCCATTGCAAAGCTGCCTAGCCAAAACCCTTGACAGGGTGTTCACAAAAGAAGTGGCCATGGTACTTATACATTTTCTCTTTTTTTGAGCAATGGCTAATGGTACCATCACGATTCCTAGGATATAATGCCTACTCTGAATAGAAAGAAATGAGACAAAGGTTGCTGCTAAAGTTCAGGGTGCCTCAACCAACCAATTACATTTCCGCCATAGTATCTTCTCACTTGCTACTAAAGTGATTCCTACAACATGTCACTGAGCCAGGGATGTTACTTCCAGGAGGCATGGGTCTCCAGCAAAAAAAGTAAGTAGTAAACTCACACAGCCATAACCACTCTAGCAGTACCTTTTCTGCAAGTCCTCTATTGTGTGGAACAACTTCTTCTGTTAATCTAGAAACCAAATTTCAGTTGCATTCTATCAACTTGTCTGTGCCCAGGCATTTGAGAAAGGTGCTCTGATCACTAGACTACTACGAAGTGGAGCAAAGCAAGGAGCAAAGCAAGAATCCAGCCTGCAGTAACCACAGAATAGCCAGACTACTACAATAAGTCCTGGGTGCAGCATCTCAGCAGGTATAATCATTATGCAAAACAGCAGGTAGCAGAAGAGAGGCACTGAAAAGGGTTCTGCTTCACTGAGGACACTTATTACTGTTTAAATACAGAAGATTAGATTTTCTTTCATTATTGCTCCCCAGGAGTTCATGGGCTTTTCAGCTCTAGGATATTTTGTAATTTGACACAAGAGACACCTGTTTGTTTGCAACGCATGGAATTTACTTGGCAAACACATTCAGCTTCTACTGTGCATATGAGAAGAGCTATGCTTAGCACAGTCTGAGGATAGAAGGTAGAAATGGTTAAATGCTGCCCTTCAGCCTCCGAGAAGCTGCTTTGATGGCTCTTATCCTATTTATAGGATATAAGAGAAAAGAAAAAAGTTCAGAGATTCAAGTTCACATCTACATCTTCTACAGCAGCACCTTCATGTTTTTGTATTTTTCCCAGACAGAAACCGGCATTATGACAAAGGAGTTTCATGGTAAATAAATATAAGTACATGCCTACTTTACATTATCAAAGCAGCTGAGAGATGCTAGCCTCATGTGGCCAGAAGTTTAGTCACTTATGCTTATGAACAAGCCCAATGCAATGCTAATCAGAAGATAAGTGGCTTTCCTGATGTTTGTGCTGAAGCTTTCCAACAGCAGGGAGCAGAATTGATGTGCAGTAACAGGGCCATCAACGTCCCATATCCACAAATCACTAGCAGCCCAGGAAAAGGAGTTCCCCTGTATGTCAAACCTTTCGAGAAGCTTCAAATACTCGGTTTTACCCCCTTTTCATTCCTTTAAGCTCTGTGGTTGCCCCTGTGCTCTCTCTAATCTAAATATGGAAAAATGAGAAAATAAACAAGACATCAATGAGATGATTTGGATGACAGGGAACAATCCTTACTCTTCAGGACTATCCCTAATCTTCAGAAAGGTTCCCTAAGGATTTAAAAATACTATTTGGGTTTATTTTTTTGTTTGGTTGGTTTTGTATTTTTCAGTGTCATGGTGCTATGTGCAATTATTATACAGTTCACAAACTGAGAAGGGAATAATGAGGCTGAAGTCAAGAGACCTGTTAGGAAAATCTGTCCCAGTGGCAGAGTTATCTCACAAGAGCCCACAGACAGATGAGAACGAACCCAGAGGTGTGGGCTGGTCCCACTAAGTACTGTAGAGCACTGACACTGAAGTCTACAGATGACAAGTTAAATGTTAGCTTGGAGAATTACTTCAGTCTAAGAACAATTAGATATTCCTGCTAATGTGATCTGAAAGCAGAACCTGGAAATGATACCACCCACTTTCTACCCAACTCTGGCCCAAAGTTTCTGAAACATCACTCTGGCAATATCCTTAAAACAAGACCAGTAGAAGAGTTGCACAAATGGCCAGAGTACCTTCTCTCTTGCTGCTAGTCCCAGTTTTAAAAGTTCTG
>JAUBNY010000242.1:970684-981207 GCA_032275445.1 Crypturellus soui
TGCAACTGAACGAGTTGAAGACATTACCACACATACCTGCTTACTCCCACCATTCACTGGAGAGAACCACCCCCAAAAAAGAAAAGTTTGTGCAGGTTTATGTATCTTAGCATGCAATCAGAGAACGAGGATGCATGGGACTTCTGTAGATCACCTAGTCCATCCCCTTGCTCAAGCAGGGTCACCTAGAGCATGCTGCACAGGATCATATCCACACGGGCTCTGAACATCACCACAAGCTCTGCATAACCTGTGAGCACAAACTCATCTTCTCTGATGAGTCTGTGATGAGTTGCTAGACTGTGCATTAGTTATGAAAATGCAAGCACACTACTCCACTGCCACCTCAACTGCCATGGCAATAACTATATGCACAAGACTTAAGACCACAGCTGAGAATTACAGTGTTCAATACACCTCAGTCTGACCTGCTGATCATCCTAAGATCACTTGCTATCCCATCTTCGACATTTTACTCTATTGACAAAAGATCTTGAATACAAAACTATGGCATGACTCATAAGGCAATGCATAAAGCAATTGGACTGACAACTATTTGCATGTAGTTTTTATTTCTCCCATCCTTTCTAAACCAGAATTCTGCAAGTACTTCAGGTCCAATATGAACTGCCTATAAAGGCACTGATAATCTCTTCCCATCCAACCAGTTCCTCCTGGAATTACAAGAGTTTCCTTCTGCAGGTTTTGTCCTATCACACAGGAGCAATGGTTCACCAAGAAACATAGCACAACAGTTCCAGGAATGGTTTTGCTTTCAGTACATCCAGCTTTGTGACTGCTGCTCTGAGATAAAATAAATGCATAGAGTAAAATATTAAGAAATAAAAAAGAGGAGTGGGGGGGCACAAATCAACTCAAAAGAACAAACTTAAAACAGAGAAAAAGAAAAGCTTTGAGATCTCAGGTGCAAATGAAGCTCTTCAACTCACAACTTTCTAAAAACACAGTAAATTATTTTTGCTATCTTGATTTTATTTAGAAAGTTGGGGGTTGATGATAGTGAATTTATGCTTCAGGGGAAAGGGGGATATTACCCCTCCCATTTGCAGTTTTCTTCAGTTCATTAAATGAAAGAAATTGATTTGGCGAAGCTAATTTTGTAATTAAAAAGCTTATCATGGCTTTCTCTAATGAGCTAAGCAAACAGACAGTAATTCAGTGACAATATTTACACAGTGCACACTGGGGGACGTTTGTTTAGAAAATTAAATAATGGAATAAAATGGGAAGTGGAGAGAAAGGAAAGAAAACAAAGGAGAAGAGGTCAACTCCAGATACAAATTCATCCCAAGACACTGGTCCTCTAATGACCCATCCCTGTTCCCTCTGCACTTCAGAAAGAAAAGTAAGAAAAGGCAGTAAGTGACCTCTGCCATCTAAGTGGGCTTTTCACAGGCTGAATTCACTGTGCTCTCACTGGGACCATCGCCAATTCTCTACTCGTGACTCCAGGCAGCAGCTTTATAAGCATACAAGCCTGAGAATTACATTTCGAGGGTACACCCCTTGCCTCCAGGGTGCCGAGGCTTCGTGCATGCCTACTGAGGGCAAAGCATGGAAGGATGAGCTCCTGAAAACTTGAAGAAACGCTTGACCCCACTGGCTTCAATAGAGCTTTTCTATTACAACCAGAATGATATTCAGAGAACAAACTATTTCTTCTATGCCTTCGGAAAGCAGGAAAACACCACAAACATCCTGTCTCAAGCAAAGCCTTGAATACTGCAGGATGAAACAGGATGACAAAGGAAATCTCAGCAAGCCAGAGGTGATTTCTCCATTCTTGGCCTGCAACAGGAGGCAATTTTTTCAAGTTATAGAAGAAAGCTTCTTGAAGGAAGAAGGAGCAAATCTCTTCTCCTCCTGTTTACCCCCTGTCATCTAGGGGTCTTTCCACTGTCTTCACTCCCTACCCTATGTACCTAATAAAACATACGTGAAGCCTCTAGCAGTCTGGGGAGGAGGGGAAGCTCTGAAAAATTAATCATAGCTTCTTATTTTCATATGCTTGCAAACCTCCTCCCTGCAGTTTTGAAAGGACAACTAGCTCACACGGTATTGCGATAGGCAATAGTACAAGTCAAGAGAAACAGGCGAGTCCTAAAAAGAGCAAGCTAAAGATGAAAGTTAGCACTAGAGAGGAAAAGACTGCTGAGGAAAAAAAAAATAAAGAAATTAAAGTTAATTCCAGAAATGTACTCACAGAGCTTAGAAGGCCACAGAGAAGGAACAAGATGGGAACTTTAGGTAACAAAACACATGAACCTCCAAATTGCAGCACTTAGCTGTTGTGGAATGTGCTATGTTGATGGCTATCCTGTATCGGTTAATGTATTTTTACTGCCACAGTAGAACCTCGAAGACAACTTGTATTAATGATATCACACAGCAGACTGATTCGCAAACTTCCAAGTTCCCTGAAAAAACGGGCAAACACCCAAAATAAGACAAAGTTCATTTCAGAACTGAGCACAGCAGGAGCCCCCAGCAGAGGCCAGTGAAGCTCAGCACATCTCGTGGCTCTCTCATTGCTGCGGGCAGTCTTGACTGGAGAAACTTGAGCACACTTGATTTATTACCAATTAGCAAACTTTCAATTATTGATACAGGCATTAAGAAACGAGGAACATGCAATTGAACAAACACTTAGGGAAATGTCTTTCCTTCCCCAGCCTCAACTTGGGTCCAGCAGGGCACCATCACTCCCTGCAAGGACTCTGGCCTCCTCCAAGGAGGTCCCCTATCTCAGGGGCCTCTGATTGACCTCTCTCCACTCGACCCCGTGAGCTACAGCCCTCACTGAAACACGGCCACCCACGAGGGCTGCGTCCGCCCATCCCTGCACTGGTTTGAGCAGGCGCAGGGCAGCACGTGGCCCCTCACACACAGGTCGTCCTGCAGCCCACCACCACCCAGCACAGATACGAGCTCAGGTGCGCTGGTGTCTGTACCTCCCCTCTTTCAAAATAGCTCCTAAAGACCCAACCCAGGCTGATAAGCTAACAGACCATTTCAGCTGTTTACAAAGCCACATCCACAGTTTGCATGGAAACCATCAACTAAGCCAAGCCACAGTCCTACCAAATACACATAATACTTTGCTACAGCAACTAAAAGTTCCTTTTTTTTCCTGCTCCCCTCAGAGACATCCTTTACACATCCACCTCCTTGCTGAGGCACAAGAGCAAGAAAGTCTGCGAAAGCGCCGTGAGAGCAGCTCCAGGCAGCTCTGGAAGCGCACAGGCGCGGATGTAGGGCCCAGCCTGCTCCCTCCGGCCATGCTCTCCCTAAGGACATCAGGCCAGGAAATAAAGTTTCTCACATGGATCATACAGAAACAGGGCAAAGCAAGGGAGCCAAAAGCAGCAGCACCTGCACAAAACTAGAGCAGAACCGAGGACCTGAGATAATCCCTTACCTCAAAAAGGGGATTTCAGTCATTTTCCCTCACATTGCATCTTATGGCTGGGCTTCTGTTGTTTCTGACCTGAGAACATGACTACATTATTGCAAAGACCAGATACCCATCCTGCTTAGCAGTACTAATCGGTTGCAGATAGGATAAGGGTCTACAGCTGTGCCTCAGTTAATTAGCTAGAGAGGATGATAGAGAGTTCAGGACAGCATCATAGCAGCTGGGGATGAGTACACTACATCCTTCATAACACCAAGAGATGCAAACAAGCAGTACAAATCCAGTCTAAAGTCTGCTGGACTACAAACCAAAACTGGAGAAATCTGAATCAGCATAACAAATGCATTGCTTTTGCAATGCATTTTGCAAACAAGATGAGCTTTCCTCATCTTACCTGAGATGTCCTAAAGCTGGAACAACTATGTTATGGAACCGGCCCCATTTTGGTGGCACGGAGAAACTCTGTTGGTATCCAGGCACAGAGGCAGCCCCTGTCAAGAGGAACCTTGAATTGCCCTGCTCACCACCCACCCACAGAAATGTTCTAAGAATTGCTGAGAATCAAAGCTTGTGAAGCTCAGTATCACGGACTCAATGCCGCAAGTTAACAAGCATCCCATTTAAAGGAATTTGCAGGTGCTCTATTCACAACACCTAAATCATTGTTTGCCAATGAACAGGGAAGTATTTCAGCAGCTACTTTTGGGGATATATTTTCCAGCATATATACTGTTTTCCTCTCTGTTCTTTCTTTCCTCTCATCCACGTAAGAGTGTTTATGAGCCCAGGAGCAGCACTTTCAGCCCAGCAAATTTCACCAGTGATGATTCGGTGGCAAGAAAAAAAAAACACAAGAGCTCAAAAAGTTGCCTAGGTCACACCTTAGGGCAGAGCTATGTCTGAGTAGTAATATGAAAATCCCAGTGATGCTACTGTAATACATAACATATGCTACCTTCATACGTAACAGAAAAAAATCCCTACAGAAAATACTGGTAAGGAGCAATACTACTTGGCTCTTAAGTGAACATGCTTAATGAAATTTGATAGGACTTCACCATCTTTTACTTCTATATCTTCTCGTTCAGCAAAATAGCAACTATATTCTTTTTTTTTTTTCTTTTATTTAACCCATGAATCTGCAATTGGTGTGCATAGGGGAGCCTCTATATACCTACATGCCTGTATGTCTGCTCCTATGGATAGAATGAGAAGTGCTCTGGTGGCCAACATGACTCATGCACTTGCACTATGAGCACACAACAGTCTCCTTCAGTGCAGCACATGACAGTTACTGGGTTTTGGAGGAGGACCAAACTCATTTCCAATGTCCTTATGCTGTTTTGAAGGGTCTTTTGGTGCAGGACAGCAAGATGGGAACTCACCCTGGATTTCTTCTGACCTGAAAGCAACTGCAAATGAAGACTCACTGACAGTGAAAATTATCAGGTAATGACTTAAATATCCAAGGGCCAAGTTAAAGAACAGTAGGAGAGCTACTGAGAACAGAAGAACTGAAAAATGATCCACACATCTCCCACCTTACTGGCAACTCAGGGTGACTTTTTTTCTTATTTTTAAACTGTAGGAAGTGATGTTGTCGTGATGAGGTGAGAATGAGGTGGCTGTGAGCTTTCTCTAAGGAGTCTTTAACTACCCTCTGGGTATATTAGCGCCTGCCTGCAACACGTGAAACGCTTGAGTATTAGCTTAGCTCTCTTTCTCCAGTTAAAAGCATTAAATTGCAGATGCCAAGTGTTTTCTTCCTCTCATTCTCCTTCAAATTCCTGAAAGCTAAAGTAATTTTGTCATGAGTCACATTATAAAAAGAACAAGTGATGTGACTGCTCCCACTTATCCTGCACATGTACAAAACAAATATTCTCTGTCCGCTCTACCTTGACTTGTTGGTGCCTGCAGTCCTATCATCATAGCCATCTGTTTAAGCATTAATGCCAAGCTCTGCTCCATGAAGTAATTTTATGTTTATGGGCAGAGGTAAGAGGGAAAGAGGAGCTGGAAATCTCCTTTCCTAACCCCGCACCTCCTTATGTTCATATCATTTCCATTACATTCACAGTATTGATACATGTTAATGAACAGAACAATTTTGCTAGAACACAAGTAAAAATTCTGAGTGAGGAAAGAAAGCACATATCCTCAGATCACAGAAAGTGCATGTAAATCACGGTGCTGAAACGTGCCAGAAACTGAAAACAGGAATACCTCAATGTTCTGTCCACAACTTCTCTCTCAGAACAGAAGACTGATGCTAATAGACTTTTTCATGAATATCAGTCATACAGTGACACAATCTGATCACTATGACACTTTTATTTCTTTATCAAATTCATTAGCAGTGGAAAGAACTAAGGTCATTAAGTTTCTAAATTAAAAGCTCTAAGATTGTGTGAGACAATTGGTGGGTTTTTATATTAAGCTCACAAACAAAAGCATTCTTCTCAACTAAAAGATTTGTTTTGTCCACATTCAATGAAAGGCCAGATTCTGAAAAATAACTTCCCTGCCAACTTGCACTTGGGAAACCATCCCATCTCATCGCCCTCCCACCCTCAGGGCACAGAGTTACCATTTTTACAACCACAGACACCCAAAGCCCGATCTGAAGCAAATACAATTTTGTGAAGTTATATAAAAACATAGAGGTTTAGTTTTTATTTGAGGTTACTTTTCAAAAAATACTGCAAAAATAGATCTCACTATGCAGAACAGGTATCATATTTGGGACAAACTAAGATCAATCTTCCACGCTCTATAGATCAGATTGTTTAAGGTGGTTTACAGGTTGGAGAAGAGTTCTTTAGTAAACCTCTAACAAACCATGCTATTTTTGCGGCTGTTTCTGTGATTTCTGTTCCTCTTTGTGAAACAACAGAGCAGTATGACCACAGCTCAGCGCATGTACAGCACAAGTGGAATGAGGAAGTACCAGAAATCTGGTAGAGCATTTTTTTACTGTCCACTTTTCCAAGCGGTGGTGGTTCAGTTATGGTATGGATCAACCTTTGGACTTCTGCATCCTTGTTACCAAATTATCCTCAAAAACTTTAGGATCTATTGTCAATGCATAAGCAGGAAACAAATAATGCTGAAATCAAATACACAGCTATGTTTTGATCTTAGTCAAATTTTAAATCATTACTATGCTAGTCTTTCTGAGAGGGATAAATGGTTGAAAACCTGGATCCTAATCTCACAGTTCTGCTCTTTTCTAAGAATTTGTCCCTAGCTGCATTAACAGTTTCTCCCTAGTACAAACTGCAAGTCACCAGTAGAAACACGTGGCAGTGAACTCTGCCTTATCACTTGCTCTTTCTTATGACTGACAAAGGCTGTGGACTCCCTGATGAAGGCATTGTTTCAAACTCACTTCTGCAAAGCCTTTTGTCATCAGTGGTACTACCCATTAAATATGAAAAACTAATTGCTAGATAAATAATTACCTGAAAATACAGTTCAGTAGGAATTTGACCTCTTTTCCTTCTTAATGGGCTGAACCAGATTTTTGTGAATGGATTTGTTATTCAGAAACATCTACCAAATAGTTCATGTGAGCATATTTCCACCTCCAGAACACTTGCGAACTGCTCACTTCAATTATTCTCTACTCACAGTGTGTGATTGGTAACATAGTATTCTTTCCACTTCCTGACTGGAGGAATAAAACTTTTTAAACAGGAAGGAAATAAGCAGCAAATACTAAATCATTGTTCATATTTTACTTGCTAAGATAGGTGACTAGAAGATTAAACACTAATAATAAAATCTTCGGAATTTAGAAAATACAGAAACATTTTCACAAACACCTAGTGCTTATCCAAATACCTACAAGAAAGGGATAATTTGAACTCAGAGATAACAGCAATCACACTCAGCACTTTTATTTGAGAAAGTATTTATGAATTCCTTTTTGTATTAGCCAGCCAGTTTTAATACTAGAGAACGAACATTTTAAACTCTCAGTGACACTACAGAAAATAAGCATTAGTTGAACTGCGCTACAAGATGTAATGCTTATACCCAAGACTTCATTATGTTTTTTCAAATGGAAAAAGCAGCCAAACAATTCTTCTATATCCAACAAAACTCTGTATTTTTTATGCAGGTTCAGCACCTTTGCTGCTGGCAATCAATATCCTTTTCTTTTCCCACTTTGCATACTGTACACATACGTGAGTAGCTTCACCTTCCTCCCAGAACTGTGATACTAAATCTTTTCCTCCTCCTCTCTCTTTTTTCCCCCCCACTACCTGATAACTCATCATTGCAGAGTTCTATTTGATTACAGTGTGAAGCATAATGATAATCATGAACAGTGATGGCCAGAAATTTGGCAGTGACAACCTCAATAGCTAAGGTTGGTTATTTCCATGCCAGCAGAGGAGAGGTGCTCTACTATATAATTTAGTGAGTGGATAACAGCGTTCTGCTGACATGGGTGTGTAGTAGAGTCACCGTGTTTGCACAGTGACATTTGGCGGCTGGCTGATGGACTGCTTTTGCAGCACTCACTTTGACGGGGTGTGGCTGCGCCGTGACTTTGCCTTGTGGGACTTAATTTTTTAAGAGCAAGAAGGGAAACAGCTGTTTGCACTGACAGAAGTCAGAGACAGATATAATACATACCACTTCAGCCACCTACAGGAACTGAGTCTGTTCCTTCCAAGCTCTTTTTTCATCTTTATTTTGAACTTGACATAATAAACACACAAGAAAGAAATACTAGAGCTAATTTCAAAAGAAGTTAGCTAAAAACCAAGACATCGAAAGGCAACTAACTCCCTATCCCCTCAAGCCTAGCTACCCTACCCCACAGTCATCAAATCTTCCCTCTCATTCATTTGTCAAGGCGGTGCTCACCCCCTCTTTCTTGTGATCAATACATTTTTTTCTTCTTTTTTTTTCCCCAGCAAGGAGCTGGCTGTGAGCTTCAGGGCTGAGGGGGACTTTGATTCAATGCTGACTTCAAAGGGAATGTGCTAGGTGCTTACACACGAGTGACATGCCATCAGTTCTCTTCTTGCGCTCGCTGTGCCTTGATGAATAATCAAGGCAGCTTTTATAGAGATGCAAAGAATGCCGAACAGTTTGTCTCTGAGTCAGTTGACATTTTTGTTTTATAAATAAAGTAAATGAGGGTGGGAAATACAGACAGAGAGTGAAAGCTGCAGATCCGCACCAACCTTGTCAGTTCTCACCTAGCCTATGCTACAGAAAAGTTAGTCTTTACAGTCCTAAATGCTAATAAGAGGTATAAGCTGATAAATTAATAAATCTTGAGACAGTTTACAGGAAGGACAAAAGAAATCTTACACTGGACCCTTGTCCTTGCATATGCGTAGTGGAGGTGGAAGAGATGAAGCTGAAGGACCCAGAACAATACTGAGAGGATTTTTAAGCTATTCTAATAGTTAGTTGAGGTAACCTGGTTACCAGCATTAGCACTGCCCTCTAGATGCACTTAGAACCTGACCTTTTAGATACATTTAGAACCACCATTCCAGCTCTGAAACAGCAGCAATCTGTTCTTTTATGAATTCAGAGTTTTGTCAAGACTTAAATACCCAGCACAAAATAAGGAGGTGAAAAAAATCTCATGGAAGAATGCCCATCTGAATCACAAATTCCAAATAATAAAGTGATCAACTGTTTTAATGGTCAGTTATTTTAGTAAATTTTCACAGTAACTGCAGTGAAGAAATGTTAAACTCAGCCTGCTGCGTTTGTACACCGTACCCAGCCTGCTGCGTTCATACTCCATGCCGTATGTTCTCCTCAATTTCCTGCCCACACGGGTAAAGGGCTGCAAAGATTGCTGCAAAAAGCAAGGTGGCTGGAGGATGTTTTGGACATTTCCAATAGAGTCCAGCTCCCAGGCCATACCAGTTGGACTGTTCTCTGTAAGTATTTCCAGTGCATTTGAGCACAGACTTCATGACATGGTATTGAGGCAAAGGCTAAACTTTTGTCACAAGCAAAGCCAGGGCTGCATAGCAAGACTCATCGGAAAGAGGTTAGTTTATTTTCATTATTTACTTTTCTTAAAATGATTAGAGAAACAAAAGGGTTTTTTAAGCATCTAACGCAACCTGAGCAGCTTTTAGGAACATTAAAGAATGACACAGTCTCAATTTTCTTGCTGGAAGCAAAAGCAAAAACAAAGTTATATCTTTACATCTTGCGGAACTTTACAAAGATGCCCATTTTTCAAAAAAAGTTAATTTTAGAGAGACAGACTTGGTGTTAGGAAAGGCAGCAGGCAGGCTGGAGGGTGCCAGGCCCGCTGGGAGGGCGCGAGGCGCTGCCTCCGCTGCTCGGCACTCGGGGCACCTCACGGCCTCGTCCCCACCTGCGGCGGGGCTGGGTCCGGGCCCGGCTCCGGTCAGAGCGGGCACCGGCGCCATCAGAACCCGCCCGCGGTGCCGCCACGCCACCGGTCTGTAAGTTCGTACTGCCAGGCCGACGGGCACGCTGCATCATCAAGGGGATGCAATCAAACGTCCAGGGGATTTTTCCACTGGGCCATCCTCTCTCCTAGAAACTCTACAGGACACATCTGCTCTCCTCCATCTCTTTCATCTTATGGCTCTGCCTAACCTGATGGATGTGGCACCTCAAAGACAATAATATCAAGCAAGGGTTGGTGGGAACAGAAATCTTTACTGAGGATAAGGAACAGCCCAAAATAAAAAATTAAGATGCTAAATGTAATAGAGAGGTTAACTGAACAGGCCTGCAGGGAGAAACTTCCCTGCAAGTTTAAAGGAAAAAGAACTTGCTGCTATAAATCACATTTGTTTAGCTGAAATTAAAACTATACGTTTAAGTGTCAGACTAGCATATGTACAAGGTATTGTTGAGCCTGCATCTAAAGATGCATAGAGTAACAGAAGTTGACACAATGGTCTGAGGATTGAGACGTCTTCACCTTTCCAATTTCTAAAGCTTCATGGTAGTAGGCATACATACTAATGAGCATACAAATTCCTGATAGGAAGAGCCTATCAGGAATTGAGTTTGAACTTGGAAAGGTTAGGCTGCTTGATAAAAATTAAGATAGCTCCAA
>JAUBNY010000242.1:981307-997824 GCA_032275445.1 Crypturellus soui
AAAAATGTAAAGAGCAAATTTCTTTTGAATTTTCAGCATCTAAAATTTCACCTATAAAAATAAGATAGGAAATAAAAGTATGCATACTAAGCTCAGGTGATCAGCAAAATCTTCAGAAATTATGTAGAAGTGTATATACATGTATACTGTGTTCCTAGTGTTATTTCCACAGGAAATAAGGAAAAAGAGAGTATCTCTCCTAAAAGCAAGATGGGCTGTCCATTCTGAGCAGATTTAGAACTCACCTTTATGGGTGAAAACTGCTCTTCCTGAAGCCTTCACTTACAATGAGTCCTGCCAGCACTTCCCCATCAATTAATTTCAGGGAGCAAAAGTTCAACCCCCTTCATATTCTTTTCTGCAGCTGAAGCTTTTCACTCTTGTAAAGGGTCATGCCAGACAGACAGCTTTATGCCAGCCATTACCTTGCGCACGCTGAATGTTAAAGAAAGCAAAGTAGGCACAGCAGAAACCAGACGTGGAAACGACAGCACCAAGCCAAATGAGACGTTCCACAAAGAGGGCTCCCCTTGGTCACATTATGGTAGCTGGAGTTTCCCATGACCTTCAAGATGCCACTTTAGCTCTCTCTGAAGAGATTTAAGCAGCCTCTCTGCTATTAAGATGTTCCTTCATTTGTCAACAGAAAAGCTGCTAAATTGCTGCCCCGAGCAAATTTACATAGAAATTACCATTGATACTCTGCAAACAGTAAGGAGAATTACAGCAGAGCCACCCAGCAGAAACACTCAGGATAGGCAGCCTATGATCAGTCACTGCTCAGACAAACAGAGGGAGAAAACACGTTGGACTTGCACAGTCGTTGACAAAAGCGCATTCTGCGCTGTGAACTCTGGTGGGGCTCAGGGTACAGCATTCCCTCAAACTCTCTCTCCCAGGTTTCCAAGTGATTTCAAGTTCCCTTTGCATATCTGATTCATGCAGCTCTATCTTCACACCAGGACGGGAGAGGAGAGGGGGAATTGCTACCCCATCCTGATAAAGGATGCCTGGCTTTTCAGGTCAGTACATTGACCTTAATCCTCTTGTCCCTGCCCCCTGTGAGCAAATCCTTGAAGGGAGTATTCCGTTCGGGTTGAATTCCTTCGCTCTTCCATCTGGGACTGCTCAGTGCCCTTGCCCTTTCTTCAGTTCCTGGACACAGGAGCCACTGGCTCACTTGCCTCCTGCTCTGTCGGCAAAGCAGAAACCTGACTTTCACCTCATGATCCCTTTACTAGGAGTCATTATTGGCAAAACTGTAGTAATGTGCTTTCTTTACATAACTATTTTGTCAAGTGCTAGCTGTGGTAGCAACCAGCCTCTGCAGTTGACAGAAGCTGCTGGATCAGAGGCCTGGGGAGAAAAGCGGCCTCAACTACTAACAGTAGTTACTAACTCAACTCAACAGTGGCCTCAACTACTAACAGTAGTTACTAACAGAGTTACTAACTACTAACAGGTGACTGGAAAACCCTTGAATGGAAAACATTCTCCCCTATGTGTAGATGTACATATATGCAAGTCCATGCATGTGTTTGCATCTGGAAGATAGAAAAAACAGGTGGGTATTGAGCAGGTTATGGGGTATTTTAGGCTTAGCATGTGGTCCTGCCATGAAATGACTGTAGGAGAAGTTCTCTGTAGGAGAAAAATCCTATTTCAAACACTGCTCAAAGCCATCATAGGGGAGTGAGTAGCTTCCACTTCTTAAAACAAACAGCCAGCTAATATTTATTCCACTATATAGACAAAACTCTGCCTTCTGTCAAGGGGAAGGGAATAAATTGTTTTCCCATAATAGTGTTTTCTTTTCAATCAATTTCCTTTCAAGCTTGATTTAAGAGGATGTCATGTCAGAACCTCAGGCAAATGGAAGAAGTCTAAGACACTCCCCCATCAAAGCTGAAAATGATGATGCAGGCAAACTTAGAGCGCTCAATCTGCCCAGAAGCACTGCACACAGGTACAGCCCACACTCTCCCTATCCTCTTCAGATAGAAAGTTGTGCAGCAACAGGGCCAGCAATGAGGATGAAAGAGCTAAGAGCGCAGGAAGCGACAGGAATGGATATAGGCTGAAGTGCACGTTGCACTTCTTAGCAATGGATATACAGTTGTTACAGGTCATTTTGCTACACACACTCACTTACATGCCATATATATTCCAGATATTTTTCAGCAATAAGTCAGTATTTACCATTACCTTATTATTTATAAGCATGTACATAATTATTAGAAGGGAAAAAACTTACTAGAATCCCTGGATTTTTGAAAGGTTATAAGGGGCAAGAATAAATAAATAAATAAATAAATAAATAAATAAGGCTTCTCCTGTGGTGTTACAGACACTTAGAGCTAGGTTATCAGATACGAGGGAAAATCTGTCTGGTTAAAAAGTGTATATTTTCTGTGTATTTGTAGATAGTCTTATGGGCTGCAAAAAAAATCACAGCAGTTTCTGTTTCAGACTGAAATTGATGGTGTAGAAGCATCTACTCTGCCATCTACTTCTTTCAGATGCAAATTTCAAGAAAAACTTCTTCCAGGAGAAGAGGAATTTGGAGAGAAAATACTTTGAATTTTTTTAAATCACAAAAATCTTGACATTTTGATCCTCATTGAGTATTTTACACTCAGAACAGTTCAGATAGGATCTGAATAGAAACACATAATCTCAAAATATCAGTAAGGTATAGCAGATGCATAACAAAGATAGAAGAACCCTTATTTTTTCTCTTACAAAGTTGTTCTTAGGAAGCAACTTTCAATCATATAAGTCAGTTCTTCATAAGTGATAGGATTTTTAGCGCAGCATTCGAGGAAAGAAACAGGGATTTAAGCAATGCAAGTTCCAAGTTCTTTCTGACAGAGATTTCATTTGGATTATTGCTGTCTCGAGACAGGCGATGATTTCCTCGTGGCAATACACCAATTCAACAGCTAGCAAATTACCTGGCTATATTCATAAGAGGGTGTTAGATGGACTTTGCAAGCAAGATCTCTAACAATGACAGTTAGTTAAGCAAAGGCCAATGGACACTTACTACAACAGCATTCCCATTTCCGGACCTTAATTCTCTCATTACTTATCTACAGGCACAATATGCCTCATCCACTGCTGACTCAGCCTCAGAAGCAGTCAGCCTTAGCTGCCAACTGAGTCAGCGAAGGAGGCTAGGGAGGCACTGAGGTAACACCAAGCACGGCCCCACCAAGGCTAGTAATGGGGACTCGTTTGCAGTGCCAAGTGCTTGGGCACGAACATGCGTATCTGTGCGGGCACCTGCATAGGGAAAGTTTTATGGGACTCTTTTCATAATTAAATTTTCTCTACAAATGTAGGCCAAGATTTTCAAAAATAGCCATCTCCAGCTAGACATTCTGAAATCTATACTTAAGCATCTAAAGAAATGGCCTCATTCTCACAAATGCTGAAATTGCCAAGAGCTGTAACAGGCTCAAACCTTGAAAGTCAAGTCAGTTCCTTAGGTGCTTGAAAACAGATTCAAGAGCCTAAGTTTAGGCATCTAAATTCTTGATCGTATAGACGTAAGATTTTCTGTAACCCAGAATATGCTATATACCAGAAATATATGATAGTCTCAAAAAATGGACTCTACTAATTGGCCTAGATCTTGAGCTGCAGTTGTGAAGTGCACTGCCTAGTTCAGAAAACGATCACTAAGGCACCCATCATCTCTTTTGACCAATTTCTTGGTGTTTTTATGACAGACAATGACAGTGGCTACCAGAAGGGCACAGAGAACCACTGTGGCAGCTTACCTGGGCATAATTCCCTTTACCTCCGCCTCCAGAGCAGCCATAGAAAGGGTGGAATAAAGGTCACACCAGCTAAATCAAGAGCTCCCTCTCTCTGTCACAGTAACCCTCCCGTGACCACCTACTTCAGTCTTCAAATTTACACAACATAAGGAAAGTAAGCCCAATATTTTATCAATGCCAGTCATATTTATTAAACATGTGAATAGGCTATATATGTTTACTTAAATGTTACCAAGCAAAATTCAGTAACATGTTGTGAAACGGATGTCAAAATCTTCAGCTTAGATAAATTAAAGGGAAACACATACACACAAATGCTTGGTATACTGGAGTATAGACAATAGAAATACATTCCCAAGATACAGTACACAGGAAACTGTGTAGGGCCTAAAGTCATTTTTGTCCAGAAAGTTCCCACTTCACGCACATGTTGTTACAGTTCTCTTTTCCCAATCACTTACTCAGAAAGAAGAGCATATGGGAAGAATCCTGCTAGGAAATATCTGAACAAGAAAGAAGTGGTCAAAAGAAAAACAAAACAAAACAAAACAAAAAAAACAGGGTAAGGAGTGGCAAAATGGCCATTAAAAAGGCAATAAGTGAAAAGATACTGGAATCTGATGAAAGCTGGACAGGAATCATGGGAAGCAACAGGGCAGAAATATAAGAATGTAAGGAAAAGGAGTTTTACAGAACCTTAGATAATAAGTGCAATGGTTTGAACATAAAACAACTGGCAATACAGAAAGAAACTTGAGCAGAGCAAGATGGACACAAAGAAACAGCTGGATGGGCACAAAGAAAGAGCTGCAGTTTGCCTCCTCAGCAGCCACTAGCACCCAAGGAGGTCAAAAAGTCACCACAGTCACAAATAGAGATAACAGAAAAATAAACAAGGCTTTTAGCTGGAGGAATGGGTTTAATCAAAGCAGTAAGCAGAACTAGACATATCTGGCTACACCAAACCCAGAGCTGGACAGGCAGCTGGTAGCCAGTTGTTTTATGCTCCTCCAAGCTCAGACTTAGTGGCAGACCAAGGAATGCATGATGAGCTACAGAGTCAGCTGAACAGTTCTTGCCTACCACTGAATGATGAGAGGATTTGCTGCCTGAGGCTGGCAACACAGGAAGAAAGAGGATGCTGTGTTAGTATTGCTGCATGGCACCAATTCCCAGGATATCGCCATTTGCACAGCAATGTCATTTCCATTTCCAGGTATTTCATAGCAAGTGCTTGACTTATAACTGTGCTTAATTTTGCAGACTTCTCCATTGGAGGACTCCAATGCAAGTTGCATTAGAATATGCCTGCAAGGAGAGTGTCAACCTCAGAACAAGTGCAGTGTGAGGACTATACCAAAATGTCAAGGTTGAAGTCTCAGATCCTTCTGCCATCATATTTCCATCTTTATAAACTTAAAAAACAATAAAACTTTCTCTCACTAAGCATCACACTGGCTGATTCCTAAGAACTCCACCATCAATTTGAAACCTTGTATTAATGAAACTAATTTTCTTCTTTCATTACCTGTTATCATTCTCTCTGTGCTGCTGTAGGTACCTCTGCTGCTGCTGAGAGCAGCAGCTCGCGGCAGCACCAGCCAGACTGCATTTGCACTAGGCACATGATGCACTTCACAACAACCCTGTTATCCTGACAAATGTTTGCCTTTCTTATTCCAAGAGTGTTGCCTCCCCCTTCACAGAGGGAAGCAGCCACAGAAAAAATAAATAAATATCATGCACTCCACTATTTAGAATGGTATCACTATAAAAAGGCAAAGAAAGGAAACAGAAAAGAAGAAAAAGACCCTCTGGCTAAAATCAGTGCCATCAAATGCACAGACAATTGTTGGCTGATCAAAGTAAGCGAATATTGAAAACAAGCGGTGTGAAATTTTGTCTAGGCTTTCAGTGAAGTATTGGTGCTCACGTCCAACATTTGTTTCTGCCTCGTGGCCTATACCCGCTGAAAGTGCACTTCATGCAGAGGAGACGAGAAGAATCAACACTCATCAGACAGCAGGATTACCAAGATGGTGCTTTGGCAATATTGGTAATAGATGCTCCAGTGAAAAACTACATCTTAGTAGGTAGCTAGAGATTATGTAGCCTGCACATATATTTTCCTCTTATTTGCTGGTTTGCTTATACTCTATAAAGTATCACAGATTATTTCATTATTAAGAATTTGCTTATTACTTACACACAATGTTCTGCATAACATTTCTCCAGTATTGTTAGATTTCAAAAGCATTGCACATCAGTGACTTTCAGAGCTTGGTTATGCACAGAAAAGCACAAGACCTCTTAGGTTTCAACATATAGGGTTTTTTTATTTCATTCGGACCCCCTGAAAATATGCAAGTGGGAATTGTGTTTATAGCCCTGATTTGTTGTATCACAGCTTTGCATTTGACAACATAAAGTCCCCTTTCATTTATTAAATATATGTAGTTAGCACATCTGAAGGATGCTACTTATAAGAAAATAGGAGTAAATAGGAGTAAATCCACTGTCTCTCAGAGAAGTCCAGAAGACTCTGCAAAATGAAACCAGGGCTGTGATTTCAGCATTCAATTATGGAGAGCTGTGCTCGATAACAGAAAGGTTGTTTCACACCAGGTTAACATTACATAAGCTATCACCAGCAGACTGTGCCCCATAACCTTTTTTTTTTTCCTTTTCTTTCTTTCTTTTCCTTTTTTCTTTAATATTAAGAATCTCCTTCCTTCCTTTAATCCCAGCTTGAAGGGCTAAAGATAAAACTCGGAGGTAGGCTTTCATTGTCGAGTTTCTCAGCTCTCTAATTAGATCCTGCAGTTCATAAAACATTCACTGAAGTAAAGAATCAGAAGAACTGGAAGGTTGTGGCAGACTGAAAATGTCTTAATCCCCCTGACCTTTACCACAATTTTCTTTCTCCAACCAAATACACAGCTGACCTTTCCTACCCACTGACAGCACACCTTATGGCAGTTTTCCCTTAACCACAGCTCTCCGTATATTCACCGTAGCTACTGCTGGAAACCCAGCTCAGTTCTGCAAGGATATTATAAGGCACAGCTCCCCTAAGCCTCAGCTGTTGGTTGATACCTGTCCCTGAAAGCCACAACTGCTACATTTTACATATCTGTCAGCTTTCCAGACGTGCACAGAGGCAAAACATCTTAAAGACAGCCAGGTATTACAGACGTGCCCAGCACAAATTGGGCTGAAGTGCTGCCAGATACCAAATGTGTTCATCTAGGTCATCAACTCCGCCTGGTGGAAGGACATTTCTGCAATTAGGCCAGCAGCCCAGCACAGGGAGACCTTCCACAGGTTTAGTATGCGACCTTGGGAAAGGAAGGAGACCCTCTTGCCTCCTCCCTACCTGGACCATGGCGATGGAGCACAATCTCCTTACCTCAGAGCGTTACAAAACCCTTCAAGACAATGAATCATCTCCAGCTACCCTGGTAACAGGGTCCAGATGGAGAAATCTGCAGAATATTTTAGGTGCACAGTTTATCATTTAATTATGGAAAGACAACAAAATAATGTGGGATATGATATAAAGGTTTTATTGGTTTGCGTTAGATAAAGGTATTATTCATGACTAGAAAAGCCCAGAGTGATTCATGAAGGTCATATGAACCAACCAGCAGCAAAATCTTTATACCCAATTGTACCATCCTGGTCTCTCTAAATTTCACATTTTTATTACAAAAAACGGAATGTTTGTGATACTTTTATATTTTTTCACATCTTTTTAATTGAAACTATTTTTATATTGCTCCAGCTGTAAAGCCAGACTCTCTTAGTAACCATGTGTCCAAATACACAGCTTGCTGAGGAAAAGAAAACAAAAAATAAACTAACACTTATTCTAAAAATAACATGAACTCCTGTGCTTTACTTTTTATTAATTTTAATGGAATGGTTACAGAAAACTAAAGTCAAGAAGCCTTTGATTGTCTTGATATAGAGCACTGAAAAACGAACAGTTTGACACTTAGGTCTGCCCAAACACATACTCTCTGACCTACAATAGCAAAGATCCTGGGGTCTGTAAAGGAGTCAGAGGTTGTAAGGCATTAGAGTAAAAGAGAATTTTTCACCTACAAATCAAGGCAGCATTTGTCAGGGGGCAGAGCACAGTATTTGCTATTCAAAAAAGCTTTCTCACCAAGGCTTGGTATGGGATTTTCTCAAGGGAGTTGGCTCCAGAGGGAATACCAAGCGTTCCTAAAGGCTCCCTTCTGCATGAGCTCTGAATATGCTCTTTGGAAAATAAACTGCAGCTAAAGGAGAGACCGAGGCGCATGCATGCCTGACCCTACCAGTGAGGAAATTCCTAAGGAATGACTTCCAACGACAACTAGAATAGGCAGGAATGCAGCATCCAAAAGTGATCACAAAGAGCACGAAACACTAAGTCCAGTATCTGTGACCTAGTGTGAACACAGCACAGAAGTTTCAGTGGTCCTACTAAAATCCTTTCTGGGCAAGTATATTTTTGGTTTCACAAAATTCCCCTATAGTTTCACATGCAGACAATACTCTTACTCCTTGTTTTGCCACTAATCATCCAGAATGTTTCGTTTTGTGATGATAAAGAAACATTGTTTGTGAAGTTCTGGAAGGGGCTCCCAAAAGGAAAAAGAAATGCCATGCCCCTCCATGGCATTACAAGCAAATGTTAAGCCAGATTTCAAGATAACCAGACCCAGTGCATGTTCCATATTCACTAAATTCAGAATTCTACTAATACTAGTACTTGATTTTACACTGAAAGACATTTACAATTGGGATGTCATTAAAAATGACTTCTTATTGTATTTCTCTCTCA
This sequence comes from Crypturellus soui, assembly GCA_032275445.1. NCBI lineage: Eukaryota > Metazoa > Chordata > Aves > Tinamiformes > Tinamidae > Crypturellus > Crypturellus soui. The sequence goes on from JAUBNY010000242.1 coordinate 989,927, forward strand.
TATTGGGGATAGAATGACTCAGGGTTTGAATGAACAATGTGACTTACGACTGAAATATAAAAATGTGACAAAAAATATTATATATATATAGACATTACAGACAGCAAGTATAGTTTATGTGTAATGTTTCATTTTTAGTTAATTTGCTCTGTTTACTGATCATCCATCATGCTATTCAAAATAAAATTCATGTAAGTAAAATTCAAGCTTTGACAGAAAGAAGTAAGTTTTGGAAACCTTACCCAAAAATCTGATCTCTCTATAAAGTTCCAGCCCTCTTTTGCAACACAGAAGGCTAGTGAAGTATCTAAATGATTGATCATTCACTTTTACTTAGCTAGTGGGTTTCACTCTGACTTTTTCCTTTTTATTCTTCATCAGATGCCCTACCACATATCACAAGCTCTACTGGACAATGTCAGGCAGGACTGGACACAAAGAACGTCTGTGATTGTCTTTAAGGACACAGTTTCAAAATTGAAAATGAAAATCTTGAACAGACAGACTAAAGAGAGAAATGACAGATTCCTACAAACACCTGAGAGAGAAAATCAAACTTAAAGTAGGAAAATTTAGAGTGAAGAGCACGGAAACCTTCCAGAAAGTTAGAAGATGCTATGGAATATTATTCTTTGCAGAGCTTGCCACAGAACCTCAAGTGTGGATCACAAAGTAAGAGCCACCCATTCCTTTCTCAGAGGGCGAGGCAACTAAGAATGGACTATAAAGAAAACCAGGAGAAACAATTGAAACCCAACGGTGAGATGCTCCCTCAACCTGTCTCTCCACAATCCAAAACTTTGTCTTAAAAATCAGCCCTGAATTTGCAACTATCAAATCCATTGTATACTGGCAGGAGCCTTGAACATTTTGGACTCACTTTGCTTTGCTAGGAGAGAAGGTCCTTCTCAAGGTCTCCCGTTGACAGGAATTCTCTTCTCCCATCGATCCTTCCTCACCTGACACACAAATAACTCATCCCAACAGCCTCACTGGAGGTGAGGGAGCACATCAGTTTGAGAGCCCCATTCTTTTCTCTAATCTGTCACTGATAACCCTCAGTGTGACTCAAATGTCTGTCCCTGGGAAGAGGCTTAAAATAAAGCAAAGTTGCAACTGTGAGGAGCTGGATAAACCAACGGTTTCTCTGGAATATTTTATTTAGTTACAGCTGACAGGAGTTTGCAAACATCTCCCACTTCCTCAAAAGTTTGGAGCTACATCACATCTTAAAGTAAAATCAAGGAAAAAAAAGGGCTTTTTTTTGATTTTGCATCAAATGCACAGAACATGATATTTCACAGACTTGTGATGATTATACCATTCCTCATGCAGGTGCTCACCATACTGATCTTACAGAAAATGTTAGGTACAGAATTTCCACACTGAAAATCAAGGGGAAGAGAAGGAACACTCTCTAACTGTGGCTGAATCACTTTACCTCTCCATCCTCTATGGAGAGGTTAGGGAGGCCGCAGGCCAGTCTTACTCTCTCTACTCTGAGTTTGTTTATACACGTGAGCGGAAATATGGAGAGAACAGCAGGGAAATGCCCCATTTCCAGCACTGCACGATGGCTCCAAGTACTCTGCTGTTTCCTTTCCCATCAGAGCCAACAAGACTCCATTTGGTCTTGCCTGCCATATTTGCTTTGTTAGGCCAGCCACATTCAGGTTCATTCACTGTGGCAGAGGAAATCTGGACTTTCTCTTTTGCACGGCTAATTAGGTGAGAGATTCTTATTTCACTCCAGTATCTCTATCAAATGCTTTCATGTACAGCACTTAATTGCACTCATCCTTGCTCTGTATTTCAATCCGGAGACAAACATCGCAGAAAAGAACTGGAAAATATCATTACTTAGAACACACTAACCATTAAAAACAGCTATTTTTTCTCATTTTAAACACATTAGTTAAAAACCAGTCAGCTGTTTGCTTGGCACTCAGAGCCAGAGCCAAGCACACATCTCTCCCTCAACTTACATTAGTCTTGAGAACACAAACAACAGAGAGCTGGGGCTTAATGAGCCCACGTGTGTCAGCCTGGCAGAACAAACAGGATGGCCATTTTTAGAGCCATCCCAATTTGAAATGGGAGCTCCAGAGGGGGATAACAAGAGCCACAGAGAATTAAGGACTGGCAGAGATACTCGTTCAAAGGATTTCACAGCTGGCTTCCTTACTGGAGCTGGTTGTTAGGTGGCATTGCCCAAGCCCTAGGACGGATGGGCTGAACCACAGCAGTGTCTATCAGCTCTAGCCCAGCTGCAGAAGTGCATCTGCATGGTGCTGTGAGCCTCCCCTCCAAATATGAAGGCATTTGCTTGTGAAGAGACTTGGGTCAGGTAAAATGCACACCATACAACACACAAAAAAAGATTATACCTGGTACAATTATTTAGGGAGATTATACCCCCAAAACAACCCTAACAATTCATACTCCTTTTTGTAGCTATATATGAAAAACAATACAACCTTCTGCTAAAAACTCAATGTGTGAAAAGCACAGACTTTCACCATTAGCACTAAGGGAACATTCTATAATTGTTAATCATCTCCAAGATATGGAAGTAAACAATACTAGATAAAAATATACTCCACAAAATGAGACACATGACAGAGGAGATATACTGCTATGGTATGAGTTTCTTCCACTCTTATTCTCTCTTTCCTGAGTCCACAGTCAAATCATTTTGGGGTACATTTCACATTCTCTTTGTTACTCAGCTTCTTAACAGCCTTCTTTCACTCCCCTGGCCTCCATGCACTCAGATGCAGGAAGAGTGCCAAACCATTAACCCGAGCGGTGTTCAGATAAAAAGATGATGGGCTGATAGAGAATTATAAAAACAGTCTGGATTAGTGACATACAGAAATCTTTGTACCATCCAGAGAAGGAATCTTCAATTATTCCAAGCTAATTTAATACACATCTGAAAATCTTACTTTGGTAACCCATTCCCCAAGCTGCAAAACAGTGAACAGAGGAATGTGAACAGCAGACAAGAGAATGGTTAAAATCCCACTTATGATCTGCTGCAGACACTTTCACTGGGAATGTTTAAGAATAATAGTCTGCGTAGGAAGGAAGGAATTGTTGATATTTTAGTCACCTCCATATATTCTGGATTAAAAAAAAAAAAAGTGCAATTAATGATTATTCAGAAGTGGACTATTATAACCATTGAAAATAATATTCATACAGACTGTAATCAGCTTCCATATCTCAGCACGTGCGTGGGCTGGAGATGAGCACCATGGCCAGTAGGCAGGGTCTTTTTTGGTACTGCTGGGGGTGTATATTAAAACTTTGAAAGTTACTCTGATTAATTCACTTCAAGTCATCTTAATTTTCCTAACTGCTTAATTATGCTAGCTGCTAAGATTCCCTAAAGGGAGTGAATTGCTCTCTTAAGCTTCATGATTTAGAGTTATGCCTGCTTTTGAACTACACTGAGATCCATCAGCTCACAAGGAAGTTGACTAGGATTTTTTCAGACATTGTAGGTGAAAACAGTATTTAGACAGGTATTCTCATAATACAACTCAATCTCACTTCTTAAACTGCTCTTTCCTTTTGTACTACCTATTGATACAACTTAATTTAAGTAATTTAAGTTCTCTTGAGCACCTTCTAAATACTTTGGTTTTGGACATAAGGACTGAGAACATTTCTTTATAGTAAGTTGTCTTTTGGCACAGGCAAGCTCCAGAGAAAAGAAAACGTGAGAGAATTTTGCTTCCCACTCTGGAAAGACCAAAACCTTTATCACAATAATATCTGTCTCACTAACATCTAGGAAGGTAGTGCCCTGCTTTACAGAGCAGTCAATTAAAATGCTTTTAAAGCCTATCTTTGACTTTTCTTACCAAATTCTATTCATGTATGGAATCATTACAGCTACACTTGCTCTGCTTATCTGCACCCTCTCCAAGGCCTGAGAAATTATCCTACAAACACATTTTGTTTCCCTTCCTGTGTCTTGAAGAAGCAGGCCACTATTACACCATACAATACAGATGCAGAAACACAGACAGAGAGAGACAATATGAATTACAGTACTGGCACACAGTAACTCAGTACCACAGGCAGGTTTAAGCATCTCTGCTGACTTCAGTCATGTTCTCTACCTAATCTACATCATTTCCCCTGTTTATTATGTTAATGAATCATGGCTAAATCCTCACTGCTGTGACTGACAATGTTTGTCCAGGCCCTGCTACTTCAGCAGGGTTCTGATCTGCCTTTTGCAAACTCTGTTCTCTTGATCTTCAGTACCTCAGACCAGTGCGGAGGTGGGACCCCACACAACCAGCTGCGTTTGCTAATATTATATATATATTTTTCTTTTCTCCCCATCAGAAATTAACATTCTGAACTATCACAGCAATTTTATTAAGCGCAGGAATAGGGACTAGGCAGAAAGAGACCAACATATACATTTTCTCACATTTTTCTCCCCTTATCAAGGGCTTAAGTGAACCTGGCTTCAGAGAGGTGAGAGGCTTCCAGACACTGAAATAATCCACCCTGGTAGCTTTTGTCAATTTAATTATGTTTTACTGAGATTGCTACCCACAAAAACATCTCAGATTGACAGCCCTGGAGACTGTGTCCTATGTTATCTATGGAACAGACATAGTCCAAGCAGCAGCAGTGCTTTTAGGTCTGATTTATTTTCATTTAAGCCTTAAATGTGTCTTTCGATTTTTAATTGACTACAGAGATGTCTCTCCCCACTAGCACCATCCTTTATTTTTCTCTGAGAGACAAGAAAGGTGGTTCCTTCAGCCGTATAGATTTTACTTCTAAACCTGATTAATTCTCTCCAAATACAGGCTCTATCTTCACAAATATTTTTATTACTGTGATTGCCAAAGCACCTACAGGTTAATTAGTCAGTGACAATTTTTAAATACAGAAACTAACTGTATTTACCTTTAAAACAACTATCCTATCTCAGTAGTTTTAGGGAAACTAAAACTACAGAAATGTAATGAAGCATGAAAATCAAGAAAACAGCAAGGAAAGTGGGGGAAACGGCCATTTTCCGTTAGCTAGCTATCATATAGTATTTCACCTGTACATATACCATTAACTACAAAGGAACAAAGCTACTTCCTAGGAAGAAGAATAGGAAAAAATGTAGTAACAGCGAGTAAAAAATATAACCAATGCCTGCAGGAAGCAAAAGAGAAAGGAAAAGGATAATCTATTGAGTAGGAAACCAGTAATCTACAAACATGGACCTCAAGAGAGGCCCAAATACAGAGGCTGGTGTTGTTCAGCACCCTAGTCTGGATCATGAAGCCATCGCTGACAATAACCCAACCACTGAGGTGAACACACAGGCTTTGGCAGTAGGCAGCAATCAGGGGATCTGATCCTCACACATAAAGTAACGTCATAACTTCTAGTCTTGATCTATAGCATAAGTTCAGTACCCTTTCCAATTTTCCTATTACTATTAACAGGAATATCCAAAGTTACAGCAGTTATTTATGTAAACATCATCTCTTCTGCATCTCGATAAGCTCCCAGCCTCAGTGACACCCTCTGGTAAAGCATCATGCGACCACAGATTTCTTTTGTGTTATTCCAAAATTCTTTAAAGACAAAGTTTTAGAAGGAATTTAAGCAAACAACAAAACTTCATAGATCTGTTGAAACCCATTTAGATAATGGGGATAGCAGCACCTTGCTATGCCTCACTTATCTTCACAACATCTTCAAATTATAGACTGTAAAGGGCTTCAGTACTACAATAATGAACATTCAGGTATGCAAGAGAGTACTTAGCTATGAAATTTAGTAAATTGTGGCAGAATGGCTAGTCAGGGTCTCCTTCAGCGTGAAAGAATTGTTCTCTAAAGACAATTGTCCAGTTCAGTTTTAAATAAGCAAAACATCACTACCGCCTCAGAAATGACACTCACTATGATTTTCTCGCTTACAGAGTCCCTCCACTTTTATTGATAGCAGCAAATCTTTCATCCCATTGTCTTGTCAAGAGAAGAACGCCACGGTCATTACACAAGCATAACTGTGATAGAGGATCCCTGAAATGCTTGTTGAGCTTTGCCTTGGACAAAATCTACGGAGCTGTCAAAAAAGCAGCCCAGGGAAAGCGCACTCCGATAGCCCCTCTGTAGCCACCTCCTTTCCTTATGCCCTATCCCACTCCTTCCGCTTAGTAACTTCTCACATTGTTTCTCCAAAGCCCTTGCCAGGTTATAATTGGAAGATTTATTCCCTACTGTAGCTGCTTTGACACAGACTTTCCCACAAAACCTTTAAATAATTTTTGCACTTTAGAAAACCTGTATTATAAATGTTATAGAAAATACATGAATTTCATATCAAGTGTCAGTGGGATACCTGTTTTCCTAACATGAACAGGTCCACTGAAACCTCAAGAAAGGCATGGTGCTGAGGGATGGCAGTAAAGAAGGAAAGGCTGCAAACTGCTCCTTCTTCAAAATTTTGCCAGGTATCTCTGACAAAGAAAATCCCCAAAACCTCATGACAAGTAAAAAGACTCAAGATCAACATCCATTTGAAATGTCCCGTTTTCAAACAGGGACACATAATGCCCTCATTTAAGATTCAGATTTAGCTCCCTCCCACTTGGACCCTTGTGCTATCTTGTTGCTTGTTTTGATAAATTATTTACATTGGAATTGCCAAGTCACCAAGCAAAAGGAAAAGAAATTGTTATTTATGTCAAAGGAACAAAGCCTGCTGCATTTTTTCATTTTATTTTTTCAACAAAGCATTCTGTGACATGAGTCAGATAAAGCGAGTGGGAGGATCACACTCCAGCAGGCAGTGATAGAGCAGGTGGAGCTGAGGATACAGTTTGGGGATATGCAGCGGGCGTGTTGTCCCTTGAAGGACTTGGAAAAATTAGTGCTACAAAAACTGCTCTTGCAAGGATGTCTCCTTGCTGAAGTTGTACTTCAGAAACATCAAGATTTCTGAGCTGTTTGCCTGAGCTATCAAGGATGTGTTACATTATTTTTTCGCCAGTGTTTCTTCAAGACAGGAAAAAAATCCACAGACTTATCTCTCAGGATATTCCAGAAGGGGCTCTTGGCACATTCAAACCTCTATCAAAAGGTATTATCCTTTAAACAGTAACAGAAGCCTTTACTGCCATTATTTCACATGTTTAAAGGACCTGTGAAGTGCTGCAGCAGAAGGCAGGCACAAACAGCTTGAGGCCTCTTCCACATACAATTTAAGGAATACAGCTGCTTTATGCAAGACAGGCCAAGGGACCTCTGCAACAGCACAGTTGCTTTGCAAAGCGTGTGGGTGCAGGTCCTTTGCTTTCTGGTCCATTCCTTCTGGTAACACAGCATTGCCCATTCTGCTTAATAGTTAGGTCTGTATCTACATTTATCTCCAAAATAGTAGGTTTGTAACACCAAAATTACAGTTACTACTTTGGGGAAGTTTGCCTGACAGGTCCTCCCCTTCTTTTAAGGCACATGACTTCAGTTTTTCCCTTCTCTTCCCCGTAACTCCCACACCTCCTTCCACAAGCGTTGTGCAGAGACCCATCCCTCAAAAAACATACTCCCCCTAAAATTCCCCTGAAACAGGGAATTTGGTACTAAAGTTGGCTTGAGTATTTTGGTGAACTGGACAGAAGCATGTTATTGTCAGAGCAAGATGGTCAGGTACCCGATACCTTTCTGCTGTTTCAGGTCTATGTGGAAAGGAAAACAGTTTCAAACTACATTGTCATTGCCCATACCAACACACCAAAGGCAGCAAGATGAATCTATCCTTTCTTCTCAAAATGAAAAGATGTGGCTTCACTCCTAAATTAAACATTCTTATATTTCTTCCACACCTCAAATTTCCCAAAAGCTTTGTTCCTGTCTCTT
>JAUBNY010000242.1:1025603-1038395 GCA_032275445.1 Crypturellus soui
CTGCCTCTGAACATCATCCCCACCAGCGTGTGGGTCATCACCTGCACCGAGATGCATGGCTTCTTTCCCTGAACATCACTTGCACTGAGGTGCACAGAACACCAGCTGCATCTGTGTGCACGGCCTCCTGTCCCTGAAGATCATCTGCACCAAGACACCTGTACCTGCACCGAAGCGGAGCCTGCAACACTTAGCCGGACTGGTGGTGGTGGTAACTATAATATTCTTGCATCTCTCCCGCTTGGTTGCTTATCTTTTTTTTCCCCCCCTTCTTCTTCTCTCTGTCCTATTTGCGCTTACGAGAATAAAGCTAACAAGGTTGCACGGCTTTGACCCCATTTGTGTCTTAATCTCGCCCTTGGGACCCTATCGAAACCTCCCCTGGCACTGGATCGGGACACTCCTATTCATGAGACTCTTCCATTCAAAGAGCCATTGCCAAGTCACTGCCCTCTCACATTTCACATATGCCCAAAGATCGGAGGCCATGCTAATCCCTAGGAGCCAGCCAGACACGTGGGAGGATGGGCTGGGAACACATCCACCTGGGAAACACACCTGCAACAGCAGAAGGCCTCCAGATGTGGCTCTCCTGCCACCAAACAACCATCCTGATCAGCTCCCAGGCCTGCGAGAACAGACTGCGCCTCGACAAACATTCTCTCCTCCCAAGCTTACTCCTAGTATCACACAAAAACAAAAATATCAAAGCCAAAGAAGAGCCCATTAGCAGGTGGCTTAAGAAAATACAGACATTGGTGAGCCAAAGTTCTTTTAAGTCATTTAGTATTTCTGGACATCCCTCTTTGTCACTGTTAGTTAGTAAGAATCTTGCTCCTTGATGACTCACTTATTACACTCCAGTTCACAGTTCATCTCAAATAGCCACAGAAAAAGGTACTGGGATATATTCAATAAACTACATCGAATCTCTGAATAGTTCTGATGGATGCAAGAAAACAATTGTACAAAGAGAACTTCAGTTTCCCCAGAGATATATTTGTATAAATGCACACATCTACTTATATGTAAATACATTTAAAAAAAAAAAACATATTTACAGGCCTAAGTATGCCAACGCGCTGTGATTAAAAAAAATGATGATAGCAAACCACAGTAGTTTATCAATAAAGAATTTAATTCCTATCTTGATCTTGAAACCAGGGAGTAGAGAGAAGAAAAGAAAACCCACACCAAATTCCTAACATAATTTTTGGCTGGCTAAACATGAAGGCAGTTTTTTCTCACCATCTACCACGAAATGCAAAGGTAAGCCACATTAAAAACTCACCTATGTTGTCACCTCTCTCTCTGCTATCCTTCTGCTCAAATACACTGTACACAAATGATTGCCCTCAGGGGTGTAATTTCATTTTGTTCATTTCAGAATTAGCACCATGGATAGCTATTATGGCAAGGCCATTTTTCCCTGCAAGAATTCTAAAAACCTACCGTTCAGAAGTTTGTCTTCAGCTGGGTTCTTAAAATTGCAACTGCACAAAAAAAATAGATATACTCAGATTAAATGGAGAGGAAAATAAGTCAATGGATGGAAAAGCTGGTAGGCAGACACTGGCCAGCAGACAGACATGGGCAGAAGGAAAGGGGTGAGCAAGAGAAACAAACAAAGGAAGGAAGGATAGAAGTGCATTTGTATTACAATTTTACAAACCCTTTGATTGCTCTAATTACACCTAAAGGAAAACAAAATACATCTGCTGGTACCAAGAGCATGAATAATTAACTGAAAAGGAAGGAAGGCAGCAAAGCTACAAACAACCTAATCAATCTCCAGGCACAGGCAGGTTTTTTGGGAAAGCACATCTTTTCTGGTGTGCGGTGGTATTTTTAAGTTTTTCTCCCTTCTTGCACTTCAGGTGAACTGAAATGACTTTTTTTCTCTCTCTTTCTCTGCTCCAGCCTGGGCCCACAGAGAGCCCCCCCAAAAGTGCCACTGCTGTTACCGTTTTCCCACTTTGAGCTGGCTGATTCTACAGACTGCTTGGGAGAGAGGAACCTCCTAGGAAGGTCTAACAGGATTGACAGAAAACAGATGCTATTTTCCTTTGGAAAGAGAAATCATGGAGTAGGAGACATCCTTCAGATGTGCAACACAATCTGAGATTTCAATAATCCTTACCAACATAGCAGTGCTCTTTAAAAGCAAAGGGGGTTTGACCCCAGTGTCTTAGCCTAATTCTGCTTGCAGTGGCTTCACAACCATTTATCAGGAAAGACACCATGTGGTATTGAAGAAAGACGACAGCTTTTTTTTTCCCTCTCCAGAACGTCTCACAGTCTTATAGTTTTCTCAGAAAAGCAAGAGAAACTAAAGCGTCAGGCTGAGCAATTTACTGAAGCAAAACAAACCCCCAAACCAACCACCCAACCAGCCAATGATATGAGGAAGACTACAATGTGGTTTGATCAGTAGCGATACAGTAGGCAAGGGGGTTATTGTGCCATCTTTAGAATTACAAGAAGCACATAAACCAAGGTTAATGGACCAAAGATGACCTCTTGTCTGGATAAATCCTTTATGTCCAAAATGAACAAAACAAAAAATCTGGAAGTATAACCAGAATTTTGCAAATAAAATAGAGGGGATACAGGGTGGGTAGACTCATTGAATCATTAACCATTACAGAGACAACCTCAGATCATCAAGTATTAAGCATCATTCTATCTATTTTGCTGATCAAAAATGAAACAAAAAAAATTCCAGCAGAAAGGTACAAATAAGACTAGCAAAGGCCCAACTCTCTCCATCCTAAAGGGATGTCCCTGCTGATTCACAGGAATGAAAAGTTTTGTTTGTAATTACTCCAGGGATCAAAAGGAAATCTTGATTTTATTTCCTGGCATGACAAAACAATGATGCTATCCATCACTTAATGTTTGTAATGGACTAAATAAAGCAATTTTTAAATTATGGACATTTACCAAAATAAACAACAATTCATTACATAACAGGCAAGGGTGGAGGAAGACTAAGGAAGACAGCTCCTTACATCTATTCATTTTTTATTTTATCTCTAGAAATAAAAGCTTTTTGGAGTGCAAAACTACAATTGCTTCACGCACCATGATGGATTAGCTCTGGTAAACTGAAATAAATAGCTATTCATCTTACTGCCCATGTCAGCGTGGGGTATACTGCGTATAGAAGATGAAAAGCCTACAGACCCTAACCTGCAGCCTCCCATAAGAAATATTTGCAAAATGGCTCAGCTGCAAGAGCTAACTCTGAACGGCCTTTTGGAGTCTCAATTTTCTATTCAGATCAGCCATTCTGCCTTACTTTTCCCTCTGCATTAACAATCACATAGGAACTACAGCAAAGAATGTCCATAATCATCTACTCTGGAAGACCACTAGCATTTTACTCTGCAACACAGGTCTAGCTTTTAGAATCTTTTCTAAAAAAAACACTGTCACAAATTCCCTGAAATAGCTAATACAGCATCTAATTCTTCTCTCATACATTATACTGCTTTGGTTTCACTAATAAAAGATACATTCCCCAAAAGAGAAATAGCATTCCTACATTTATGGCAGAAGAATGAAGAAATGAATCCTTCTGAGATCTGAACTTCTGGTTCCAGGACACTTTCCTTTTTTGACACTCAGAACCCTGAACAATCCCTTCTCGGGTTCATTTTCATCTTCACTTGGAATTGAAAAGGCCTGAAAAGGGCAAACTTTTTCTCTAGTTCATTCCAGGGACTTGGAAATACTTCAAAGGTAACATTATCACTGGTAGTGAGGCAGGTACATTCACGAAAAGATTCAGCTGAACAGAAAGTTGAGAGCATGCATATTGAGAAACCCAACTGTAGCACATCCATTTCTCTCCAGAACACCAGGAGTGAAGGGCTGTACACCAAACCAGACACTCAATAATCCTACTTTAGAGGCCACTTGGGGGTGAGGCAAACATCTGCTCCAGTCTTCTTTCATGGACTTCATTAGAAACTTTTAGTACAGAACTAAGAAGCAGGTACTCTGAAATAAACCAAATCTCAGACTGTCTTCTAATGCTTCGGTAAAGAAAATCCCCAAACTTTCAGCAGAATAGTGACTGTAACTTCGGTAGAGTCTCTACAGCCTGAAGGTTATTAGCACCTGAGCAAGTCTGATATTCAAAGCTCCCATCTCCATCCACCTGAAGCAGATGAGAACTGTAACTGCCTCAGGGTATTCATTCTGCACCAGTTTGGATGGGTGGAAGCCTTTTTTTTCCTCGCCAATGAGGCTATGTCAAAACTTTCTCTTCCCTAAATTCCCTGGCTGCAGCACCAATGGATTAGGCCCATCCTTCTTTCATCTCTCCTATGAGACAGAAACAGAACGAGCTCAGAAGCTACTGTGAAGGGCTGTGGAAAGTCATAGGCGCATCAGAAAGAGAAATCCTCCGTAAGCCTGTAAAAGCACTAACAGGCTAAATTGGGAAGCAGCAAAAAGACACCATTTAACATGCAGAGCATCTAGAGAAAGGAAAGAGCTCTACCTACAGAGACAGGAAATGAAAACTAGCAGAGAGGGTTCGACAGACCTCATGCACAGAAGTCTGCTTCCCATGCCTTTCAGCTCCTGCCTGGCCATAGACCCTGGAGAAGGCATTGGTGCTCTGTAGTCACAGATGCTTCAACAGCTCCCTGCAGCAAAAGGAACCCCAGTCCACATCCCATCGCTCCAATTTCTTGCCTTTCATAAATAAACCATCCGACAATGACAAAATACTTGTATGTTGTCTTACTATCCTCTTCACCTGTGAAAAGACTTTCAGATCAAGGTGGCTCAAAATAAAAAGCATGAAAATCATGTAGCAGATTGTTTACAAGTAGAAACATTGCTTAGGAGACACAGTTCTTGCAGAGCTCTATTAATATTAGTTTAACCCCAAGCTGTAAATTTCCCCAAAGACTGTATATTTCCAGCAAAGACTGCTGTATATCAGCTTCCCCTCACATATTCATCTAGCACTACTTCTATTAGTTCATTATAGCATTGAAAAAGAGCTCCCATCAAATACATCTCAATGCTCTACCCACAGATGCTTAATACACTGAACAAGCTCACAGATGCCCATGACTTCCCAGAGACCACGAACATAAAAGCTTCAGCAGATGAATACCTAGAACTTATCAGTCTTAGAATCAAACACGGGTCTAGCTGTTTCATACCTGCCAAATGCACCCATTACATGAACATTTGCCCAGATGTGGCCCTGGTCTCTTCCCATGAGCTACAATCTGCCAAACACACTTAATAAAGCTTTTAGAAAGGAAATGATTTAAAAAGCCAAACCAGCACAAGACCAAATTTCTTGCATTTTTTTTTTTATTATTATTTCTCTTTGACTCAGATACTCTTTTTGAGGGAGGAAACCATCACCTTTGGGTTGAACAATTAGTACTGGTTTTGTGCCACTGAACAGTTTGCATATCCTGATTTTGTTTCCAGATGAATGCACTAAAAAAGAATTTACCTATATATAGTCCAAAGCTATTTCCCATTTTGACCTTCCTTTCAAGGAGGCAAGACTTCTGGAAATGCAAAGGTAATCCGCTCCAACGAAGAGGAAGCCCTAGACCTGACACGCAGAATACTGCAACCATGTCTAGCAAAGATCTTCTATTTCTTGCCTTTGAAATGTCCTATCTTACCAACATTTCATTTCTATCCTGGCAAAGGAAACATTCTTGGATTCCGTTTGCTGAATTTAGTTCTAATCTCACTCTGGGTGGCACATAAATATGAGCAGCTGAAGGAAAACAGAGCCAGAAGCATATTCCAGTGCTCTGCTTATCAGACAGAGCTAGGATATACAGCAGAAGTTTAGACCTTACTTTGCCTTTATTAATCTAGATCTGTGTGGAAAGCCATAGAAACTTAGCATCACATGGTACTCACATGGAATAAAGAGAATTCCATGGCCAGTACGATCTACACCTTCAGATAACAAGCCTCTCATTCTCTCATTTGTGGAGCTTCTAGAGAGGATCCAGTGGAGAGCCACAAAGATAATTAAGGGAGGGGAGCATCTATCATATGAGGAAAGACTAAGTGATCAGTACGTAAAAACACCTGAGGGGAGAATGTAGGGAGGATGGGGCCAAACTTTTCTTGGTGGTGGCCAGTGATGGGGCAAGGCGTAATGGATACAAGTTGAAACACAAAAAGCTCTATCTCCACAAGACGAAGAACTTCTTCACTGTAAGAGTGACGGAGCACTGGAACAAGCTGCCCAGCTGAGGTTGAGAGGTTGTGGAGTCTCCTTCTCTGGAGATCTTCAAAATCTGCCTGATGCCACCCTGTGCCACATGCTCTAGGTGTCCCTGCTGCAGCAGGGGGGCTGGATGGACTAGATGATCTCTAGAAATCTCTTCCAACCTTAACCAGTAGTACGCTATCACACATCTGTCTCATCTCAACTCCAAGACGGATATATTTTTTCAAACACAACTCCAACTGCTTCATGCTCTTTCAGTAAAAAGTATGATAAATGAGAACTATTATTAGCACGGACAGTGCCAACCACCAGCAGTTAAGGCTAGCACTTCTGCCTGTCAGAACAAGGTCCTCCCCTCTACCACACTGTAACATCACACCCATCTTAACACAGAACATATCAAACCATCACACTGCAGAGAAAAATTCAGTGTGATGAACATCCAAAAAGTTCACGAGTTTTGCCAGGACCTAAAGTGCACCCACAAGCAGCACACAAGGTTGCCTCATTAAAAAGATGGATGAGCTCAGAAACCAGACAGCTACCGGTAAGCACAAATTGAAGGACGGCCAGACTCTGCCAGCTCCAAAGCAGCTGCTTAATGTTGGACTCAGGCAGCAGACAATGACACCTGGAAGGAGCTAGCATGCCTCCTTGCAACCTGGGAAGGTGCTTGCTGGGGAAAGACCTCTGAGTGTGCACTTCAGCCCACCTAACAGGGCATGAACAGTAATCCACAGGAGGAATGAGGTCTTCAAAGCCAGAGGAGATGAGGAGAAGCCTAAGACAAGTTCCTGATTGGTCTGCTGCAGTCCCACAATACAGTTCAGCAAATCTACATACATTTCATCATTATGTTCTTTTTCTTTTTCTTTTTTTTTTTAAGGCTTATAACTAGTCAAGCTGTTTTTTAAGATCTAGAACACTCATTTAGCACTACATAACCCTTTTTGTCACATAAGCTGTCATAGGCCATCTTATTTCTTTCCCACACAAAGCACTTAACAAAAAGCTTATAGTAGCATTATCCTCATGGAACAGCTACGCAAATTGAAAATCAGATTACTGGTCTAATTTTCAAGGCAGTTGAGAAGACACATTGTTGAAGTGACATAGAGAGAACACTGAAACACAAACTCTAAGGAGCAAGAATTCCTTCAGCAAGAACACAGAGTACTTTTATAGGACTATTTCATCCACAGATCTCCCAGGGAAATGATAAGAAAGGAAGAGAACCACTATTTTGTACAACGGATAATGAGAGGGGAGAAAAAAAAATAGAGAGAAGGGAGACTGGTACTCCAAAATCATGTAAAAAGAAAATGGGAGCACTGAAAACAGGCTGCACGCTTCCCCAAATCATCTCAGAGACTGACTGGATCATGCTACCCTCAGTACAGTATTTATCTTTTTACTGACTTAATTATGAAGGCAAAATGCTTTCTTCTCCCTCTTGTATCAAACCCAAAGTGGAACATGTACTTTTTTTTTGCAAGCAGTAGCAGGGAAGAGTTCAATCCCTGCTTGGCAAACAAAATGGCCCCTCAATGATATATTATAAGCCAGAGGTGGTTGCATTCCAAGGGCACAGCTCATTCATATTCCAAGACAGACAAGGAAAATACAGTTTGAATTTGTGACAGTTTCCAAAAGAATTTATTTATCACTTAAGAAGAGGGCAAGCACAATATAACCCTAAACAATCAATGAAGGCCACTTAACACATCTATTTCACTCATTATGGGCAGATTTGAACACTGTACTGATGGCCAGCTCCAAAATAAGTTGCTGAAAACAACATCATAGAGAGGCCAACTGCTGAAGTGGGATAATGTCTCAACTTTGACTACTCCCTGCAGTAAGTCATCTGAAAAGGAGACCAGCAACATTCCACATCCCTCCACAAATGCCACATGGACACATTCAGGAGACGGTATTTCTACTCTGGAACACATTCATACAAGACATGAAACAAAGTACAGGGAGAGGAAAGTAAAACAAGTAAAATCAGACTTCTCACTTTCCATCTCACATATCAGTTATATGCTAGTGCCAGGACACAGTGAAACTTCAACACCTAAATGAAGTGACAGAAGCAGACAACCTAATGCTGGTGTATCTTACCTTTGTGAAAGACAGAAATAAAAGAAGGATAAAAAGATTATGCTCTAAAACCCTTTCAGTTAGATGCTTTTCAGTCTACGGAGAGCTTTAAAGTTCTAAGATGCTCATCTGGGTGCATCTTGCCTTCAGTTTTGATGAAGCCTCGTTCAGAGGACACCTGCATGACCTTCCCTGAAGACGACTTTGCTTTAGTTCTACCTCACTGGCATTTCCCTGTAACCTTAAATTTCAGGTGAAATAAGTAACTGCCTTCTCCTGCCTTGAAAATTAAAGTGACATTCAGAAAACCTGTCTGCCTCTCATAATCCCTAGGCATCACCAAAGCTACTCTACCTTGTGTCTGCCTCTAACAGAGGTGGTGGTGGTGGGGGGGTAACCCCCAAAGACTCATTCGTTTGACTATTTCAACATTTATTATCTGAAGCCTCAGAAAGCCATCTGTATGCAAAGAGAAGTGCAGTAGCTAAGATCAGTCTTTATCTGCTCTGTTTAAGAATTACCTTCTGCTATAAATATGGCAGCTGCCTTCCATTTCATGCTGAACAGGCAATAGGAGCAAAATAGTCCATGAAGACAATCATCAAGCTTGTACGCTTTCCAAGTTACTATAGGCCTGCAGCGTATGCAATATATATATATATTTTTTTCGATCTCTATTGCTTTCACATGTTTTCCTTTTCTCAGCTGGTAACAAGACTACTAGGCTTTCCCTAAGGATGAGTTTAGGGTGGGCAATAGCTTTAGCTATTTAGGCTATTAGGATCAAAATGGGAGATTTCCCAGGAGAGAGACTCCTTGTTAATATACAAATGCCACCTTTCAGAAAAGTTTCCACATCAGCAAAATAGCAGCACTCTACTAAGTGATCCCCATATGTGTGCAGGATAATTTAGGGTGCAAGGGACTTCCAAAAGTCACCCGATGCAACCCTCCCACAAAGCAGGGTGAATTTCAATCAGGTTTCTGAAACCTCATCCAGTTGAGCACCGAATACTGCCAAGGATGGAAATGCCAGTCTCTCTAGGCAGCCTGCCCCTGTATTTGACTCAATGCAGAGATTTTTTTTTTTTTTCCATTATTCCTAATCGGAATTTCTTGTGCTGCAGACTGTTCCTCTCATCCTAACCCCTCAGAGAAGGGCCCAATGGCGTCTGCTCGACATTCTCCCATGAGGGACTGAAGAGAGCAAATAGACCCCTCTGAGTCTTCAGAAGAGAAGACTATAACACATCCAGTTCTCTCTACCTCTCCTTCTGTTTTTCCTGATCATCTTGGTAGCTCTCCACTGGATTCCAGTGTGTTAATGCCTTTCTCGTAGTGGGGAGGCTATAAAAGGACATAGTTCTCCAGAAGTGGTCGCACAAGCGCCACTCAGACAGAAGAATCACTCTCCTCGCCTTGCTGGGTACACTCCTCCTAATACAGGCACACAGCCTTTCTGTGCTGACTTGCACAGTGCTGACTCACCTTCAGCTCACCCAACAGCACTCCCAGGTCTTTTCCTTCAGATCTGTTCCTTATCTGGTTCATGTTTCACCTGTATATTTGTGTGGGGTTACTCCATACCAACCACAGAACTTTACATTAGCTTTTGTTGAACTTTATGGAATTTATATCAGCTCATTTCTTCAATCTGTCAAGCTCTGTCTGTAGCTCTGCCTTGCAGCACATCAACTAGCTCCCATTATCTGGTATCATTTGCAACTTAACAAGCTCCCATTCTATCCATAATCACAGCCATTAACAAAAATATCCATAATATCCAACACTGCCCCCCAGGTATGCTACTTTGCCTTGTATAAACACTGACTCTTCTCTCTTCACCTCACTGAAGGATCAGCTACACAGGGAAAGGAAAAAGGTTCAAGAAGAAAAGGACAGGTTGTGTGATGAAGAGATAACAGAAACGATTTATTTCATGAGAAGACAGACCTAGCATACCTTTTCAGGAGAAGGAGCAGGACAGAACAGATCCACTTGGTAAGTTTATTAGCCACAGAACACAAACCTTAGTTGTGTCTGGCCACACATTCCTACAAAACTAATGGAGTTCTTCCCAAACTAGTAATGAGAAAATACAGTCTCAGAGAAGAGCTATGCTGGAGCAACTGATTATGGAATTAACAAGCCCCACATTATTTTAGAGCTCTGCAGCAGGAATACTGCCTTCTTAGCCAGCTTGAGAAGGCTTCTGCTTAGAATGAACACACAATATCTCTCAACAAAGTATATTAACATATATTAGAAAATTGCAGCTCTTTGCTGCACTATTAGTTGCAGCTGTTGAAAGGTAACCACTTCTGGTGTTGAAAATAATACTTTAACCACAGTTAAAGTCCCCAAAACAGATATTGTTTGTGAGCATCCATCCAACCTCGAGGGACGTATCCCTCTAGATCTAGAGCGTCCATCCAATGTAGAATCCCATACAATATGGTATTTATAATGTTTAGTTATTTTCCAGCAATATTAAGAGATGTATTATGTTATGCACCCAAGGGAAAGCCCTTTTCCATCGCATTCTTTCAGAAAGAGCAGGCACGGTTTTACTCTCAGTGCCTTGCAGGGTACAAGCACAATACTTAGCAGCCCTGCAGAAAATGCTCTACTCCGTACTTCACACTAGAAAGGGCTCTATAGGGATTTCCTCTTGGCTGAGGTGGTGATATGTGCTTGTCCAGAACAGCTCCCTTATTTTTTTAAATCCCCGAGAAGATCCAAATGTCTGAGCCAGACCATTGTCCCCCTGTCCAGTCTCCATTTATGCAGCCCTCTGTCTGGCATTCACAGGTACCACAGGGATACACAGGTACATTTCAAAAAATGTAGTCCAGCCATGAAAGGTGGCTCATTTCAGCCCCCAGTTCTCAAGCCTCTCAAGTCATGCATTCATGGTTCACAGAAGGGAAAACAAAATAAAACAAAATACTACCACTTTTAGCACCATATTTAGTTTTATGTCCACTAAATTTTACCCAAGAAAAATAAACACTTTGTCTGCTTTCTCCTCTTTCATACTGCATTTTTACATCTCTAGGTTTACCCGAACACTCTATAAATTGCAAATGATATTTATCAGTCTTGTGGCAATTTCACTACATTAGAAATAGCACAAGATAGTATTTAGACAGATAAGATATAGCTAATAGATTAGCACAGAGTTCTTAAAAAAATCCATGTCCTGTTATTCTAGACAAACACACATGACTCTATAATTAACTTGTCCTGCATTTGGAATTCCACTAGGATACAAAGCCAGCAGGATCATTAAACCCAATCATATTTTCAGCCTAGCCTGCTATTTCACTGGAGCCATTCAAATCAATTTACTCAACAGAGACATTTGTCCCTGGCCTGTCACCATGGCCCATACTGAGCGTCCTGCACTTCTTTATCTTTTGGCAGGGCCATCATAAGCAAGCGACACAGAGGGTGATGTATGGGAACTCAAATAAGTTATAAATTCTCCATCCCTTCACCAGCCATCAGCCGGAGTGAATTTACTTCAGCCAGTGTTGGCAGAGACTCCCTAGCTACTCTTAGGAAAGAGTCAGCTGGCATATTCTTCAAGGTAAAGCTCCTCTTTGCTTTGGGGAACACAAGGCATTGTGATGGGAAGAAAAATACTCGATTGCTTCTTGGGACGGCCTGGAGATAGGGACAGAAAATGACCAAGTCATGCACACACCCACACCCTTGCAAGGCTCTTGCCATCCCCCTGAAAGGGGCAGAGATGCGCCTAAAAAAAACTCTCATGCATTCAGATACTTCTTGAATGTTTACAAATCAGAACTAAGATTCCCCATTCTCAAAAATTCATCCACACAGTTTACTTGGTAAATTCCGCTTTAAGGGGCGGTCATTTTAGAACATTAAGAAATAAAACAGAATATGCCTATTGTAAGAGTTGCCTAGACTTCAGTATAAGGAGGGAAAAATGGTAAACACAAAAATTATTTTAGAAACTTAGGGAAGCAGGGGAAGATATGTAGAATATCACTGCTCTTTGCCCCAGCGGCTACATGGCAGTTCTTGCAAAGTCTAGCTGAATCCTCAAAGACAGGATTTCTCTTCACAACAGAAACTGTAAATGAGCTGCTGAGAAGCATTCACATCCTTGAGGTACACAGAGCACAGAGTCCCTTGTCCAGCAGTGCTACTTTTTGTTTAAAGCATTAGACCATGACAGCATCCTATGCTTCACGTAGGGGATGACGACATGCCTTATTCCTCACTAACTGTAAGCACTGCAGGGCTGGAGACAGCTACAGTAGGGCATCACTTCTCTGTTTATGTGATTGCTGAATATCAGAACTGCTAAGCTCCTACACTGCTTTTCTTATTCCCAATGAAGACTGGTAAGTGAACCAGGACACAAGCCACCATCCTAATTTCAAATAGTCAGACATAAAAGGGGGTTTCACCATGACACA
>JAUBNY010000242.1:1066444-1088957 GCA_032275445.1 Crypturellus soui
TAAATAATCGTTCAGTATATTTTTTTTTTTTTTTTTTTTTTTTTACAAATGCAATTCCAAAAAGAAAAAAAAAAAGAAAAAAAAAAGAAATTTCTGCATTTTTTCAAATGCTGTATTATAAAATTAGCTTTCACTGTCTGGTCTCACTCGTTATTATTACTAGTCCTGAAGAACCCAAATCAGTCACTTCAGTCTTGTAATCCTTAAGCCAGAGCTGGTCAGGAGCAGGCATTTCCCTGAGCAGCATCAACCATTTCAGGAAATCAACCTGTGCTCTTATAGACATTCATAGAGACTGATACAGTCAAACCTCTCAGGTAAGCAAAAAAACTCTGTTGTTCCCCATATCCTTCTTCAACCCAGATGTCCCTTTCAGAGGGATTGGGGCTTGTCTCTCCTCCTATTTCAGAGGTGTGACTGCATCCAGTAAAAAGGCTTCAGAAGTTAAACAAAGGCATCTTTCAGTCCAAAACAGTAATGAGACGAAGAACCTCCTCTACCTTGTAGGTCAGCTTTGGTCAACTCAACTTTGTTATCAAAAAAAAAAAAAAAAAAAAAAAAAAGCAAAAACAACAAACACAAGTTAGTATAAAGACAGATAAATTTGGGCGATAACACTTTAAATAAATAAATAAAAACAATTTGCATAACCATCACAGTCCACATGCACGATCAATAATCAATACATGCAGGAAAGACAACATAAGTAACATAAGTAGAATGACACCAAACCAAACAATGGCTAACAAAACCACACACGAGAAAAAAGTGGCACACACACACACACACACACAGAACAGATCACAGGATTTACAGAGTGTAGAAAGAGAAAAAAAGCGACGTGCACACACACAACTATTCCATACTTAAACAAGAAAAAAAACCTCACACACTACCATCCCTCAGCATTTACTGTTAATTTTCTTTCCATTCGAGAAATACTCAGAAGCCATTTATATCAAAAATCTATTTGACCTATGGCATATTAGTCAAGAATATTTTTCTTTCCTTTCAGGATCTGAAATCTACTCTCATAAGAGCATGGACTGCTTTTGTTTTCTGTCCAAAGGGGCTTTAATGCTAGAAAGTCATGGATCTTGATAACCCTGGAAGACAACCCCCTCGGTTCATCTATAGGACTGAGCCCTGCATGAAATGTAACCGTGACCTGTTGCTTCCTTATGGTTCTTGGCACACTTTTAAGGAAAGCTACATTGACAAGAGGAGACACAGATCTTCAGGCTCTGGACCCATGTAATCTTTGCTGATCTTATTAGGGGAATTCAACAGAAATGACCTTGGCTTAAGGTCATTCTTTTACCTACATAGGTATGGTCTTGTTCATATGGTCGAAAGATACTCTGCTTGACAATAAGAGAATAATAAAGCTATCAAGTTCTGACTGATTTTAGACCAAGGCACACTTAAATAAAACAGCGAAGTATTAAAAAAGGAAAAAAACAAACAAAAAAAGACCCAACCTCTCTTCCAATCCACTGTTTTTCTTTGACTGCAGCATGCAAATGATTTTTTTCTTTCTTTAAAAACTCTTTTTTTGTCTCTCTCAAGGCCAGTTTTAAGACAAGTCACACAGATTTTTGATGTCTTATACCTCAATTCTAGGTTTTCTCCTTCAGCATTGAAAGTGAAGGCAAAGATAGCCATACATATACCAGCTCCTGAGTCCCTTGCCATTAGGTAGTATATTTCTACTATCCATCATCATGAGAACAACAAAACGATCACTGACCTTATTGCCCAAAAGATGGGTAGTTAACAAGTGAACACTTACCTTTATAACCTTCTGCTGTTAAGAAGTGTTAACTTCTGATACGGAAGGGAAATTGGTAGCTTTCCCTTTCTCCCCTTCTTTCCTTTTACGTTTACAACCCAATAAATTGGAAATGGTATGTACGTACTCCATTTCTTGTAGTTCCTATCAAGATTAACATTTTGCACCTCTACTGCTGTTTTATAGTCCATGAATGACACAAAATGGCAATTATCTTTCCTTTTGAGACAGATTTTTTTCTTGCCCTTTCCAAAGCGGCTCCATTACACAAAGCCATAAAACCAGAGTTCTTTAATCAAAAACAGAGATCAAAAGAAAAACACACACACAAAAAGAAGGAAAAGTTTATCCTACTTTCCCAAATATCATTTTTGAGATACATTCTAACAAAGCAGTTGGTGTGTAAAAAGCATTCTCCCTAACTGCTCAGCTCTTTCTTCTCTTTGTACCTAAGCAGGAGCAAAGCTTACATACGCTCCATAATGCCAGTATCACTGTGCCTATTGAATACAATATCATAAAAAGCAGCTGTCATACTATCTTAATGTAAATTAACGTGCCCATCTTCATGTAAAACCTCTGATGGCAGAGAAAAGTGAAGTACTCCTAGTCAGTAGTGAAACTTCAGTTCTGGATGAAGGGTGAAATCCTTTCCAACATGATCCTACAGAGATATTTTAAGCATGAGTGAAATTTTCTTTCTCCATGCTTCATATTTACTCAGTATGCAAAATGTGCATACTATGTGCAAAATCTGCATGGTGATCATCTAAACTGAGTGTCATTCAAACTTCTTATGCACCATTCAATTACAAAGGTTAACTATAAAAATATTTCATGAAAAGTACAAGGTTATCATTTGACTGCCGAATTTGGAAGAAAAATAAATTGAGACAGAAGTCTAAACCACAACCTTAAAACATCTGGAATAAATTCACCCATTTTTAATAATACTCACTTTTACTTGTGAGAAACTGTTACCAGTATAATAGGTGAAGAAAGGTGAGGATGGGAGAAGAAGCTACATCTCTAAGGCAGAGATGTAAAAGAAAACTGCTTTTTAGGAGAAATAATGTTTTCTTTAATTATTGCTGTTACATTTGCTTGTCTTGGTGGTGGGGAAATGTATTAAGAAGGTGCAGCTGAGTTTCAGATGGCTCTAGTGCATGTAATTAAAAAAGTGTCTGAGTACAAGAGAAAACACCTAGCGGAACACCTAGTCCTAATTTTGTTTCCCGTTTTCATTACATGAATAGAGAGAGCAAGGTCTGAAAAGTGAACAAGATTCAGCCGCAAGCTTCTTGTGGAAGTGGGCCTCCAACTTCAGTCAGACTATTTGCCCATCCTTCTGCCGAACTGACTACTAGAGTACAGCAGTCTGAATTGCTGCTCTAGGCCAAAGCACTCAGAAGCCAAAATTATTTCACTCTTACTGGTTATCTCATCTTTCACATCTTTTCTGAACACATTTCAATTAACTACTCCTGTATATAAGCAAAGAATCTTTGTTTTTTTTCCAGTTCTTAAACAAACAAGTTACTCATCTCACATAAAAATCATTTATTTTCCAAGCGCTTCATGGTCCTTCCCAAAAAGGAGCCATGCCCTACCCTTGAGTGGAAGGCAGGCACTTCCAGCATACAGGAGGTTAGTGCTGTTGCACAGCAAGGTTGCCTTATGCTTCAGCATATAAAGGAAAGAGGAACAGTGTGGCCAAGGAAATTCACTGGCTTGCACAAAGCCAAATAAGACAGGGTGATGATAGCACAAAGACAAACAATGCTATCATCCTATAAGGACTTATGAAACTTAACTATTAGCAATATGGAAAAGAGGGACTTAAGTACAGGACTAGAAACACACAGGCAAACAGAAAGCAGCGCTGTTGTCCATTTGTAGTGCTATTGGTCTTTCTTAGGTGGGACACGCTGTTTCCTAACATACAGCTCAAGTAGTACTTTTCCCTACGCTTCTTTCCTCCTCACATCATTTGATTCTGTCCTGAGGTCAAAGCAAGAGTTTCAGAGAAGATGGCTGGCACCTTATAAATCCCTCTGCTTCTGAAAGTAAAGCTGCAAAAAAGACATTAGTAGAAATCCTTCTCATACTGCATCTGGAAGGCAAGACTAGTGTGTGGATAGAATGACATTCCTTTAAGCAAACATGTTCATTCCACCCACTGTCCTTCATGACGAGCTAGACACATCCTGCAAATTAACACACAGCATAAAGAGATTCACCCCAAACCCTGCAATTATTTATTCTAAACACATTTAAATACCATGAGACAGAGGAAACTGCTTGGGATCTCAGCCTTTCATGATGTTGCTAAACCTTAAGCATCCAAGGTCACTTCAGACAGACAGACAAATATGGAGACATAAACAAGAACCAAATGCATGCTTTAAGATCTTCTCTTGCCTTAGAGAAAGTGTAAATAGTGGAAACGATTAGAAATGGAAACAGCAGCTGGTATTCTAGAGATGAAGCCACAGGGATTGATCCAAATTAGAGAGCAGCTTTTTGGTGATCTATTTCCAGATTTTTATTACTTCTAGACATGCTGACAAAGAGAATGGCATTCTCTTTAGCACTGGCTTTCTATTGGCCTGAGCATGGATCACCCAAGATGACAGCATGGGCATTACTTTGCAAGATCTCTGAAGGAGAGGAGCTAAACTAGGAAAGATAATGTGCAGGGTATAGAGCCAAAAGATTACTCTAATTTCAGACAGAAGAATTACCAGAAATCATTAATATTAAGAATAGCTTTCCCTGTACTTCAGGTAATCAGAAAGGACACTTTCAAAAGCAGAATATTATTTTTCTTCTTAAGCCTTGTAAACAGCATTCCAGACAAGGTGCACTTCCTTTTTTGACACATTGGCTCTGTTCCAAATGGACAAAACCACAAGATCAGTTTGTTATACCATCACTTCCACAAGGAACAGCCTGCTTAATAGACACTATTAATTTCAGCAGAAGGGCAGAGAAAAGAGCAGCCTCTTGCTGTGCGGCACTCAGCAGTGCAGTGAAATTGTAGCCAGTGTTATGTGGGCTCTTGCAACAGAGCGCAACTCCCACAAACTGGAGAACTGTTAGCAGAAGCACTGAAGCACAGGAGTCCCTACCCTGTCATAAGATCCAGCAACAGGAAAGGAAATGGATTTAACTGGATGGCCACTTTAGCATGTCATGAGTATTAAAAGGGAGTATAAAGATGATATTTCCAACCCTAGCCTTGTAAGCAACAACCCGGACAAGTGACAGAATGATGTAACCTGACATCTTGACATGGTAGAGAAATGTGATTGAAGGTCTAAAGTCAGTTTATGGAGTCCTAGTCGGTGAAGATCAGTTAAGGAAAGACACTCAGCAAATATGCACCACACACTTCTACTGATAAAAGCTACCTTCCTCTAGTGATTGGTGGACTACACAGCACATAGAAACATCCAGGTGAGCTAGGGCATAATAGTCAGTTTCACTTAATCCAATCAGCAGAACTTTGGGTTTTCTGATGGGACATATCCCAGGTTTCACAGGAACTCATGCCATATGAATGCTACTGAACTAGTGCTGCTGGTGTCGATACTGTTTAAATAGTGGGAATTTAGCAAGAATAGTAGAGTATTTCAAAAAAGCTGCAGGAAATCACTACCATTTGTGTGCTTAAAAAAAAAGTCACCTTCAGCACATTTGTCTCCGGACCACAAGAAAAAGAGAAATTATCAAAAAAAAAAAAAAAAGCTTTTCCAGACAGCAAATACAACTCTGTGGAATAATACCCAAACCTTTCACTGGATGCCCACCATCCTTTCTAGTACTGAAGTTACAATTTCATAGAGGATGGAGTAGAGAGAAAATAGCTGGTGTCCCACTGAAAGTAGCCTATCCTCAAGGCGAGCTTTTGGGAGACCTAAGTGGCTTGCAGTGACGATGTCCCAGTGAAAGCAAGCTAAGGAAATGAACAATTAGGTGGACAAATACACACCCAGGGGACAGCAACCAAGTAAGAGAAGAATGCTCCAGAGGGAAGCATCTCAAAGCAGTTATACCTTCGCATCCCCGCTCGATCTGCCCGCTGCGGTGCAGAGCATCGTTGATGAGATCAGGGAGACGCCCGTTCAAGTCCACAGAGGCCAGGCAGCCCTGGAAGCCATCGCGGGAGGCCACGAGCTTGGGGAGGTTGCTGTACATGCCTTGAGCTAGGCCAGCAATGTAGAGATCACCTAAAGGGAAAAGGGTGAAAAGGAAAAGGAAGTGACGTATCTTCTGAAGTGGCTTCCCAGCCTGCCTCCGATATAATAAGCTAAGCAAGTCTTCAGACAATGTTAAAAGCAGAGCAGAATACGTATAAGGCTAGAAATCAGATCTGCCTCTTCATTGTGCATACAGACACACAATTGCCACAGTATTTCCTGGGGCTCCTACACTGTTATCCCACAAAATCCGAATCTCAATCTAAAGCAGCAGATAGCAACAGTATCTGTTGCTTCACCCAGTCTACCAGCATATCTTCATCCGACTTAGGCACTGTCTTTTCTAATTAACCTTGCAGATGCACTTTCACATTAGCACTAGCATCCCTTACCACAGGCCCATCAGTTTTAAAAGCTTTCTCACCACTTAGCATAGATGTATATTATTTCATCTCCTATCATACCTCAGTGCAAGCTACATGCTATACACAGATGTTCTTCAGGATCTGCTGTATTTTAGATATCCATCCCAACCATAGAACTAGTAATTGTATCCTAACTGAGGATGACAACATTTCTGAAAAAGCAAAATAGGACAAACTATTCCACTAGAGGAAGCTGACGGACAGAGAGAGACGAAAATGAAACTCAAAGCCAAACCCACCAAATTCCAGATTTTATGTTCTGTAATGCCTGGTCTCTGCAATGTTACTGCTTACTGATTATTTTCTGCCTCCAAAGGGAATAAAGGGAAGGAGGAGAAATTGTCCTTCTTGTAGAATGTACCTTTAAGGTCCAGATTTTTGGCACCATTGATAACCTGAGTGACCACTTTAGTGTCCACCTTCAGGCTATGTGTGTTACTATTATCTCTGGTGATTACAACATTGTGCCACTGGTTGTCATGAAGGGGACGGTCACTGTTGCCTTTGATAACATTAGGTCCATTTCCAAGGTCAAACACATAGTGTATATACCTGAAACATAAGAAGAACAGTTAGAATTATGTAAGAACTCCAGCCCAGCACTAGTAACCATTAGTTTAAATGCAGTCAATAAGTTAATACACACAATTCATGGAGTGACCCCCCCGCACCTTACTTTCAAAAAAGATGTAGGTCCTTTCTTTCCATGAAGAAAGTGTAAAAAATAGTAGTTTGAGAAAAAAGACATTTGGAGTAACTAGATTCTAGTAATTCCCCCAACCAAGTTCTTGCAGAACCCCCAAAAAATCTGTCTTACATATATTTTAAAAATTGTAAAATCAACAGATGTAGCAGAGAGATTAGTTATGCTTATTGGAGACATAAGTTTCCTAGATCCTGAATAACTCTCTTTAGTAGTTATTTGGGAAACTCATTGAAAACTTTGTATTTAAAATAACAAAAGTCAAAAAGCCTGAGATCCTGGGCTTCCTCAAACATTTGGAAAATGATCAACAAAACTTTTGACAAAATATAAAGACCGTAACAAAAGCTGAAGTCTTGAGAGTGTTACCCTGAATTATCTATATAGTTGAAACAGAAATCCAAGTGAGGATAAAGGAGAAATACTCTCTTTAAAAAGGGAAAAAAAAAGACAACTTTCTACCCTGAACAGAATGATACTAGCTCATGATTCTCCTTTATTATAGTTTTTATTGTTATTCAGCGTCCCACTTACAGAAACAAGTGCAAAGTTAAAATTTAAACAAACTGAATCTTAGTTATATTAAAATAAAGTGTACTTGTGGAATTGATGTTTACTGCATCTAGATGAGTACAAGAGAATATTTTGCTCAGCTAACAAAAGATGCTCTAGATGTTCTTTTTAACCTTTCAGCCTTGCCATAAGAATGTAATGGCTCAAAAATGTGCAGAAATTTTTCTTCCTTGAGCATCACTAGATGCATTTTTTTTATCTGCCAGCAAAGTTGGCTGAAACTTAACAGGTATGTTACTGGGAGTGGAAGGCGGGGCAAGAGGGAGAGGAGGGTGTTGGGAAAAGGGAAGAGATATTCCAAACCCTGAAGGCAGCTTAACGGCTTAAACATAACAGGTAACTGAGGAAAGAAAAAGAAAAAAAAAAAAAAAGAAAAGAAAAGAAAAAGACATTTGAAGTATTCCCTCCTCTGCATTGTTCTGCAAGGTTAGCAGGACAAAATGTTAGCCTAATCAAACATGAAGGACTTCAAACAGCCATGATTTGTGCTGTAAAAAGTGGTTTTCTGCAAGTTAGAGGGTAAAAGTCACAATCCATAGTTTTAATTCTCAATGTTTAGCTAGCTGTTCATATGCCACAGAAAACAGAAAGTATGAGTGCAAGATAAATTTTTCTTTATGTGAACATGCTAGGCCCATCTTTGACAAGGACAGGATAGAGCAGAAAGCTCACTCACCCCTTGACTAGTTCAACTGCAATAAAGTCATTGCCATCCCCACTATTGAAGAGGATGAAACCATCTGCTGAGGTGGTCTTGAACTGGAAGAAGAGGTGCATGGATGTATAAGCCTGCAAGGTGGCCAAGCTCAGGTAGCTGCTCTTGGTCTTGAACGTCACAGGGTCAGCTATAATGTTGCGGAGGCCAAAGCGTGCCTTGAGCTCGCAGTAGTCAATGTCACCATTCTTGCACAGGTCAATGTAGAGCATCCCATTAAACATCAGGCTCTGGAGGTGGCCAATGAAACTGGAAGGGATGACGGAAATGTACCGTTTCTCTGTCATGATCCCTGTCTCAATGTTGTGGAACTCCAAGCGGGTGTGATCGCCAACCATTGTGCCTGAAAGATAGGAACAAGGAGAAACATGCACCAAACCCAGGGATCAGCAATTGGTTTTGGAGCCTTTCACTCTCCAGTGTGCAAATTATTAGCCATACTAACTTAATTTTATCCGTGCACTATTCAACAGCTTGCATCAGAAAGAATATAAAAAGTCGTGGTAGAAAGGCTTCAGCCTAGCAGTCACCAGAATCTGGCAGAAGGGAGAAGATGCAGAACTAAAGGGTTGTGGAGAATCACTTCCCTATTTTTTCCCCTTGGGAGAAAGCAGGAAAAAGAATCTGATTGTTCTGGGGAAATAACACGAGAACTATGTCATTCACGCTCAGCTTGAGCTCAAGAAACATCTCTGGACATACTTAATTAGCTCATCCCAAGATTTGACATTACATGGCCCCAGGAGTCAGATATGCTGGAATGACTTTTGCTTAAAGAAAAGGAAGGAGGAAATAAGATAGGAGTTATAGATAATGCAGCAGAAACAAAGCTTCCATTTAACTTTCAGAGAAGTCTTTTGATTCACTATTATGCAGTCTGCACAGAACTGTACTGCCTGTGAGAGAGCGCAAGGCTCTCTCCAAGTCCACAGTGAGACATTCAAACCAAGGGCCCATTATGCCAAACAATTTAGACCCTTTCAATTGACTCTTTAGACTCTTACTCAATCTTACTCAACTCAATCTTATCTGAAAACACTCAGTAAAAGCAGATTTAGATAAAAAGAGAAGAGAGAACTATTACAAAGCTGTCAACATTTATTCTGAGGCTTTCCTCTACCCAAGATCCTACTCAATTTCACATCAGGAGGGAAACACAAGAATGTAATAGGTAAAAAGCCCTCCATATACTTCAATTACTAATTTGTCATAGGGGCTACTTGCCACACTGATAGATTTTAACCTCTCAAAGCATTTCAACTACTCAACAGAGCAAAATATCTCATGAGACTCACAAGCATGCTAGGCAACAATACAGATACAGAAGTCAAATGAATAGAAGAACTATGTTAATAGTCCTGTCTGAGTATAAAGTGAGGGTAGGCAACATTAGAATGAAAGTCATTACAAACAACTTGATTTCAATCTTTGCGTACTTCATTAAGATAGCTTTTACCCACTTGGTCACAGAAAAAAGTATCCTTTCTATAGCACCCGTGTGCCATTTTATATACATCAGGAATGGTATAAAATTAATGAGTAATTATTCAATGTTTTATCATTTTCTTATTGCTCAATGTATAAATACATACATTCACACAACCTTTCCGAAAAATTGGCAGCTGGGTAGAGATCTGAACTAATGGTTCCAATGGGCTATAGACAGGCAGCAGTATCCTGCTTGATGGCCTCTAACCATCCATCAGTTATTAGGACACATTTAATTCTCAACTAGTCACTGCAGGTGGTGTTTCTGAGTCACCGAAATTGCACCCGGTAAATTGTCCCATCCTGACTACTTGATGACCAAAATCATCTTACTCTTCTCATCCCTTTAGAAATCTGAGTCATCTCTGGAGATAGGACACAGAGAAAGTGTGGGCATCTCAAGAGAAGGAACAGAACATTATTCAGATCTGCCAAGTGCATTTTGTTTGAGGACCAAAAGTCACAATGATAGCAATATCTGAGACCAAACAAAAGCAACCTATCCTTAAGTTCCACCAGATCAGATCAATTAGGTCTTCAAAGGTTTCTCGTTTTTGTGGCTCTATTGAAGGCTCCTGGCATTTCTCACCTAAACAATTCACAGATATAGAGACACACATGCATATGTACGTATATATATGTATCTGGATGGGTGTGGATGGATAGATATGCCTTTCATCACTTTTTGTACCAGAAATGACGTGTTCTTTGTACCTCTATGGAGAATCAAACCTGGAAGCATTTTTAGGACACACACTTGGATAATAACCACTCTCTATTACCACAGGCCTGCGCCTAAACAAGCAGAGGTTTCATTTCCTGCTTAGGTCCTCTTGCAACACTGAAATATTAATACCTAGCTTGCTTCGCACGATCATGAGCATAGGGCAATTTTCCAGTTTACACTTTGTACAAAAGTTTTCAGGTTTTTGCAAAGATAGCAAACAGGCAAGTTCTTCTTACATATATCTGTGGCAAATTTGCAAGCATCCATTCTAAAACTGAGAATTGCAAAAACACAAAACAACTTTTTCACTTAGTGCCAATTACATCGCTGAATCTAAATTTAAAACCATGATTATACAAAGACTATGGACATGTAAAGCCTCAACCCAAGCAAATAAAGACGGAAAAAAATAAAAACAGCTGAAAAGGGCCACATATTTCTAACTGCTCAGAAAATTAAGTATTAGTACTAATAAAAATATTTTTAAAATACTGAAATAGATCTTTAGCAGAGGTGGTTTCATTTTAGTTAGAAAAATTCCAGTTCACAGCAACAGAAATTCTGTGTAGAAAATTTGTTTTGACAAACCATCCCACTTACACCACTGTGAGAGGTTGTTTCAGTTTTAGTGCTGGCAAATTAAAATCTTTTGATTTTTTTTTCCAAACCAAAGAATAGTGTTTTCTTATTGAAGAAGAAAAAAAATCTGTATTTTTAAAATCCTGCTTTTTCATTTTAAAAGGTTATAAAAATAAAACTCAGAGATGCCAAGGACCAATGACAAGGGGATTTTTCTCCTTACAGTTCTACTCTTAAGACAAATGCAAAGATGAAAAAGTTGTCTGAGTATAAAGAAAAAAACAAATCTGTGAAAGCTGCAGAACACTGTGGCAGGGAAATGAAGTAAAGGGATATTAAAAACGGGTTGAAGGAGGTGAACCTCAACTTACAGAAAAAGGTAAAAATTGAGAAAAAAATGGCACTGACTTAAAAAAAAATAGAACAAGAATGGGGGTGGTAGCACAGAGTTAGGAGCGAGTCAATCAGGGTTAAAAAGGGCAAGACAATACGAGAGCAGAATCATGATTATCAGAGCTGTCCTTTCCTACTAAAGCATCTCCCCGTGCTCCTCTATGGGAGGAAAATTCAATATCTTCCAATCTCATGAGCTGTCAGCCCCCCCGCTATAAAATCCACCTCTCATTCCTCCACTCTGTCTGCACAGCAGCTTGCAGCCACTACCGCAATGAGCAATTCGCCAGCTCCAGGCCCAAAGGCTTCCAGCCGCCCTGGCAGCACCTGGGTGCTAGTGAGAGGTTGGAGGCAGGAAGATTCCTGCTTTATTTGGGCCCTGCATCAGTGATGAGTTTGAAGAACAAATCTCAACAGCTTGCATTCA
Source organism: Crypturellus soui (assembly GCA_032275445.1). Lineage (NCBI taxonomy): Eukaryota > Metazoa > Chordata > Aves > Tinamiformes > Tinamidae > Crypturellus > Crypturellus soui. The sequence goes on from JAUBNY010000242.1 coordinate 1,078,469, forward strand.
ATAAACAAGCCACAGACTGGTGTTGAGAGCTACATACTCCAAGATTATGCTGCACGTGAACAAAAACAGCCTTACACAAGCACAGACTTCCTACAAGACCCCAAGGGTCCATATCCATAGGAGTCTCTGCCAGAGAGGCCTTGCACAAGCCAGCCTCAGGTGATGGGTCTGCACTATTTTTCCCTTCCTCTCCCCAGTACATATTTTGGATTGTGGTTCTGCATGTCACAACCTTAACCTCAACTTCTGTACACAGGTATTTCCACGTTACTGTTTTTGCAGAGTTCCAGACGCTCTCTGACATCGAGATGCATCGTGACTGTGTCAGGGCTGGGGGTAGGTATCAGGTTGCTGTCTGTAGCACCAGTCTCATTTATCACTGATGGGGCTGTGGTGGAAGACCAGCAAGGAGGGATCACAACTAAGGAGAGCAGTGTTGGCTACAGGAACTGGATACTCCTCTCTGCTTCGCCTCCCTGCAGAAAGCTAAGCAAGTCACTTCATGATAACATTTTCCACAGGTGGTCCTTACTTGTTCAGGCCTAATTCTGCAAGTACTCAGTCTGAGTTCATGTTTCTGCAGAGCAATTGCATTGACTAATGCAATTGGCAGATGTGCTGAATATCTGCATGTGCTAATTCCTGAAAAATCATGTCACACTGGTACCAAATACTTCCAAGTTTAATTTGGGGTCTTAGGTCCAAATCTGTAAAATGGAAAAAATACACCTACACAATGCATAATATAGACATGGGAATAAAGCCAGTCATAGCTTTAGTTCTGCATAAACATATTGATATGTGGCACACACACAAGAAGGGAGAAAATTAACAGCTCTAAATTTAGACCAATATTTAGTCAGTGTGTACTGTTCCACACAAGCAATGAGAAAGAATAATCAAATAAGCTGTTTATTTTAACTGGAGATCCAATTATATTTCTCATCTATGCCCAAGACAGTGCAGATCCTGTGGAAAAATCTATGTGACCACATTGAAGACTGTATCATCTGCCTCAGGAAGTGGGAAGCAAACGGTGCAGAAAATCTTAGCTCAGTTTTTTCCTGACTTTTCAATTTGCCATGTTGGTAATCTTTTAGCAGATATTTTTAGCTGTAATGCATCTTTAATTATGTAATTCATATACATGTGCATATGCAGATCCTATTTTAGTATAGAATTGTATCATTATTATTTATAAACTCAGTTGCATGAAAAACAGACTAAAAACAGATGGCTTTAGCGGGCGGATTGGGTTGGTAATGCAGAGAGTGCCACCTCCTGGCCTTTGCTAAAAATGACATCCAGAAGAGTTCTTCCTTAACACAGAAGTAACCATGATGATGCATTTCCCAGCACAGTGTTTCAATAATCCAGAAAAAAATCCTATTAAACAAAACTTCATTTGTCTCCAAGATAGTATTGATTGCCAATTTAAAAAAGGAGAGGTGAGCTCTTTCTTGTCTCTGCACACCTCTTTCAATTCTTAGCCTAAAACACATATGACACATTAAGTCAGTTCTTTTGTAAACCCACTGGATCTGGACTTATTTGAAAATCTTGTCTCATGGCTTTCCTAATTCATTTAGTTTATCACATTACTTACAATTAATAGCATTCGTTCAGCAGAACTTTTTGCAGAAATGGGCAGTGTCAAAATCCTATATCCTATGGCAGGTGTTCTTTCCATTTGCCTTCTGAGCAAAAGGTAGGACAGGGGGCTCTAGCATTCGGTCCAACAGTACAGGTCACAATTAAAGGAATATACCTATATCAGCATTACTTCCACAGATACCCATTTTTTATGTTGCTATTATGAACCTTCAGATAGCTAGCATTTTTCTAAAAAATATACTGTATTTCAGATCTTCATTCAGAATAGCTTTATGGCTCTTGTAGCTATGGAGAAATAGACCAAAAATATAATCACTAAAGTTCTATAATGAAAAAGATGGGTATAAAGTATCTTTATCATTTTTATGCAAATCTAACTCAGAGGACAGCAGTTTCCTTCCCCACCCCCACCCCCATTTTTCAACTACATTTCTATACAAAAAGAAGCAGGAGCTCAAAACCTGTCAGAAAATGCAGGAAAAAAAGTAAGACTGATACACTGCATACATTAGATATAATATACTCCAGTGAGACTCCAGTGAGTTAAGATCCTCTCTAACCTCTTGGAGTTGGGTGTAAACTACTCTATTTGCCTTACCTTCTGGATAGCTCTGAGAAATGGGCACAGGAGCTTGAAGAGAGGTGAAAACATACCAAAACAGAACCCCAGAAGGCACAAATCTATATTCTCTAACACATCAACGCTGATTTAACATCTGGAAAAGTTCTTGCAGGGAACAGATTTACAGGGCTTTAGCTTTCATTCCACATCTCTAGGAAGTCCCACATTTGCAGCTCAGCAATGAGGCACACAGAGCATTCCCCTAGAGTCTGGCTTGAGACAAGATGCTCAGGACCTGCAAGCTCATGCCCTAGCCTTGTATTTCAGGTCATTAGTGCTGTCATAGAAATTTCTGCCACTGGCTGAAAACAGTTCACATCTCACAACCAGACATTCTCTTTCAGCACAGCAATACTGCATGTATAAGAAGTGACAGAAAAATAGGAGATACACAAGAACAGGGAGAAAGAGTCTGTAGGCCGAGAAGAGACTGAGAACAGGGACAAAGACAGCAACAGACATACTCTTAGGTTGAACTCACCCTCAGCAACATCATCATCCACCATCAGCTTGAGGCTCTTTCCTCGACGAACTACGCGGACAGTGTGCCACTCGTTGTCATTGAGCTTCTGCCCGGCATAAAGAGTTTCAGGTCCCTTGCCTGGGGATGGTGATAAGTATGACAGTTAAAGTCAGACTCCAAATTAGCTTAGTACTTGCCTGATAGGAAAAGTCACCAAAATCACCCTGGTGTGATAAACTTGTGGATCTTTGGAAGATCACAGGCGTATTATTGCCTGAAACTAATGCTCACATCCACATCTTCCCAGCTCACAGCGAGTCAGGTCACAAGCTCTTCCTCTCAGTGAAGTGCCTTCCTCCGCAGAGCCCAAAGCTCATATCCATTAAAGAAGCATGTGGAAATCTCTCCTGTTGTAAGATTCTTATTTACAAATATAACATTTTAGAGGGCATTACAATATTAGAAAAACAAGCTGGTAATAGAATAACTATGGAACAAATACAGATTCACAAAAGAATTTTTTGTTCTCAAGTCTTATTTTACAAGTATTCTTTTTCAAGTCAATCCTACTGTCTTCGAATGCTAAGGTATCAAACACCAGGCTGGTTTCAGTCCTCAGGTCCTGAAGCAAAAATCAGCCACCCACCTGGCTGATTGCTCTAGGGTTCTTGGCCAAACAGCCTGGCTATAGGTGCTTACAGAAACTTTAGCCCACTTGCGACTTACAAACTGGAGGTTTAAACTAGGGAAATAGGAAAAGGAAGGAGTGTTTTCTGCCCCAACATGTAAAACCACAGTTGTCCTTGACAAACAATGCTCCTGGGACAATAGCATTAGGACTATTGTACTTGTCCAGTTCTGCTGCTCACCCATCACAGTTGACAGGCTATTACTTTAAACATTAATTGTTTAGATTACAGCACCGCACCCCACTCACATCCAAGGATGAGTGAGGGTGAAGAATGTTGTGTGATAAATTACAAGTGTCAATGCTTATTTCAGTGCAGTACTGAAGTATTTTGACACAACTATGTCAGAGAAATTCAGAATGAAGTTAGCAGAACCTGATGTACATCAGGACTGGGAACATCGTCCAAACTGGCAAGAGGGAGACTCAAGAAAGGAAAAGCAAGACATGCTGAAAGTAGTAACAGAGAGAAGACAGGAAAAACAGCAAGAAATACTATAGCTCAGCTCAGCACATTAGTAAAGCTAAATACAGGATGTGCAGAATATTTTTCCATGCTTATTCAATCCAAGAAAATTAAGTGATTTTACTCAGCTCATAAAATAGTGTTTATTTTGAACAGTTTTCAGCATCCTGAACCACACACACTGATTTCAGTGAATCAATAAAATGTGATACACATCTTTACACAAAGCTCTGCAAAAGGGGTGAAGAATTCCACCCAGCCTGATCTGTAGGATACAAAGAAAGAAAAGAAGAAATATGTCCAGGGACAAGATACGGTTCTTAGGGTGCTTACTGCCCACTTGTGGCAGGCAGATGCTACAGACGGAGACCATTCAGAAAGAACGGGACATGGTTCCCGCTGCGGTGTCATGTAGCTCAGATGAGCAGAACCAGTGCTTGACTCTCTTACCTATCAAGCCCATTATTGGCTAACTTTACCACAAAGCAAGAGGAAGAAAATGCTTTTCTGCAGTGATATGAAAAATGAAAAGGTCATTCTTACATTTAAAAGATAAGTGGAGCGTGAAGAGACTCGCACATTGCAACTACAGAAGATACTCCCTTGACAGGAGGAACCACTACTTCTGCGTCCCCACCTGAGTGCAGAAGTCAGGCTGTATCGTGAAGGTAAATTCAGCTGTACGAGGCAACAAGAAAGCCTAAATTCTGCTGTGTTCAATAAGTAAACCTCTACTGAGCACAAAGAAGTTATGTTGGATTTTTATCCAAGTAGACGTTTTTTATCTCAGATAATGCGTTATGAATGAGTGGTCAAGTGAAGGTAGTGCTTACATCAAAACATACTGCACCAGTGACAGTTTCCACGCAGGCTCTTCTCATGTAGGAAAATAAAAGAGTTCAGGAGCTCATTTGGATCTAATGCTACCTGAATCCAGAGCAACTCACAGGCAAATGGCCTTGAGAAACTTTTCCCACAAGTCTATTTGGCTACGTAAGGCTCAGCAAAGAAACACAGTCATGTGGGCTGACTCCACAACCCTTCCTGTGCACCAGCTAAGTGAACAATCTTGCTTAGTAATTCAAAGCTGCCGACCTTCTAGTTTGCCTTCTTTTTAGTTCTAAACTAACAGTACATGAGAAAGCCAAGTACAGCTCATTTAACTTCATGCATCATTGCTATCCTGATGTCTAGGGTAACACGTTCAGAAGAAATGTGCGACAGCAACAGAAATTAACTGACTAGATTCTCAGAAACTACATAGCTTAACTAATTCATGAATAAATGAGTAGACAATTTGAGACTTATGCTCTAAATGGATCCTGTTGTCTACAAGGGCAATTGCTATACATAAGGAATTGGTTAATACTTTGGGCTCTTAAGTTTTAAACTTAAGCACTGAAGATGCAAATCATTTCATTTAATCTAACAATGTCAAGTTAATGCTTGATCACTAGAAGAAACTTTTATTCATGCACAAATCAGTTTTATATGCAATAATGAACTTCTTTTAGTATTTTTAGGGTTGTACAAATAACAGCACATATAAAAATTCAATACATGAGAATGCCTAAGAGTAGCATTCAGATAAGTTTGTCAAATCAAACAGATATTTGAAATGCAAAAAGTAAAAAGTGTTTACAAATACTATTTCTGCTCTGTTCAAATTGTTTCTTTTAAATGTTTTTAAGATATTTACACAGCACACGCATTGACCTAAAATAATCAAACTTAGGTCCCTGTTTTTCAGCTGACAATGTGCAATGTGCATATGAATTGATAATCCTCATGTGAGATCTCACTGAATTCAGAATGGATCCAGCAAACGTGTAGAGGCTGCCACATGTGTATCCCAAACTTAGTATCACAGAGCATGATGGCATCATTCAGCTGTGATCAATTTTGGTAACTTTGGTAATGTCATTGTTAATAGACAGCATTTCTCCAACAGATACAAAAAGGGAACATTCCTAATCCAAAAGTGGCAGATGCTGGAAAAACAGGAAGAAAATGGGCGACAAAGATGGAAGAGTCAAATGCTCTCCTGAACAGCAATTACTGAGTCCAATGAAAAGGCCATGCCCCTTAGCCCTATCTTTCATTCCCACATCCTCTCCTTCTTTGAAGCTGTCCTCATCTGACATCACCTGTCAACTGTGATAAGGTAGGAGCAGGAGGAAGCAAAGTCAAGCAGCAGCTGGACTGCAAAGAAAGTCAAAGACTTTTATCTTCCCCTTCTGCAACAACCTCTTATAATAAAAGATCATGAGGGGGAAAAAGCAAAACATGCAACAACATTAGAGGATGAATGCCTGGAACACTTTCTATTTATGATACTGTTGGTAAGATGGCAGTTGGTCATTAGGAATTGTTTTTGTGTGTGTGTATGTGTGTGTGGAAAAGTAAGAGGCAGCATATCAGAAGAATGAATAACAAAATTTCTCCTTTAACGATAAGCTAAGCTTTCCCATGACTCTGGACTGCACAGAGGAGAATACTCCCAGGCCTCCAGCCTTCTTGCTCATTCCATCTCACTTGTCCGTTACCTCTTGGGAATTGTGTATCACAGAAACAACAGCTACCTTGTATCTTCAAACTCAAATAAGCCAAAAAAAAAAAAAGTCACAAAAAACACATGAGCTTCAGTACTTTAGGAGAAATACAGTGTCGAACTGTACAAAATCAGAATCAGAACCTCCTTTTCAGATTTCTCGGACAAATATTACTTGACTTGCCTGGAGCTGTAGTGAGCGACTTCTCCTGTCCTACACTCAAGATTGTCTTGATTCCATGATTTGCTCAAAACTAGCATGCATAATGTTCATAAAAATCCCACGGGGCATATGCTTTCAAACATGGAAAAATTCCATCTCATCTGACTCAAAGATGCAAATTACCATTTCTATATTATAGGTGCACTGTTTTTTATTAATAGCACAACTTCAATAAGAGTACCAAGATAAGACGCACCTAAGTCCAGAAAAACAAAAAGCAGAGGAAATTTCTTTCTGGGAATAGCACGTTGCTGACAGGCTGTCCCCTAAGAAGTTGTCCATTTAGAATAAGTGACACATCAGAGGGATGCACTTAAAACACCTCAGAAAACATCATCTTTTATCCAGCCTAAGTGGTTAACTGCACACAGTATTTTGTCCTTGGGAAAGGTAAAGGTGACTGAAGGTTAATCCTCTCACTGCCGTGCCAATCTTCCTATTGCATATCTCACCCAACGTTATAGAAGAGGTCAACATGTATATCTACAAAATCTCAGAAGAGATGACCAGAAAGAACACAGACTGATGAGAATGGAAACTACTCTTGCTCACTATAGATACAACAATAAATACATTAACAATGATACATTCATGCATTTTAGGGAAGAGACACAACAGTGTGTTTTTTTTGTGGGGTTGTTTTTTGCTTTTAATTAAAATGCTCAGCTGACATCACAGCTTTGTTCAGTGGCATGAGATATTTCCATCTCTATTTTATAAAGGGCAACATCCCTCAGAAATGCCATTAGCATCCCAGAGTCTGTGACAGAGAGGGAAGCATGTGGTGGTTCTGTTGCTTGCTTGCAAAGGTTTTCTGGGGGAGACAAAATCAGGAAAGTTTTGATTTACTCTGGAAAATGCAAGAAAGCAGATTTTTGAAGTGTGAGAATAAATCATGAAACAAATTTGATAGTTCCTCTCAAAGTTACAGGAAATTGATTCCCTTTTTTAGTTATTCCTCAGTTATTCCCCAGAGGTGATGGAGATGGGGCTGGCACAACTGTGGAGCAGAATTCTTCACTGTAGCTTCCTCAGTATGGCAGAGAAAAGAGTGAGGTTATGATGCTCAAGGAAAGAACAAGAAACCTTATTTAAGAATAATTAATGTTAAACTGATAGTGTAACATCACTCCAAAATACAAGATGTAAAGCCCTGCATCTGTCTTGCTATCATCCAGATTACCATCCAAGATTGCTAGCAATGCTTTAGAAAGTATTTTCTTCTCATATAGACTATATTATATATATATTGATCACCATATTGCATACAATTTATGCAGAATACTTTGTGCAGGTGTTACTGTGTTCAGTGCAAAGATATTCTGACATCTTCTAGAAGCAGGCTTGAAAAAAAGGTGAAAAGAATGGGGGAAGCAGAAGTTGCAAGAATGAAGAAGAGTCACAAATCTGTGTGGCTTCCCAATATGTAGCAAGCTTCTAAAAAGGTCAAGGTGAATGTCAAATATGAGTATGATTCAAAAGCACACCTGAAAATCTTCAATACAATTTGGTTCCAGCTGAACATAAACAAACAATGTAAGTCTTACTGATGCTGTCAGGCAGCACCAGCATCTGTGAATATCATTTGGACAAAGGGTATTAGGAAAGGTTTTTTTCTTAACTGGGATCAGTGTCCAACTCCAGGAGCATTGTTGATTGCTAGGAAACAACTGGCAACCCCAGAGCCTCAGTACATGGTACACATTTATGTGGATATCTCAGCCAAATCAACCCACATTTACACACATACACACTGGTTTTGCTCATAGACAGGTTTTAGAATCTTCTTTCTCAATAAAATGTTGACTGCCAACCAGGAATAAGCAGATGCCCTCCCTGCAGACAGTCAATACCTTCACTGGACAAACTTACCTGAGCCAGCCCTTCAATTTTCTCAAGGAACAGGATCATCTCATACTACTCAGCATTAAGCAAAGAATAACAGACACTTAGGGAAAGAAACACAAATATTTAGCAGGACTTACAGAAGAGTCATGTTTACAGTTTTACAGAGCAGCTTCACCTGGAAATCGATCAAGCTGAGCAGGGTCTACACAAGGCTACTCGGAGCAAAGTTCAATTATTTACATTTGTACAGAAGCGAAGAGGTGCATATACAGAAAACTTGGTATACAAAGAAAATCATTTGGATGCAAAAGTGCAAGTGAGAAACCCCTCAGCAGCAAAATTAATCAAGTACATGGAATTAACTCAGTGAATAAATTAAAGAGTAGCAAGACAGCCCTACTAGTCCTCTGACAAAAATATCCAAGCTTTCCTGTAAACTTGACCAAAAAAGTCATTAAGCTCAATTTAACTATTTGGGAGCAATCTTCTTTAAAAAAACCTTCCCCAATAAGAACTTATCAAAATGTGTTCTTGGCTTTTGCCATAAATATTTGTAGGACTAGACTGAACTCTGCTTCCATTTGCAAATGCCCCAGCCCAGACCTGCAATAGGCCTAAGAGTGCTCAGCACGTAGAAGCCAGCACGTCCCACATAAGCACAGCGATTCCGGCAGCGTCTGACACAGGCGCACGCTGCTCACCAGTCCCTTAAGCAAGATGTCAGGCAGAAATTACATTGTGCATCTTTTATTTAATAGGAGTCATCTTTGTAACTAAGCATAAACAAACGAGGGAGAAAGTCTGACTGTGTATATGGCACCAGTCACGGCTGGTGCACACATTACACCCAAGTTTTCCTATCAAGGGTAGTGGTGTTTTTTTTTTGTTTTTTGTTTGTTTTTTTTTTCTCTCCTCTCTTTTCCCCTGTTTGCTTTAATTTCACTGGTGTTAAATTCCTAGCGTTTTTAGACACTAGAAAACTACTGTACATCTCTACAGTGGAATATTTCTGGTAGACCTCAGAAAACATTTAACAGGTAATTCATTCCATCCCCACAATGCTGTTTAAATTGGAGAATGAAATTTCAGATAATAGATGTTTCAGTTCTTCTAAAGAAAATCTTATTTTGACATAGAAAACACTCAAGATGCTTCATGTTAAAGCCACAGGAAAAGATGGTTTCAATATTTAAAAATAAAACACAGTTATTGATTTTTTATTCAAGATATTATTTCTTTTTAACCACAATATATGGTTTCCATTTTTACTGGGAGAGTTTTCCTGCTTTTAATAAGAGTGATTCTATTTTATATTCACAAATAGAAAAGAGTTCAAAAAAGGACAGAGAAGCATGAAAAATCTATTATTCATGCTTTTAAAAATAACATTTACAACAGCTTAATTAAACTTCAAAGTGATTTTTAAGTAGACTGTGTTACCTTTGTTTTCAGATGGGGCTGTAATATGAAACCCTTCACACTGGCCACAACGCAGAACTGCTGTTCCTAAGATATCAGAGAAACCAAAGCCTCCTGGTATAAAGAAGTTGGCTGCTGCTCTATTTTGGCATATCTACAATTTGCCTAAGGGAATATTCATACACAGTTGATGCATGGGGAGCAAAGCTCAGAAGAGCGCTTGGCCTAAGTGAGGCAGCGGAGCAGCTGCCGCCACCGCACGGCGCGGAGAGCAGCCACCCCAGGGAGACATCGCAGGCACTGACCTGCTGCCGGGCGGCCGCGAGACGCTGGGGCACCGGCCACACCAAGGCTGCGGCTCTGCAGTGCCTTGGCAGCCAGGGCGGGTTTTGCTTACAAGCTGACTACCCCTCAGCGAGGAAGGAAACGCCAGCATCCCATTCACATCACAGCTAGCAGATACCTGCTTGGGTCTGCACCCTTTCACGGGCGCAGCGTGGCACCCAAGGAGGCTCTGGGGCTCAGCAAACACACAACTCGACATTTCATTAGGCTTCAAGCGACACAGACAAAGCAAGGCATTAGAATAACAAAC
>JAUBNY010000242.1:1089057-1103706 GCA_032275445.1 Crypturellus soui
GGCTCAGCAAACACACAACTCGACATTTCATTAGGCTTCAAGCGACACAGACAAAGCAAGGCATTAGAATAACAAACCTGGTGCCTCAACACCTCTGTTTATCCCGGGGTAGACACAGCATGGTCAGCAAACGCACACTATCTCACTGACCTCATCAACACGGTTCCGTTATGACACGGATGGACCACAGATGGGAAGCTTCTCTTCCCGTTGTCCCAAATTGTTTCCAAGTGCCCTCTACATTCTACAAGACACACGGGTGAACCCAGATGCCAGAGATGAGGTGGAGACAAGGCGAGACAGCCTTCTCACTCAGGCATCGCTGCAATGGAAATGAAATCCTCTCACCACCGACTGCCTCGGCAAGCTTTAAACCACTCTTATCCTACACACAATCAAATGTAAAAGCCCCTAAACCAAGTACCATCCCATCTGGAGAGCCTTCTCCTACTCCAAGAGCGTCAATTCACACATTGGAAGGAATTACTTGAATTTTTGAATTACCTCACTACATTATAGAATGGAAAAAAGCCACACATTTTCCATGTTTAAAAATAGAACGTGGATTTTATTTTTCTATTCATAGACAGGAAAGATTGCGATTTTAAATTCAAAATTACAATTATGTGATTTTTTTGTGAATCTATATCCACAACTAAAATTTTATATTCACAACTGGAAAAGAAAAAGTTACCACTATTCTTCATCTAAGTCTGAAAAGCAAGGAGATCAAAAAGATAGACATGAAATCAGCTGAGATGTGGAAAAATACATGAATAGCAGTAGGAGGTGAGCTGCCTGAAGCACATTACAGTAATGCCATGTAAATGCATTTCAGTGATGGATAACAGGCCACTTTCTAAGAATGCGATAGCATCTTTGCTCCCCTTTTATAGCATAGAGGACTATGGCAACAAAAGGGATGCTACTTCTCAAAGATGTGGTGACTGAGGAAGTACCAGGAACATAGAGGTCACTATTACAAAAAAAATACCAAAATAGGATTATGAAGGCAGAGGGATTCCAATCTTCTGTATGAGTTGCAGAACATCACATACACATCTGAGCTTTAACTCCATTTACCACATTACTGTCTATATAGTGTTATTTCCCATTCCCTTCTCATCCTAAATTGCCAAATGAGAAGTTTTCAAGTACTCTATTGCATACTAGCCAGTACTTACTAGTTCAAAAGGAACCCCCAAACACTGGGAGGAAGAACATTGCATGTTCTTCCTAAATCCTATCGTTAAATCCTATTGCTAACAAAGAAGAACTGTAACCAAACTTTGCAAATACAGACTGTGTTTCATGTGTGTTACTTACTTACTGGTAGCCCAGATTGACCCTCTCTCACTGAATTGAGAAATCTGGATGAGAAGGACAACACAGTACTTTGAACTACATGCAAGAGACTCCTTACTTTGCTTAAAGAACTATCAAGAAAGATGTGCTCCTGCAAAGGGGAGGAATCAGCAGCACAGACTGAAGGACTGTTGAGGTTTTACAGCAGAAGATGACATGAAGTAAATACCAAGAACTCCTTTGAAATTCAGATTTTAAAGTCAGAGCTTTCATGTCAGCTAAGGAGCATGTAAGTGGAAAAAGAATGACCTGGGGGAGAAAGAGGAGAGTATCATAAGATAAGTGTATGCAGCTTTAATCAAATCCACACCACACCTCTATTTCTGAGCGTCTCCATGACAGGAAGCATCTCATATCCGAAGCGCTGTAACCCCTCTTCTCGAACAGGGAGTTTGAGTCGCTTCACTTCACACAGCACATATTAGTTTCGTACAATATGGAAGCGCAGGGCACGATGGGTTTTGACCTGGTTCAAGAGTACTCCGAGTACCACAGCAGGAGTGGTACTTTGTGCAGGCCGGCACATCTTCCCACATGCCCTGGCCCTTCCCATGCAAAGGGAGAGCAAACTAGTTGCAAGCCTATAAAGAAGTCAAGGAGCTCATCTCCTTTGCTATTCAAGGGAACTATAATGACCAACATCTGGAATCACCAAAACTAGACAGGGTTCTACCACAGAATTAATTGGAATTATCCCAAAACAACCCTGGGGGACAAGAAAGACTACAAGTAACTGCAGATCTCATCCCATCACTTCTCTCACCAGGCAGTATACTTATCCTCAAAAAATGCTGCTAGATTTAAGGGTTTCTTCTTGCCCACCACACACAGAAGTTAATACTCATTAAAAATAAATAAATGGCTAATATCCAAAAGATAGATTCTTGTTTTTTTTGTAACAATACAGAATTGAGTGCAAGGAAGGGGAAGGGGCTATTCCCTAACATCTGGGATTAATCGGTCTATGTTTTGTCAGCCCTCTTGGTTACAAGGGCTATCAATTCTCATGTCTTAGACTTAAAAGATTAATAGTAATCAGCACTGTAAAGTTGAAAAAAAAAAAACCACAACAACAACAAAATCATGCTATGCTGAGATTGCACATTAGCTCAGGTTGTTTCAGGAGCACTTAAGCAATAAGTTTATTTGCTTATCAAGCAATAATATATGTTGGCCTCTGGCTAAGGTGTATTAAAAGATTTTGATTAAAAGATTAAACTATTCATAAATCCCTTTTCTACCAGTTTCACTTCCCTTTGGAAGTTTAGTCACAGGCACACCCCATTTTCCATGGTAACTGAAAAGCCATCGTTGTATTCTGGGAAAAGGCTACTTCTCTCTTGTTGCTTTTTTAAGGGACTCCCACATCCCACGTAGCCTCCTTATTTGTTAGGAAGAGATTCTCCACTCAACACCAGACAAACATCACAAAACCCAAAATCAGACTGCCAAGCCCTGGGAGCAAACAGCAAAAGAAAATGTATTCCCTAAACTTAGTGCCAGAGTGCTAACACGGAAATTACCACTAGTGCAGTTCTCAAAAAAAAAGCTTTTTCTTTTTCTTTTTTTTTTTTTTTTTTTTAACTTAAAAGGATAATACAATTTAGGATATTTATGACCATCTTTAAGAATATGCAATCACTCAACAGACTGGAATCAGTCAATAAATACATACCATTCTACAGTGCAATACAGTCTTGGGAATATCAAGTGGGGAAGTTGGTTTTGAACACATCAGCAGCTCAGCCAAGCTCAGAGAATAAAGAGTGGACTTCAGAAAACTCTCAAATCCCATACTAGCCATACTAAGTCAGCTTTTAACTATTTTTTTTAAAACCATTAGCATTGTTATTTCTGATCTCATTAGCTCAATAAAAACTCTACCCAACAATCAGGAGAAATGGTGGCTACTCCCCCCGCCTTACTGTTAACTAATGCTTTGGATCAACGGTTCCTGGAACTGTCCCTCTCCGTTTCGTGAGGTGCCAGCCCACGCGGTATGCCCCGCGGCACTGGGGCAACTTACGGGGACACACGCGGACATCTCGGGTGCCCCCGCAGCGGCTCCTCGCAGCGACGGGGCGGCAGGAGAGCGACGGGCTGGAGCTCTGCCCCTTCCCGAGCGCTGCCCCGTTCCCGCCACTGGGATTCACAAGCAGGGGCTCAAACTGGCACCGGCCGAGGCGCAGCGACAGCAGCCGGGCCCAAGGCTCGCGTTCCAGTGGTGCCGAGGAGCAACCGAGCAGCGCAACACTCTAGATAATTAGGAAGGCAGGTAGCTGTGCTCATATAGAGGTTTCAGTATATGACAGAGCTCTGCTCCATTCAGTTTATAAACAAATGTTTATAGATGCATTCCGAAGTCCACGAGTTTCAAAACTTGGCTTGAAATTTGCTTTACATGAAGCTTAAAAATCAAATAAGTAAACTGAAGTTTTATCTCTAAACCAAGCCATCTGCACAATCCTGCAGGCAACTGGGCATGTTTAGCATCATTTAATGTCACTGTAGCACATTTTAAAATGTAGAGAACAAAAAAAGAACCTCTGTGATGAGCTGGTATTGACAGATTTTTAATTTGTCACTCCACACCACTAGCATCACAGAGCAAAATAGATTCTCGTTTTATAGTGAAGTTGCCGTTTAATGATGTGTCAAATGCAGGCACATGGCTTCATGGAAAGAACAATAAAAACACTATTTGTATCAGAACACCAATCTAGGACAACCATCTGGATCAGCAAATTTAGGAGTTTTTTTTTTTTTTATTTATTTATAGTCAACTATGTGATAGCCACATATTCAAAAATGATGCACAAAACATCTGCTGTCTCACCAGCCCACTGAGAAATAGCCCTTTAACATATAAACAAATTGAATGTGAAGCTGCATTTTTAAATGAATTTCCTCTTCCTCGCAAGTCACATCTGATTACCTAGTGAAGAATGCTAGTTGACAAAAAAATAACAACATGTATCCCCAATTAGGACATTAAGGTAAACATCTGTCCTATGTGCAAATGGAGAAATACAGAAAAATGGCACCACCAAGGTGCCACCACAGCAGAAATCACATTTGGCATTTGAGGGATACAAAAGAGCAGGAAGATTTTTGGTTCAGTGAACAAATGGGAAATATCAGAAGAAGGAAAAAAAAAAATCACTTCAGGCCAATTCATAATTAAAATGTCTCTGTTCTTTGACCAAAAATTGTTCCCCACCCCAAATTAAATTAGAAACAGTTCTGCATGGAGTTCTTAAAATTCTAAGCTGAAAAAGGGCTGAGATACTTGGTGCCTTCTCCGTCTTGGTCTTTAATGGCAAAGTCTGCCCTGAGCCCTCCAAGGTTGTGCCTCGTGGCACAGCGTTTGGGGACAGAAAAGGGCTATCAATAGTCACGGAAGACAGAGGCAGGGACACTAAAGCAGGACATTTAAGAGTTCTTGGGGCCAGACAAGGCTACTGAGGGAAACGGGCCACTGCGAGGTCACGCTCCACCACCAGTGAAAGGTTTGCACTGATGGAGGAAGCCCAAGTGATGCCAAAACAGAGGGGAAATACCAGAGGGGAGGGGAGGGTGTCAATACCCGGCAGCTGGGAGCTCAAGGCGGGGCTGACAGGGACCTTGCCCGGTTCAAAGATTGCAAGGCCAGCTGGTGCCCGGCTGGTAAAGTGGCAGCTCCACGGCAGAGGGCTGGGGGAAGAGGCTGAATGAGTGCGCCGCATGGTCTGTCGATGAGGCCGCCGGCAGGTTGCGTTAGCTGGTGTCCTGCACTGCCAGGGCACAGCTGGCAGGGCAAGCACCCAGAGCATATCCCGCAGGGAGGCAGCAGTCCTTGTCTAAAGACTTATGTCCAGCTTCTGGCCACCAGCCTTCGTCAGTGACAAATGGAGGCCGCCCAAAGAGCCATCAAGCTGGTACGCTGCGGCACATGACATCGGTAGGACCAAGCACCTGACAAGTGTGGTCAAGTAACTAAAGGAGATTACAGAGAACACAGACTCAGGCTCTTGTCAGAGGTATCCTGAAAAGTTCAAGAGGCAGCAAGGGAAGAGCTGACTAAATTAAAAACAGGCAGCAAAGGTAGTTAAGCACTAGAGTGAGCGTTCAGAGCTTCTGAATACCTCCATCCTCAGAGACATTCTGAGCTATGGATCACATTACCCAAAGTGCAGTCTCTCAAAGATTCAAGGTAGCCCTGTTTCGAATAGGGCTAGAGACTTCTAGAGATCTGTGTCAAACCTAATTTATTCAACCAGAACGTATGGTTTGACTGGTAAGCAAAAGATTTATTTCAAGTGACTGGGAAAAAAAAAAAAAAAAACTACTTCTAGAATATATTCAGATACTATTAAAAAATAAAAAGTCAAAATATTTTTCTACTGAAGTGTCATAACATTTATTTTTGCACTTTCCTTGTTTTCATAAACATTTGCCAAGTTTAAACAAAATTGACAAATAGATTCAGTCAATATAAATCTGTATTTTCAGTTAATAAATTGTTCAAATGAAAACCCTTCATCTAGTTCTACTTGGCAACTTTCAGCAATACTAGTGCCGAAAAAAAAGCAGAACATTTATTAAGATAAAGCATGAAAAATTCTATTAAGAGAAACTCCATACAGATCCACATGCTGCAGGCAAAGCCTATAGATTAATGTACTTATTTAGAGATATATTTATTTAATCTACTAACCAACATACATAAAAATGCTAGCATCAGAAACTGCAAGCAACCCCATCATCACCTACAGAGTATGGTCCTGATTAATTCAAGGTCTCTGATCTTCAGCTGACCAGCAGCTATGCTGTATAATGAAGTCATGTTCCGTAACCCACTGCAGAAAGTCCTTTGCTCTTTTGGAGAAGTTACTCTTTTGGAATACATTCTTTAAATAGTATGAATGTCTATAGTACGATCTCTTACGGTATGATCCCTAAAGAAACAAGTACCTCTTTCTTAGAAATTAGAAAAAGAGAGCGAATTTTTACCAAAAGGATTTTGGTCTTTTTGCCCTTTATCCTGAGAGAATTGTCAAAGTGCTTCCCGTGTTCCCATCTCTGCTTCTCAGAGAGGTGACTGCTACAGCCAAATAACTGACGAGTGTCACACAGAAACCTGAAGGAAACCAAGTCCCTCCTGAATTATTAACCCCTCTGACAGCCCTACTCTCTGGTGCCTCTTACGATAGTAACAATTTCACTCAAGCCACCCTCGGTCACGGACATTCAGGTTGAATATTGCAGAATAGCCTTGGACTCCTACCAGAAGGAAACATGAACATCTCCATTTCTCCATAAGCCCGCCATACATAGACAAAAACAGGATGTTTCTCCAGTGCATCTGACTCAACAAATAATCTGATAGAGAGAGGAAGAGCAGAGGCTTCCCCTTTAGTCATCTCACATCCAAGTAATGGTCTAGCTGAAACTTACGACGTAAGTGTTGAAAGAATGCTAAGAAACAGCTAATTCTCTCTTACCAAGAATTAATTTTGTCAATTTAGTTTTCTTTCTGACAGTGTCAACACCCTTATTAATGACATGATTACTGCATAGTTACTAAGCTAGGAATTAATTTTGTTACGCTCTCGTATTACTTGCACTCTGGCTGAAATCAACACACTAGTGCTATGCAGCCACTTCTCTGGTTTTAAACCACAGGCCCTGCTATATATGCTATGCCTATACATTGTATATTCTGCAAATAACATCCAGTTTCAAGAGCACAAAGACTACAGCCCAAGCTAGGTCTGTCTCACCTATCCTCCCAAAATCATGTTTGAGTGGAGAACTAAGACTTGCAAACAACTTCCTGAATACTCTTGAGCAGCACCCACAAAGCACAGCTGAATGTTAAAGCAGTTCTCCGGACAAATCCCGTTCACATAACAGACTCATAAGGACAGGGATAATGCACACATTGCCAAATTAATGCAACTTCATCACATATGCATTGAACAAGGAATCTCATGCAGGGATAAATGCATGCTTTTTTTGGGCAAGCGGCACATAGACATATATATGCGCATAGGCAAGCACCAGAAAACACAAGTAAAGAAACTGCCACTGCTGCTGGGAATGTAGCCTTTTCCTGTCTTTCAGTCACAAACGAGCAAGAATAAACTGAAGATGACAAATCTTAAATTATCATGAATAATAGCTTAATTTTTTACATTGCAGAATTTCAACAATAAAAAAGGAATCCAACAAAACTCTAAAATAATCCCTGAAATAAGAGAAATTAACAGAGTATATTAGGTGAGTATAATTAACAGAGTATATTAGGATTTTCCTAAAGCAAATAAAAATCTGCACAACTTCTGCAAACTAGCCAGTTATCAGCCCATTTTCAGTAATCTATGAGTATAACATGGATTACTTTATTGAATACTCCTGATGCAGCCTTTTCACAGCAGGCTAAGTGGAAATAGCATACTAGAGCTGACCTATTTCAATGGAATTCATCCAGGATGAATTTGGCTCATTAACTCTGGAGCAGAGACCACGACCAACTGGCACAGTAATTCCTGCCTCTGTAGTGCAACGCTCTGGAGAAGCAAGCAGGAAAAACTCTTTCCCAGAAGTCCTCATCTGACCTGTTACTGATCCTGTTCATCCCTAATTGTACTGGCTTCTCTAATGGCAAGGTAAATGCACCTATTTCTTGGGCCACAGAATTTTCCTTGCAACATGACGCAAGAATATTTTAATCACAATCTAGTAGACATATCAAGACTGACCCTGACTGATTATGGATGCTTGCTTTTAGATTCAGTTCAGTTTCAGGAGAACAATCGCAAAACCGTGTGCCACATTCATAGTTTCTATATTACACTCATTATTGTGGCTGCTACTGTGCAGTAGTTTTTAATTTTGGAAGGCATTTCACATACAAATCGATAGCTTAAAAAAGGTCATTCTTGACCCAAAATTAATAATGACACCAAGAGGAGAGGTGATAAAGAGAAAGCAGGAGAAGAAATCTCCAGTTCTGCAGGTGCTAGAGTAAATTCATTACATCTAACAATTTTATCATTAACTTTCAACAGAGAACGTATTTCTTCAAAATCTCTTCAATGAAAAAGTCTAGCTAAGGATGTTTTAAAGTGACAAGCAAACAAAGAAAACTATATCAAAACCAAGCCAACGCTGAAGCTAACAGCTACAGCTCTACAATACAGTCTATTTCATAGCCTTATCATCAACTTTCTTGCTCTTGCTATGCAGTTTAAGAACAGTTAACTGGAACAGGGGATCTCTGTAAAGACCTTTCTGCAGGTCTTAGCCAACCTGCAGCCAATCTGCAGCCAACCGACTTAGCCAGCTTAAAAAAGGATTTGACAAGCTTAGTTTTTTTTCCTGTCAAGTTAGATACCCTTGCATCAAGACTAAAACTTAGGTACTTTTTACCTTTGAAAACACTATTTTATTGGAATCTCTATTGTGTATCAGCTGGGACCATTCTCTGTTGCTTACTGCAGATCCTGAAAAGCAAGGGCGCTCTCCTCTACAAGGCTACACAAAAAGGCAGGGGAGGATGATGCTAGCAGGCACAGTCTTACCCCTAAGTCAAGAGGTAGCAGGTTCAGACACCTCTCGGGTATCCTGCAATTCTGAGTTAGTCACACACGTTCTGTCAGGGTTCAAGACATCATACCTAAGTTACGAATAGCAGTAGGCCACTGCATCACAGAAGATTATAGCAATAACTTGCTTTAAAAGATCTTTTTTTTTTTGCTGACTGAAACACATAACACAGTAGGCATGATGGGTGAGTAAAGGGTTAACAATAAAACTGTCAAATTACACAGACTGCCCGTGTGGCAGAAACAAAGCAGAGAAGCTTTGGGTACTCTCCCCAGCAGCAAGACAGGAGGGTACTCTCCTTCACAGCAAGCCTTGTGGAGGCAGGGTCGTCTTGCTTCACTAAACTACAACCATACCAAGCTCACTAAAAAAAGGATACTTTTGTAAAACTTGCCCCACTAATGGTACAAAGATCTCACCCGAAGGTTCAGGAAAGATCACCCCAGAAGCATGACCATAGCACAACCATGTATGTCTCCCCTAAAGGTACAAAGGGCAGAGTCCAGCAGGGACATACTGAGCAGGGATCAGGAACAACACCTGAAGAGCTCCTCAGGCTGCAGCGTGAGTGTTCCCTCATCTGGGATGCTGGGGTAAGGTAACTCCCTATGAGGTTGAGAGTCCACCGCATATTCAGGGTGAAGAAACACTTTACTGGGACATCAGTGTTCTCCATTTAGCTGTGCTAATTGCACGTGGCTGTTTGCTAATTGATAAGTCAATCCCTTATAACAATCGCACCAGGTAATGGCAGATGCTGTTATCACTAAGATCTTGTGCTGGTGAATAAAAATCAGCTAGCTAAAGGCCAATTGCATCCCCCTTTACCATCTCTTTTAACAAGTTAGTGTGAGAGGGAGGGAACTGTATGAATGAGAAAGCTGAGCTCAAATTAGGGCTAAGGAAGCTCATGTGGCACTGACAGAATAGTCCCTGTTTCCATAAGAATTATTGCATGGAATGGATGGAACTTCTAAATAATGGAGGACAAAAGGGGATATTCTGGAAAACAAAATAATACAACAACAAAAAACTTCAGAAAGGGGGAAAGAGGCAAACAGTTAAGGATATTAGTTAACCATAAAAGAGATCTGCAACAACATCTATTTTTCATTGCCAGCTTGAGGCTGTAGCTGCAGCTGCCCATATTGGCCAGTTCAAATGATTGTCTGTAAGGTGAAAAACCCTATAAAAAGGTAAAAAACTTAGTTGGTCAAGTGTTTAAGATGATACTGGAGAAGAGATATTTCTAGGTAACTATGAAGCACAGTCAATGAATACTGTTTAGCAATCACTCTTAAGTGTTTTTTAGAAAAATAAATCTAGTCACAACACTGGGTAAGTTAGAACAAGTTTGAAGAAATCAGCATTGCAGAAGTGTATCTCCAAAACTTGATAGAAAATGAGAATCATGCAAAAATCTCAAAGGAATTACAAACAACCCCCAACCAAGTTTCATCCCTGTTCTACAGGTGAGGAAGCGAGAGTCCAGAAAAGAGCACCAGGGCAAAGGCACAAGGAGATCCAAAGTCACCCAGCAGGCCAGCTGCTCAGCTAGAATGGAATCGAGTTCTGCTAGCTCCCACTTTCCTTCTTGAAGCTATAAAATTTACTACATAAATATCATAATTTATAATGAAATAATCATGTGTTTATGCTTTTTTTTTAAATTTCCTTTCTTTTCCCCTCTTACTTTATATTTTACATAATAAATTATCACATATACTTATATAAGCTATTTTGGAGGAAGTCAGAGGTATCTCCTTCCCAAATTAATAAATTCATCATTGCTAACTAGACAGCATGCGAGAATGTAGACTTAAAACTGTGATATACCTAGCAGTGTTTGCTTGTTAAATAGATTAACAGATTACCAGTCTGATTGCAGAGAGGATAAACCTTCAGACTCTATGCATATATTTATACATAGTCCCATCCCTGGATAGTCACCCTTTGAAAAAGTCTATTCCAACTCTCAGGGACTATCAATGCCACAAGGAGAAAGATAACAACTGGGAGATGTCAATAGTGTTTTGGATTGGCAAAGGGAGAACATCCAAAAAGAGAAAGCCTTTAAGAAAGGCAGGCTAATTTTACATGGCATTTTCCTGGATGAATAACAAAATCTCCTTTGCTTGCCCATAAATTAGCTTAGTTCTAGGTGATCAAAGAACTGCTCAAATTATATTACAAGGACCACGTTAATGGAACAGAACATGTAAACTGTTACATTAACTCTCCAATTCAGAAAAATGAATAGGGCATTAAAATAAGGCTCTCAGTGCTACATTGATCTCAGGGCTACCCCCACTGAAGTCATTTCAGGAAATCATCTCAGCTGGATCCCTGGATTGACTTTTAGCAGCTCCTAATGGATTCTGCTGGGCATAACTGGAAAAGAAAGTGGGGAAAGGGTGGAGATGTTTTCTGATCCTGCGTGATCTGACTTGCCCCTGCAGTTATAGCCTTGTGATGCTTTACCAAGAGAGCTGCTAAAATAACTGGGCAGTTCCAGTTCTCTTCAGTTGCATTCCAGATACCTGAAAACAGTGAGTCTGGGAAGAGACCAAACAGCCACTCAATTCCCATCTGGCCCCTTACTGGTTTTGAAGGGCAATTACAATTTTCAGCTCTCGCAAAGGCTTCCACAGCAATGAAGAACAAAGAGGATTTTCTTCCTATTTCCCTTTCCTGCTTTTACCCTGTATTTTATTATTTTCTAATACTACACACAAAGGTCCGTGTAGACTAATGATTTAAACAGATTTTTCTTGTCAAATCCACCATAGTGGAATTCAGAGCTAATGCAAGAATCTCAACCACCACAGTGACCACTTTGAAGGTCTTTAGAAGGTCTACCCAGACAGTACAAATATTACTGTGCTATGAAATGGTGCCCATGGCCAGCTGACTGCAACTTTCCTTCTGGAAGAAGGGGAATGACATTGAGCATAAAGTGATAAAGTTTGAGCTCTTGGAAAAAACATAAACCTAATAGTGACCATCAGCAATTAGCAACTATAGTGTTTTAACTGGTGTAGGTTTAAGGGTATCACTGTAGCAGGCTTAGCAACCTATTCAAAAAAGCAAGCAAGAGGCACAAGCAAGCAGGAGTGTAAACAAGAAAAGACTTGGGCCAATCCAACCACAAGTGTTCTATATACAAAACCCCATCTCCCTATAAATTAGGCTTAGCAGAACACACAACAGGTAGCAGACGGCACATGGCAGCAAAGTGTCCCCCAGCTGCACTTCAGTATCTCATTCAAAAGACAAGCAAGAACTAAACAAATCTTTAAAACCTCTAAGTTCTTAGAGGACGAATAATCCTAATGTCTGCATCTAGTCTGCCTTGGAGAATGTCCATTCTAGTCAGAGACTATTACAGTCACTAGGAACAAGAAAATACCTTTTACAGAAGCAGCGGGAGAAAGCCAGCCGGTGAGTTTATCTAGTCCTGCACCATGAATAAGGAACTTTTTTTTTTTTTTCTCCTTTCCACAGCCTACCGCAAGTGTCTCAAACAGACAGATACCAGGTGAACTCTCCAACTCAACAAAGAGTCTGAGCCACTGAAGAGCTTATTCACGAACAGTTTAATACTCTATCTACAGAGATATTCAGCATTATTTTTCCCTTGAGCAACTTCATCCTGTTCACTGGAGGGGGAGGGAGGAACCCTTACACATACACAACTCTACCTCATTTGAATAAAGATAATTATTATTAAAGTGACTATACTATTGGCTAGAGACCACAAAGAAATTAGCCTCTATGCTTTGCACCACCACTGAAAGGAGATAAGATTCATAATTAACTTCATTAAAACTACAAAACATAAGCAGCAGCAAAATAATAATAAAATTAGCCTCAAATATTTAAGTTACCCTGTGTTTTTTTCTGTGAACAGTGATTTATATTGATAGTACCAGCTACTTGCAATCCGTTTTGAACGGAAAATGTGTACTTAAGTCACATTCTGTTCAAACAGTAGAAGAATAATTCTTAAAGTTGGAATACACTTATAATAATTACCATTAATAATTCTCAATTTGCTTTGGTAACAGTATGAACTAACCATAAATGAATCTGCATTGGCAGTAACCATCTTAGCAGCAGTATGCAAATAGTGAGCTCTTTACAACATTCTCAAGAGATACTAAAAAAAAGAAAAAAAAAATACAGTTAAAGCCAGATTCACAAAGAGACCTGGGGTCAACTTGAACTATTTAATACTGTATATGAAACTTGAAGCAACTGGCATACTCTTTGTGAATAGATTCCATAAACACAAAACATTAAAACAAAAAAGAGCAACATAGCCAGTACAATCCTTCCATAACTATAAAAACTGCTCACATATATCCAGAGTATAGTGGAACTTCCTTTTATGTAACACAAATTTAATCCGGTACTTCCTTTTATGCAACACAAATTTCACCCTCGCTCCAGGCCAAAATTAGACAAGTCCTATCGATGCAAAACCACATGGTATAATCACAACTTCGTAGCAAACGGTACTATCAGTGACAATAGCATGATTCCTGTTTTTTGTTATTGCATTAGAAACATCTGATCCAAGACAATATGTTAACCTGAATTAACAAAGGAGTTCTTTGTTAAAATATGTGCAAGCATTTCTACGGTGTTCAGGAACACATCAGATAAGACAGGGAATGGTAAGACCACAATATGTTAGAAATTGTGCTTTAAGCTTAGTAAACGCTTAGCTTATCTGACTGCCTGGCTTCAATTACTGGGTATCATCTAATCCTGCATCATGTGGGAGATGATTATCTGGGGCATCAACTGTGACATATCTGATAACTTGAACAATAACATTCTATTATTCTCTTCACAAAATTTCCAATAGGACCATTACTGCTTACGCTTTGGCAGCTAACACTGACAACAGTTCCAAATGAAACATTCAGCCTCAGAGCAGCAGGTTTGTTAACTGAGGTTTGGGGTGGGGGGCGAATCTTTGAGAGAAACCGTAATTCAAGAGTAACTTCTATACTGCAGAATAGGGATGACAGAGATGCCACAGAAAAGAGGAATAAGTGATTCTTATCAGTAATTAGTACAAATGACACTTAGACAAACAAAAGTCAGAATTTGTTGTCCTTGGCTTTCAGCCGGCTTCAGTTTAGAAAGTTATGTAACTAGAAGGGAAGAAGTTGCAACCAAATTTCATAAATATTCACCATTCCTTGACTCTGCTTAAAGACAGAAACACTTCTCTGCTTAATTCCTATCTAGCAGTGAAAATATAATCACAGATTCACAGAATGGTTGAGGTTGGAAGGGACCTCTAGAGATTATCTAGTCCAAACCCCCTGCTCAAGCAGGGACATCTAGAGCACATAGCACAGGGTGACAAGAAAAAGCTAACCACTTTCCCTACTCATATTGCAAAGCAGACAGTCTAGCATGTTGTTAGAATAACAGCTAAATTCTTCTGGAAATACTAATATGGTTGCTATCCATTCATAACTAAAGGTCATCTTCACTCAATGTTTTATAGCTTTTCTTAATGAAAATTAGCTTTTACAAAATTTTCTGATTTAAACCTTCACAAGGGAAATCTTCCCACTTGTTGACAAGGAACTGACAAGCAGACTTTAAGCTTCACATCAATCATGACTTATCACCAATATTAGACTTTCTAAACCACCATAGGAAAAGGGAGCC
>JAUBNY010000242.1:1106361-1119880 GCA_032275445.1 Crypturellus soui
TGTTTCTTTCTCAAGCAAATTTTATTTATCAGAAGACGCCCTGTGGGGAGGAAATGGATAGCTCTTGGCTGTCCCACACTTAATTTCTTAAGGACATATTTCAAAAATGTCGCTTTCCAGCTTCCAAAAATAGCTTAGCAAGTAACTGTACAATTAAACAAACCTTAATTAGAAACTGATTAAGTATATTAATACAAAAAATGTTAACTGTCTTAAAACTACAGAGAAGTAAGTTTAGATAAGATGATAGCTTCTTAAGCAGCAGCAACAACTTAAACAGTTTCTTAAAATCAAATGTAATTTTGGAAAAAAAAAAGAAAAAAGAAAAAAATCAACTAATTCAAAAGTTGTGAAAGGACAATATAGAACTATCAGGAGCCAAATTAAATAATACTTCCCATGAAACAGGGTAGGAAGAGAAGCTTGCAGTAGCTTCAGTGCAAGTCTGACCCTCATGGACCATAACCACTCAGATTTTTAGATGGAGAAGGAAGAGGGAAAAATGGTAGCTCAGGGGAACACTCTCACTTCCCCATATGCACCTATTTTTCTAGTATACGTTCTGGTCTCAAGGAAATATGCTGCATAACAGCTCTTCTCCCACTTCTCCAGAAGTGGGTAGATTCAATCCCACGTGCCATATAGGAAGTTTTGTAGTGACTAATATGACTAATTCTCAGTGACTTAGGCAAAATTAAACAGCTACAAGCTCAGTTAAAAAAATATTATCAATAAGGAGATGCCAGCAACCATCAATGATACTCTGTGCAATATCTATAAATAGAGGAGCATGACAAGTTTGGAAGAAAAACAAACAGAGGCACTAGGACAAATGAACAAAATGGATAAAGTCCTAAAATTCAGCAAAAAAAGTGGTAAAATGTACATCATGTTCAGATATGCCTATATGCGAAAGAAAAAAAAATAACAGAAGAAATACTAGTTTTATGCAACATATGACAAGATATTAAGACAATTTAAGGAAGTATTCTTTGTCCTAACACAGAGAAACTTTTATAGATTTGAATGGGTGCTTGCAAGCAGAATGCAGCATATGAGAAAAGTTTCTCATACTCATGCAAAGCCTTTTCCCCAAAGAACACCAGAAACAATGAATTACAAACCAACATAAAACCCATAAACTTGAAATGGATAGCTGGACTCTTCTTTTGCAGCAGACGGTAAATGGGTTACGAACACCGTCTCTTCTATGTACAATTTTAATTAATTAAAAAAGAGTTTCATTTGGCTGATACAGTTTGCAGAACTATCTAACTCACCGTCATACTGGACGGTCTCTGATGTCAGCTCCATGCCCAGTTCCTAGGAAATGGCAATTCGGATGGCTTTCCTCCAAGCTCAGTTTGGCTTGTTAAAAGTTCTCCTCCCTCTCACTCTCAAGGTTACACTGAGAGTGCAGCTACTGCACTCTGATCATCGCGTCGTGGCCCTGACTGCTGATGCCAGCACGGGTAATAATCCAGCACGAACAGCAGGGCGCCCATTATGATGAACCACCCACACAAGGGTCTGCCTTGCTCCCAGGACACTAGCAGTGCCCATGATGGGTCCCCGTTACTGTAGAAAGATTACTATCCCCATCAAAGCTAACCGTAAACTAGCTAGTTTAAAGCTAGGTTGGTTAAGTTTTGGAAGAAAACTACTTTTGTTTGCTTTAAAAAGCAGTGATCACAAAATACATATTCTCACCAACTGGAATGGTCTTCGTTCTTCAGCAACCGTTGTGCTGTGATGTCTTTAGTGTTCTTGTAGCACCTGGGATAAAAGAGTAGCTGGGCAGCACAGGCCTGCTACACTGCTGCTCTGCAAGGCATTTTTTATGCAGTCCACACGCTTTCCTACATGCTCTTGAAGCAGGAAACGGCCAGGAAACTCCGCAGTCTTCCTGGGACTACGCAGCTAGGGTTGGAAGGCCCAGTGCAGCAGAGAAGACAGGAATACCACAGGAAAAGGACTAGTGCCTTTTCCTACAGTAGTGTTTAACACGACTGTGTGTGCTCACATACAGAAAGAATTCTGAAAGTGAACTTGAACTGACGCTTACCAACAGCCAAACCAACGTACCAAGCACGCTTAAGTCGGCCAAAATTACTTGAGCAGCAGCCTACTCAGAACCCCCACTGCTGCTCTGCGAGGAGAGATTTTATTTAAATGAGCTAAACAAAAGGTGCTCTCAATTCTGAGTGACCCACAGCGTAGACCGGCAGCTGAGCTGCCTGAGCCCAGCACACACGAGAAGAGCCAATGTGCCTGACATCTCCACAGGGTGGTGCTTTTAGCCCGGCAGCAGAAGCCCCATCAAGCTGCAATCTCAGCCTCTGTGGTGCACTACAGCAGTAACACAAGTGCGGCAAACTAGAGGGAAATGCTAAAATTGTTTCCGAAATGAATGAATGAATCATCCGTACTCGCACGGCTATATATTGCATACATATGCATACGGAGGTCAAAGTGCATGAGTTGAATTATTTTTACCTCAGGAGAAAAATGCATTTTTGTGTTGAAGAGCTCACAAATATAGAAAATTAAACAATCTGTAAGGGAAAAAAAAAAAATCAGTGCACTGCCCTGGCTCTGCGAAGGCAGGAGTCATTTCACTCCGTTACATTTTCCTCGAGTGAAGCGTCACGGCCCGCCGCTCCCCCGCTCCCACACAGCGCCCACGAGGGGGAGCTCCCTGCCCGCCACAAGGACGGCGCACACGAGGAAACCGCGCAGCACAGCCAGGTCTATGCTCAGCCAAGCTCTTGAAGCAGTGTGCTTTGTTTCGTTTTTGTTTTTTTAAATGACTCCGTATGTTCTTAACAAGAAATCAAAGCAGATTGATGAGACACAGATAGAGAAGAGGTGGATGCTGAGGTACAGCTCGGCTCACGTGTGGTGCACAGTAGAATCAGAGAACATAATCCACACACTGCTGACCGATCCCCATGCAAAGGAATTTACTCCTTAATCGCTTCTTCTGGTGGTAGTCTTTTCTCTGAGGTAAATCCAAGTAACAAGTCTCACTTTACTAGATGAGAAAAACTCTAGGAAACTTAGGGCTAAACATTCATTAGGGGATCATTTCTATATCATATCATTTCTATCTACTCAGTACATTCCAGGCTTGGATGGGAATTATGAGGTGCTCGGGTCCTACTAAAGTTAAACCTCAATAGGACATATCTTCAAATTTACACACTCCCATTAATTTCACTGGCACTGAGGAGCTATAACTTTGGATGACCCAGCTGCAAATGAACTCCCTGAGTTTTATAGCTTTGGCAATCTTGTGGGAAAAATAAAAGATTCTCCCTTTCTGGTCTTTTGCCTTTTTCTTACTACTAAAAATGTTAAATATCTCTAGAAAGAGCTCCTATGTAGTCTTCCCAAAGATAGGTTAAAAGACCAAGATACAATATAGAAAGACTTGCAGAAACCCAGGAGTGTTCTCTCCCTCAACATGTTCTTTATCAGTAGGTGGGTAAAGAAATTGGTCACCCAAAAAAGGGAATTGGTTCTATTCCACTCCACAAAGAAACAAATATGCTGAGGGGACAGAGGGTTGTCAAATAAGACCCTTCTGCTTAGCAAGTTAGCATTGTCAAAGACTTGTAGAGAGCAGGATTTTGTGGTTAACAGGCAGCATTTAAAGAGCTCACAAAGCCTTGCCTGCAGTTTGCACACATAGAGAGTATCTCACGATTGCTCAAAGAAACGTGAAGAGGCCACACAGTGCAAGAAGGCAGTGACTTCTTGGCCACTTCTTCTCCTTTCCCTCCGTACCGCAGGCCCCCCACTTTCATAGCATACATCCCACAAACCACAAAATGTGCTACCAAAGAGACTCAGTGATCCCTTTCAAAACTTGATTTGATACAGGACAAGATGGGTATGATCTGAGTTTAAACTGAGAGAAGAAAGGCAAACAAAAGCCATTACCATGCCATAGTGGACTCTTTATCTGATCGAGTAAGTCTGTCCAACACCCTGGGCCTAAGACAACTAATACAAACAGGCCTGATACAGATATAAGGTAGTGTTCCTACAAGCAAACCAGAGCAATCTGTGTATATGCAGAGTATCTTCCTAGCCCCTACAATAGAACAGCTGCCAAAAATTAGTAAGTGTAAATTTGGTATCTCCCATAAGAGTGGATATGTATATTCTGTTCTGTAAGAAAACTATAGCCTTATCCTATGTACTTCGGTCCAGATAAATTTTCTATTAAAGAGCTCCAGTTAAGCTCTTTGCCTTGATGCTATCTTGTGGTAATGAGTTTCGCTGGTTAGTTATGGTACATGACAGAAGCATTTCATTTTAATCAATTACCATCAAATGTGTCGCCTTTCAGTTTAGTTTGATGTTCTGGATTCCTTCATTACTTTTCAAGAGAAAAAGAGCACCCCACATGCCATTCATTGTCCTAAGTAACTCTGTCATCTTCTGTCATTCACACCCTAGGAGGACTAGGATCCTCACTCCCTTCTAGAGCTACAGTTTTGTTGATAATCTTTTACTCACTTGTTTACTTTATATCATTCACTTCTGAAAAGAAAAGAAAGAAAACACTGAAGAAAGCTTCTCACGAGCTATTTTACTTAAACAGGCAAATGTATTTAGAAGCACAGAATATTCAAAATGAAAGAGATAGGAGGAAGACTCCTATCCAATGCAAGGAAACTCCTCACTGGCAAGTATATGAACAGGGAATAAAGGCATTACAAGCAAATCATTATCATCAAGCATGAGGAGAGTCTACATCATGTTTGCAGTGAACTCACAGATAGCAAACAGGCTCTAATCCACTTAATCCAGTCTTGACAGTGGCTGTAGCCAGAGGCAATGATGTAAGTACAGAAATCTGCAGAAGCAACACTGGCCAAGCAGTCTTGCCAAGAAAGACTGATACATTTTGCTCTCTGCATTAGAAGTCCTTCTAACCCAATCTAACCTGATGCTGGAGGTATGATATCCTATTCTCAAACCCCTACAAGAAAAGCAGTGGGAAAAAAATCATAATCTGTATAAGAGATAGATGCTTTCAAACTTTGTTAAAATATTGACCTGTTGATTACAACAGTCCAATTAAATAGTATAAAAACAAACATCTTTTAATAGTTTTGCCTTAAAAAAAATAGGCTTCTATTAGATTTATTATTGGTTTCATAAATCTACATTTTCTGTATCATTCATTATTTTATATGCTTCAGTCCCTTCATCTTTTGCTCAAACACGGTAACAGTCTTAAAACAACTTGGAAAGGTTTTCCATATCCTATCTTCATAGGAGTCCACAGTGGGAAATGTCTTCTTTCAGTTATGAACAGAGATACAGACTTTTAGAAGAACTAAGCATTTGAAAATGCAATTAAGTTCATAGGAACTACAGGTGCTGAGTAGCTCTAAAATTAGATATACTCTTGCTTTTTCCATTGCCTCTCCTCACAAAGTTAGAACACTCAACAATTGGAAATCAGCTCAGAAAGAATGAACAAAGTAACTAGCCCTTAAACATGAAGAATATTATGCTATTAAATGCCTTACATCTCCTGGACACTGCCTGTTTTAACATCAAAGCCTGAATTGCTGGGCATATTTGTACCCTAGTAACTAGCAGGAGACTTGAAGTGGATTTTGTCTGTCTTTTCCCCTTCCCTTCTTTAAACTGAACCTGAAAAGCTTTGCTAGAGAACAATTTTGATTACTCTGTCCCGCAAAGGTATTTTCCTTTCTACTTCCTTATCCTCAAGGAGGATAAAGGGCAGAAAATAAAGTGGCCTTTCTAGTCCTTTATGCTTCAACTCCAAAAAAATATAAAAAAAAAAGGCCCTAGAGGGCTGTGAAATGAAAGAAAAAAAAATAAAAATTGAAGAGCCAGTAAAAGATCTACAGCTCTGTTTGAAATTACCCAGGATTAACTCCTTCTGGGAATGGGAAAGAAGCGCTCCAAATTCAAAGCTAAATCACACTCGAATACTACTAATTTGTAGCCTCATGTTTGTAGTTCCCATTGTTCAATAGTCTCCTACTTAACCTTACGTCAGGGCAGAAAAGGAGTTAGCTGTATAGTCTAGGATCATTTCTAGCCTTACGCCTTGGCAGGTTGGATTTGACATCTAGCAGTTACTAGACATTAAGATCTCTAATAGCAAAGCCCAAGGGGAGAACTTCCTGACCAGCCTGCTGATCATCCAGCATGTCACTGTTCTTCCAAAAAAGGATCAATGGAGCCAAAAAGATCAATATAAATTCAATGACTTAAATTCCAATACACGAATATAAGTACTAGCTCTATTTCCATTTTGGGGACAACCATATTTGCCCTAAATAGATACAATTTGAGCCATCTTAATGGACTGCAAAGCACTCAAACTTCACTGGTTACCTTTGAAGCACCTACACCTCCTGGCTGAAGCATGACATAGCACATAAAGACTATGTCTGCTAAAGGTGGAAGAAGGAAGAATTAGAAGCAGAGAAAGTCCTGGTACTTCTTAACTTTCCTGTCCTAACCAAATTCCACTCTACAGAGACAGGCTTGCTTTCTCAGACCACTCAGGTAGCCACTCAGTCAGAGGACAGTCACACACAATATATCAGTACCAGAACTCAGCATTATTGTTTGAAGTGGACACAGGATCAAATATTACAGTCAAGAAAGTGTCACTACTAGCTGGTACTGAAGTATGCTCTACAACTGCCATGTTCTTCTGTCACAGCTGGAACTACTGCATATTTGTTTCCCCACAGACCTGGTCTTGCCAGAATCATGTACTTTTCCTTAAAGTCTAGCTCCCTACCCATGTGTGTCTTATCCAACTTAAAATATCCTAGGGTATTTGAAATGTCAGCAGAGGGCTGGCAAATATGACACACAATTTCTGGGAAAACCAGTTTCTTGGAGTGACAACTGTTGGCCAGGCAGGCTACCAGGGGACGTGTAAATGACATGGTCCACCCCTATATAGCCAGCTGCTTCCCAGATTAAATTGCTCTTCTCATGAAAAAGACATGCTATGAGAGACAAGGTCTTCAAATCTCTCATATGTGAGGACAACTAGTTCCAAGTCACTGGATGCAGAATAAGTCTATGTATCTAAGAACACCCAGACTAAGGAGATTCTGAGGAAAGGAAAAGCATCAAATCAAATTGTAATTCCTCACCTTATAGAACAGGCCCTTATGGGCTAAAATCCAGATAAGCATGTGGCAACACCTGCTGCTGAAGCAGGTATCAACAAGAAGTTGATCTGCAATGATTTATCCATAGACATAGCTTAGAGTGAAATCTCCACACCAAGTGCACTGTTATGTCCATCTGGCTTGCTCAAAGACTAACGTAGCTACATTGTTTTCTTGTTACTCCACTGGCAACTTAATACAGCTCTAAGAGTCTGATTCTGTTACCAACAACTTAAAGAGATATAATATGAAACAGATAGCAAATAAACAAAAAGAAGCTTTTCTTTCCTCTCAAATACAACTTCACCAGTTGTAGTAAATACAATAAAATATTTTAAGTTCATAAATTTTTGACAATATTTTAAGTCAAAATCTTCTGACATCCTGAAAAATCATATATT
The DNA here is from genome assembly GCA_032275445.1 of Crypturellus soui. Lineage (NCBI taxonomy): Eukaryota > Metazoa > Chordata > Aves > Tinamiformes > Tinamidae > Crypturellus > Crypturellus soui. The sequence goes on from JAUBNY010000242.1 coordinate 1,113,950, forward strand.
GTTCAAAACCCCAACCTCTCATCAAAAAGGCAGCAGCACATCTGAAAAAAATATATGCATAATAGTAAAATAGCCATGCATGAAACATAAATTGTTCCAGGAAAGTCTACATCTGACAAAGCTGGGTAGCATACAGATCTTTTTGTAGCTGCAAAATTGAGCTACACTGGAAAGAGCCACAACTTTGTTCAGTAGTTCAGTATGACTGCATTGCATTACATTAAATTGTGAAAATACCCTCTTACCCTAAGTGTCTCTCTCATCTCTTCAGCCTTCTCATGCAGCTCTTGACTTTGGGCAAGAGTTAGCCCTCCTAGAGAATGGTGAGCACCCAATGGGAATTTTCTGAAAATAGAGCGCTAGGGGGAGCGGGATCTTTTTAAGTGGAAGTTCTCATCACGTTCTTGGTAAGGATATAAGGCGAGGCAAAGGCTTTCGCTTCGTGATCATAAGATATTGGTGATCTGTTATTTCTACTCAAATTGTAAGAAAAAAAGTCATATGAATTAGAGATGATTGGGAGATCTTTTCCCAAGATCTTCCCCTGATTCCCTTTAAACATCTCTCCCCTGTTCACCTTTAATCTATTAACCAAGACAACATTCTCTCCATCACAAAATACCATAGTGCTAAGTGTGTCAGACAAATAAATGCATCAGAGGTGGGACAACACATGCACCTCGAGCAGGAGAGTCCTCCTCCTTTGCTAGCCAAGCAGACGGCTTCATGCATGTTTGGCCTGCTAAGTTTCTTCTCCTGTAAATACAGGTCTCAGTTTATACACAGATAATACACAGATAATAGACAACAAAAACACAAAAGGATAGAACTGATCCGTAAAGCTCCAGTGACCTACAGTGATTAGAGCCATGAGGACAGTCAGCATATTCAAACTCTGTTCTTTCCCCTATGATTTATGCATCTAGAGTAAATTTTGCCCTAGGCATTTCACTGTTTTAAACTTAAACAAGCAAGCACTGACACATCCTTTCCAGTAGCGAACAGATAAGGAACATCTGTAGGAAGAAGGTGGTCTGTCTGTGGAAGCAGAGCAAAAGGAAGGGAGCTTCACTTATAGACCAGATGTGAAATGGAAGAGTTGAGGTAAAATTACCACTTCATCTCAGCTACTTTATGCTAAATTAAATATAACACTGGTTAGAGGGAAAAAAAATAAGCCCAGGAGCATGCATTGTGCCCCCTGTGTTGTCACACTATAGCCTCTCTTCTACTCAAACTAAGATCTAAAGGTGAGGGCAGCAGTATTAAGAAGGATGCAACCAACAACAGCAACAACAAAACAAACCTTCATTTTCAAAACCCTCCACTCACAAGTGCCAAACCATCCCCTGGCAAACACTACCACTGTCCTCGAGAAGGGCAAGGAAGAGGCCCTGAGAAACTATAGACTGGACAATTCAACACAACTCCTGCAAGGCAGTAGAGAAATTCCTTCCAAAATCCATTTCCAATCACGTTATATCAAGAAGGTGACCAGGAACAGTCAGCATGGATTTACAAAGGAGAAATCATGCCATACCAACCTGACAACCAACCTGAGGAGCAGAAAGCAGTGGATGCTGCTTGAGCAAACCATCTCCCATAATGTAGTCATTGACAGATAAGTACAGTTAAGAAGCAGCTTTAAAGAGTGGCAGAACTGCCAGGCTTAGAGGGTTGTGATAGCAGCAGGAAGCCCAACTGGGGACTGGTCACCAGCAGTGGTGGCCAGTTACTGGGGCCAGTATGTGCAACATCTTAATTAATGACCTGAATGCCTGGGCCAAATGTACCCTCAGAAAATTTGCAGATGACCAAAATTTGGAGGAATGGCTGACACACCAGGTTGTGTCAGCAGAAAGGAACCTCAAAAAGGTCAGCAAAAGGAAATGTCACATCCTGCACATGGAGAGGAACAACCTCCTGCACCAGTACAGGCTGGGAGCTGACTGGCTGGAGAACAGATTTGCACAGAATATCCTGAGATACCCTGAATCTGTGAGAACAGGATTGTTCTCTATAGAGTCTGTGGTTTAACAGCTACACTGTTACTCAACAGTGCTGTAACCACTATTCATTTTCCTCCCTTGATTATCTGATTTTTTTCACAATAACAAGACTGCTCTTCACCAAACTGTTTTTCTAATGATTTGTCTGCAGTCACAACACCCTACAGCTACTACTATATACTACCCAATGTATATAGAACAATGACTGTTTTGGTTTTGCATTTACATTTTCACACTTCATTTCTTTGCAATAGATGCTCTGGCTTCCCGAACATACATGAAATGCCAGTTTGTGACCAAAAAGGTTAAAAACCTTCCGCTTTTCCAGGCTCTGTACAACCAGCAAGAAGTACCTGAAGCAGAGGTCATTACTTCTTAGACAAAATACATACAGAAAATGGCTTAAAAGCTTTATAAGTCCAACAGGTCTTTTGAAGCTTCCATTCACCTCTGTGTATTGTCAGTCCACAGGCAGATTATAGTGGATGCACAGTCCCTGCTTTCAGATGTTAGTAACGAGCATTAGTGAGAGGGACAGGAGGTAAGGAAGAGAAGAAAGGGGGGGGGGGGGTAAAATGACTCACCTTTTTCAGAGGCACCACGTGTGTTGAGGATTTTCAGAAGCACTGCACGTGGAGTTATTTAAATTACCATTTTGGAAAATAAGGCATGTAATGTTACTGAATACACACCTACCTTCGCTGCATGTTTCCATTCCTGCATTGCCTACCATGGATCAGCCTCAACTTTAACAGCAAACTAAGCAAAGGACTTCTACTCAGAGTAAAGCAAGTCAGGGAAATCTCATTCAGTGGGAATGAACAGGAATCACAGAGAAATGAAAGATTTTTCCGGGAGGTCATGCCATTAGACATCCACAGCAAACCACCTTTCTCTTAAGGGACACGAGCTTTCGGTTTTCCCATGTGCGGCTTATCAAAGCAACGCCAGTGTTACACATAGCTTGCTGCCCTCCCCCGCTTTGGTTTTAAAAAGTGAAAACAAAAAGAAACCCAAGTTACCCAGACATGCAAGGCAAATTAATTCACAGCAGTACAAGCTGAATTGCTTAGTCAAAGGAATGTTCTGAACACCTGTTTATGAGCAAAACCAGTCATAAAAACATCTGTAAGCAGCAAACAGGAGTGAACAACAACAATTTCCCATCCTTTTCTAGACACATAATGACATTTAAATCACGTAGCATCACAGAAGAATTGTATTGAGCTGATTGTAATTGACATAATTACTTGTATGCATTTCTCCACTACATAGTGTTGTGTTGTAAACCCAAGTGTGTTAAAAGTAAACAGAGCTTTTGAAATCCTAAAGCAATAGCAAGACAATCCCTGCTGGATTCTTTTAACCTGTAGATGGAAAGAAAACAACTGCTTCAAAGTTCTAAAACTTAAAATACATAATTTAAGCCTCAGGCAGACACTAAAACAATTAAAACTTTTCAAGTTCATTTTGGTAAAATGGGTTCAGATCAGCATGGGGATGAGATGAACAGATTAGAATGTTTATGTGATTAAAGATGATGACAAAATTAAATCACTAGGGAAAATACAGACAATCACAATTTTCAAAGTAAAACTTGCTTACAAATCTTTGACAGACCGGATCAGTGAAAAATACGCCAGTGAATCCGATTCACAGAAAGCTCTTTTCTCTTGAGCGTGTATTAGCATTAGCTAAAACATAAGAAAATAAATGCCTACCAACATAATGATGAAATTCTCCCAGAGAGGATGGCTACCTCAGAAGACTTCTCAAGACTCCTAACTGGAGACAGATTTTACTAATGAATCTTGGAATATTATCTGGCTGCCACATACAGGCAACCTTGCACTTCTGTTTTGGTGCAGGAAGAACACAGTAACATAGCAGTCAAACACCCCTCCAGTTTCACACAAACCTGCTGGCAAACTGTAGCACTACTTAGAGGGAAAAAAAAAGTTCAGCTGCTTGTAAATACTGTCACTGTCAAAAACTCTGTACAACAAAAAGCTTTAGGGAAAAAATACTTCTCACATACAAATAACACACGTAGAACTCCGGATACTGAAACTCAGCAGGTTAAGGAGTGACTCAGGTTACAGTCAGTACTACCATAGTGACAGTATAGTTATTACCATATAGTGATCACTGAAGGAATGTACAGAGGACAGATTGCACACAAAATTGGGTTTCTAAGTTATCTCCTGTGCCATACAAAAAAAAAAAAAAAAAAAAAAGAGGCAAAAATTCCATACCCAGAGGATGTTTTACTCTTCATTTGAGAGTTTTTCACTTGAAAATGAATCAGGTAAGTGGCAGCAGGAAAAATCCTCATGGCCCAGTGGGAGGAGACCCCTAAAAAGATACACTCCAACTGGACACAAGCTTTGCCAATACTCTAGACCAGCTTGAGGGATGTAACAGTTGTTTTCAGAGCTATGGCTGTTGACGGATGGAAAGTAATCTTTAAAAAGTGCCTGTAAAACAAAGCAAGTGGATATTTTATTGTTCTACATAGTTCAACCCAAGTTGTAGAATGCATTTTATCACTTGCTATTTAATGTGTACTCCAATCCTGTTTTTATGTGAGTTAGAAAAAAATCCCTCTGCCTGGATCTCAACTTGCCAGGTGACCTTCTAGGTTAATGAAATAAGCTCATTTCCGTGCATTACCAGGGCATCACTGCCATGCAACTATTTAGAGAGTAAAAGTTCATTTTATTTTAACCCAGAGTTTGTTCGCATGTGTATTACATCTTGTATTTAAGAATATCAGCCAGCTATACATGAGCTCTTCTCTGTTTTACAGCTGGTACAACTTAGAAGGAGGAATTGAGAGGCAAAGTTTCCAATGACGTGGTTTTGATGACGTGGTTTTAAGGGGTTTAAGGGGCCACTAGAAGATCTACCATACATCCAGCACCGTGGTATTAGATATAGCTGTTGAGTTGTGACAGCAGCTGGGAGTCAGATTCACAACTGGTGGAAGGGAAGCGAGGAGGAGCACAGGAAGCAGCACGATCCAGGGTCTCTGCAGTTACAGAACAGCGAAGTGGTAAAGCCAGCTACAGTTGGACATTGCTGTCCAACTTAAAAGCAGGAAGTTTTAAAGACATCCAGTATGAAAAATGAACCAATCCTAGATGACAGCACTATTGTCTTTTGTCATTAAGCAGAGAATAGGTGTGGTCCACATTAAATCATAAGTACGTGATAGCCAGTACCTATAAGGTTCTCTTGTGTCAAAGCATCACACAAATTGCTCAGGGCATCCTGACTCAAGATTTCTAGGTTGCAGATATTTAGATTTTCACAATTTGTAAACTTGCCTTAGAATGCCATGACTACAGATGAGAGTAAATGGCAAAAATACAGCAAAAAAGACTACAGTGGGCACAAATGACCTGTCCTTATACCACCAGCTATGCCTGAATCCATACATAAAAAGGCCAAGATGTGCTTCATTTAGTCTGCAAATGGACTGACTGATGCATGAACCTTTAATTTCATGCTTTTTCTCACACAGCCATCCAAAATATCAAAAAGAGAACAATCTGAAATCTCTAGGCTTTTTTTTTTTATTTTTTAATAAAGTTTTCCTTGTATGAACTTTGAGACAATATTCTACCTTGGCCAGCTGCAGATGAGATGTTTGCTGGCAAAGCCAATCCCTCTTCTTCCTACATGACACACAAGCTGAATCTTGCAGCCTAGTGGTTAGGGCAGATGAGGCAAAGGATCATCCTATCTCTGTAGAGGAATTCAATTCATCTGCCTTTTCAACACCAACATTATTCTAAAGGTAATCCTTCCACAGAGATGTACAGCAGCGTTCGTCACAGTGTACATCAATCATGAATTACTGAAACACTTTAGGGAGCACTGCATAAAGGAGAATCAAAATGCTTTGAAGAAAATTCAC
>JAUBNY010000242.1:1138905-1163053 GCA_032275445.1 Crypturellus soui
GTGAAGACTGTTAAGAGTAGAAAAAAGCTCCTAGCTGTGGAAAGGCAACTTCTTTCTGTCATTACCAATCCTCAGAGTACTCACTCATATCAACAGTGTCCAGTACATATGTCCTAATACAGTCACTGTTTGATTCTAAGGTAGTCAACAGCCTGACAAGTCTTAATCCTTGAAGCAATACACTGAGCACTGTCTACACAGCTCCTTGCTACTACCCCTCACACATCAAGTTTCTTCACAGTCAATGCACAATGAATGAAACTAAAAAGAAAAAAAAAAAAAAGGAAATGGCCAAGTGCTTGCTGCCTGGGGATCACGGATGATGCTGTTTCAGTAGATCCTTGGCTTCTGTTTCAGTGTAAGACAGCAAAAGTATTGCCTATTTCAGCCTTACAGTATAAGGATCACAAACTTTGAAAGCTACAGCTACTTTCTGAGGAAATTGCAAGTGATGACAACTGATCTCTAAGGGAGAGCAAGTGGTTTATGCAACTAAGTGACCAAATAAAGAATTGACCAGTAGAGATTTTTGTCTAACAAAGTCAGTTTTATAAATAAGAATATATACCAAAAGACAACTTTTCAAAAAGTGGCAAGGAGTCAAGAAAAGCTTCTGGGTTGTGGAAGATAGTCAAACTTCCATAGCTGTTTTCCAAAATCAGGTCATTCAGTCCTGACAGATGTAGCGAGTTTCCAAACTTAGTTTTGTTTTCTGTTAGGTTCCACCACAGCAATTTAGTTAAAAATAACACTTAAAGTGTTCTGCCAAACTCTGCTCTAAACATCACCATCTCTTCAAACTGGTGACCTTAAAAGATTTGCTGAGGTCTCTCTTTGAGCACTAAAACTGAAGCATCAGACTAGGGCCTTTCAAAGGATGTGGCAGCATTAGCTTGAAGATGAAGACTAACTGCTGCTAAGCAGGAGCTGGGGCTGGCTCAAGTGTGGCAAACACATACTGCACTGTACTCATTAGCCCAGATTTATGGCCCCTGAGATATTATGAGATGCAAGGATCTTGTGATATGGCAAAATATAGTTTAGGATTACAGTTTTATGACGCTTACAAATCAATCTTTTCAACTTTATTGTACTGTATGATTCCCCCCAACTACTAGGAAAAGAATGGACTATGCCCCTAGAAATTAATCAATTATGCCATAGCAAAACTTTAATCTTCTTGACACTGTATGGGCAAGGATAATTAAAGACCTTTTGAAAAGCTTTCATTCATTACATGAAGGCTCTACATCCAATAATACAAATTCCCCAGAGCCTCTTTAGGGGCCACTCCTTATCCAGTATCCCCTGAGCCTTAGGGCTCAGAGACTTCATTTAAAATTTACTGATAGGGTGGCTTCTAGCACAGTAAGTGGTGCTTGGGCTGATTAGTGCTTGTTTTTGTGTTCTTATAACTAGTCAAGGTCTCACTAGAGATGCTCTCCCTGGGTTGTTTTGAGACAAAATTAAATGCAAATATAAAATATTCACTCCCAAACCCTTAAGCAAGAGCTTCTAGTTTTGTGCCAATTTTCTGCTGATAAAAGAACAATGTGGATGTTCAGGCAATTAATTATAGAATCTAATCCACAGAAGACATACTGTCCAGAGAGCAGCACAGCAGCTTCTTGTATGTGTGTCACCTATTGCCTCTTATGTAGCTGGAAGAACTCCATGTGGAACCCCAAAGGTCCGTGTCCTTACCACTGCAATTGGTGACTGCACATACTTTGTTGGTACCTTCTAAAAATAAACTCAGGGATCCAATTTGTATGGATGTTAAGCAACTTCTGAGTCAAGAGCTTTTCTTCACTGCTGACTTGCACTGGACTTGAACCAAGCAACTCTGAGACATGTTTCACATTTTAGTAGCTGCCATGCAGACGAGAAATTCTTATCACCTAGGAAAATACCTAAAGGGACTGCTGTTCAACTGTCCACGTGAAGTAAAGGACTTCCAAGGAAAGGCGCTCTCCCTTCTGTATCAGAGTGCAGTAGCACTGGGCCAAAACAGCACCCTGAATCTTGAGACTTCCCAAAGGTGAGAAAATTCTCAGCTAAGCTGTGTAGATGCTACGGACACCAGAATAATTTCCATCACTGCAATATGACATACTAATAGCTTCTTGGGTTTTAGTCTGTATAAGCATTCATTTCTTCTTGATTACCTTTAACTGGCATCAGGAGATACCAGAGTTACAAATATGATGTGTATGTTTAATCACACCTCTTCACTTTCCAAATAATGTTTTCATGATAGAGCACTATTAAGCTTTTATTAAAATGAGAGCAACATCCCTAGGAATCAGATAAGTATGCTTGGTTTTATGACATTTTGATTAGATTACAGTTAGCATGGCTTCCTATTTACTTATAATGATATGTCAAAAAACAAACAAACAAACAAAATAAATTCCCACCCACCTTTAAACCTCTCAGATAGTTATATATCATAGGTTCATTTTTTATGTTATTACAGTTAATACTGTTACTACAGTAGCTGAAAGAAATATTAACATTGCAGAAGACTGAATTAAGTACTAAACACAGATGGTGATGCAACATGAAGGGGAAAACCAATCCATACTCTAGGGGTCTTCTATTGTCCAAGCCCCTTCAGAAATCAATCAGATCCAAAACAACAAACTAACCTTGGGACCTCAGATTTTGACAGTGAGCAGAAACAGATTAGATCAGGTTAGGTCTCTTCACAAGTGTAATGAAAGGACGGAATGAGGGTTAAAATAAATGTAGAAAAAGCAAAACATGTTCCTGTTCTTGGAAACAATGTCAGAACTTCTCAATTCTAGAACTGAGACACGATAGTGATGAAAAACAGAGAGGGCAAAAAGAAATGAAGTGATGGGAAACAGCAATGGACGGCAGATACAGGATATCAAAAGATACAGAATCAGAAAATAACTCACATTTTTTCAATGAAAATTAATACTAAGCATATTGAAAATTAAATGCTTACCTGTTACTATATACTAGACTGCTTTCAGGTAGCATGAGCTGCAGTGATTGTTGTGGTCTTGCTAGTAGATCTTGAACATACACCTTCTATGAAATCCATAAAGTAAAGCTCTATTCACCTTTAAAACCATACTCCAGGTTCCTTACATTCAGTTAGCAATGGTGACTGCTTGGCCTGAAACTCTTCAGCTGACTGGAAAACTCACTCCTCAAGTTCGTTTTCATCCCAAAATACTGCTCATTGACCCTGACAGACCCCATCTCTGTGTGGTTATGTCTCTGTGGACATATAAGAGCTAGTGTGGTCTGCAAGAAAGGTTGGAGTGATATTTTGTTTGCTCTTGCCTAACCAATTTTTATTCATGCAGGGCTATATAATTTCTCAATTAAGAAGTTCCCAGCAGGTTTCCTTCTAAAAAGCCAGGCAGATGGCCTGAACCACTGCAACAGGCAGCAGCAATAGGCAAGGTGTTGGAAGGACTGGGAGGGACGTTCATATTAAGCAAAACATCATAGAATATCATAAAAACAAACAAAAAGGAAAATCCAAAGTGTTTTTAACTAAATAAATTCAAGCCTTTAGAGGACAAATATATTTAAAAATTCAACAGCCACAACTATTAAAAATGCATGGGAGCAAATTGATCTAAGATGTTTTGATGCTTCTACGGAAACTAACAAAAGCACTGGATTCAGACTGACTTCCCACTGCTCTGATTTTGGCCCTTTCCCTTTCCCTTCCTTTCCTTTATAATTCCCGCAATTACCACTAGATTTTGATTTGCATGAAAACAAGATTTTTGCTCCTTACACACAGAGCTGATTTCCCACCTGAAGACAGTCTTTTCTGGATGAAGTTTTACTAGCAAGCTGTCATGAGAAGTTGCAGATGCTGACAACATCAGATGATACCAGTGAAGCCAATATGTATGACACATATCCACAAAAACTATGGTGCAAGTGTCTAGATAGAGTTACAAGTGGTTAAGCAGTAAGAGCATACAAACTCTTAGGACACAAAAGATCCTATTTTTATGCAAATGTCCTCTGTGCTGTTGAGTAAAAACTGCCAATCTCAGTTAGCACAGATTCAAGGTAGTTTTTCATATTGCTCACTTCATCGTGAAATACCATGTTCAAACTTGAAAGATCAAAAGGAATTCAACAAGAGATATCAAACTTTGAGTAATACAGGATTAATCCCACATAACCTTACAAGAGGGCTGAAGGCTGCAGTTTTCAAAAGCTGTGAACTCATGGTCAAGTTCCTACTGCAAATCAGGTCTCACAGCTGGAATAATCACACATCAGACTATGCTTTGGCTTCAGTCCCCAAGAAACTAATTGCTTCCACTTCTCTGATAAGCAGAATCTGAAGCAGCTGGCAGTGACCAGGAGGCAAAGCTGATCTGCTATCTGTTTGGCAGTATATGTTTTCTATCTAAAATCCTACAGTCCCTTTTAGATTTGGCAAATACCATATGTAGAAAAGAAAAAATCTATGCTATCTATCACTACAAACATACTCTTAGTCCAAAATTAAAGCAACGATATAAAAGTGTTTTGAAATGAAATTCTTACATTGCTGCTGCAACTGGTTCTGCAGTCATTGCTCTATGGCTCATTGAAAGCTCATTGATTGTTTTTGGGGTTGCAACACACTTCTTTCCTCCTATTCCTTCTAGCTTGGTCCAGGCTGATAGTTGAGCCCCCCCTAGAAAACACAGTGGCTAGCTTTATCTTTTGATGTATTATAACATTTCCCAGGTATTGTTTAGCATTCACCAACTCCTTCACTGTAAAATCTAGCACAGAGGATCTACCAGTTTGGCAAGGAATCTGGTTTTAACTAAGATATATCTTGAAGCATACTAGGGATCAAGTTAGTTTCATACTTTGGGGAGTGCTTCTTAGTTTAGGGCCTACAGTAACTTCAACTAGCTCTTCTGAAGTATAGCCGAAAATATTTTATTTATGTAGTCACAGTCCACAGTCAGGTATGATCTTCTATTACTACTTTTCATGGTGATTTTAAGACCTCCTCCCTACTCATACAGCTGAAAGGGATTTTCAGTGGCTCAAAGATTCATCTGGAATCATAGAAACCCAAAAGTAATAAATACTATATAAGAATACAATCTGGAGAATGACTTTGAAAAAATATCAGGTTAAGTTGTCACCATGCTGAACAAAAGTAGCCTTTTTTTTTTTAATATACACACGTTCTAGTAGTGGAGAAGTGCATACAGTACCTGTTGTTATTCTTATGTTGTTCTTGAAATGTTTTCCTAAATACAACAGGTATACAGTGAAATATAATATCAGCTCATCAGGTTCCTCAGGTGCTCTTCTGCAAAGCTATGAAATAACAGGTTGTCTCCTCCTTGGAGAAACTTCACACATTTTAACATACAATCACTGTAAGGTCTTCCCCCCACCCCAACCCACCCCTACCCAGTGCGGGATAGGAATCCCACACAATTCAATCAGTTTCCAAAGCTTTAACAAAAAGAAAATAAATAAAAGAAAAAGAAAAACAGCTTATAAAACAGCAAAGAAAATAAAGTTATTTCAATATATATAGAGAGAGAACAAAATGAAACTTGAGGGAAAACTTACTGGCGTTACAGTTTATCCTGATACAGTCTAGATGGGGAAAAATAAATGAAAGATGAAATTGCATCCTTCAAGGTAACAGCTGCAGACATCCAAAAACAATCAGTCCACCCTTCCGGGGACAGACACACGCAAAGAGATGTGGCCATTTTATACTCATTTACCGTCTCTACAAATGCGGGAGTGGGTGTATATGTACAGTATATTCTACATTAAAATCTGTTACATAAATATATATATATACACACACATATATATATACACGTATGTATAGAGAGATATACCAATATACATATATATCCACATATTGACACAGGAAGCTATTTCTTTCTGCAGATACCTTTGCATAGGTATGGATACTTCCTCTACTCCATGGTCTAATATGAATTACAAGAAAAAAATTGACAATTAAGGCACAAAAAAATCTCCCTCAAAATGCAAGTCATACTCCAGTGTCAATTCTCTTTTTAAAATCCTTTATTAATTTCTTCAAGAAGCTTGAAGATTAAAGACAACCTTTACACTTGGTTTCTTTTGAATTAATTCATATTGTTATTGCATAAATATACCATCTGTCCCACACAGAATACCTGTAATGTCAGCCTGAGATTTGTTGGTGCAATATTTAACCCTTTCCAACTCTCCCAAAGACCCTCTTTCCATTCCCCCTTGTGCCAGCCCAGAACACTTCAGTATGTGCACAGGCGCATTTTCCACTGTCCATTCAGGTGAGGAAAGGGTTAAAATAGTGCCCAGTTGTGTCTTATCATAAAATGGCCACTTGCAAACAGCTAACCGCACGAACGCCCAGCCCAGATTTCAGCTATTTCTGGAGGTTGGGAATACTTTTTGTTGCTTGTTGGGGGTGTAGGGATTCCCGCCAAAGGTCCCCAGCCCTGCCAGGCCCTCAGAGCCCAATCCTGTCTTGCTGTCTGAACGTTAGGACTGAATCGGCTGCTCGTAACATTCAGGGAGAAGACAAAACGGGCAGTGAAGTGGCAGGACTGGGGACCTTTGCTGCCCTGCTTCATTCAGAGGTTACAGGGAAGGGAGGGAGGAAGAAAAAGGGTATACAGAAAGAAAGAGAAACAAAACTATACTCATGAAATCTAATAAGCAGTAACTGAGGAGTCTGCAAAAAGAAAATGAGTGGAGGTAGGGGAACTAGAGTGCTTCTGAGCATTTCCTTTTCTTGTTTAGCACCCTAACGCTCAGGATATTGCACATAAAAGGAGCCATTAAATTTATACCTAGTGAACATCCTTTACTGGGGTATCCAAAATGATCGAAAGCTCGATCAGCTCATCAGTGCTATTAGGTACTTTGGGCAGTGCTGGCAGTCTTGCAGGAAATCAAGACCATGGATAGATAACAGTCCATGGATAACAGTCCACCCTACCTGGACAGTGTGCCAGGTACTAAGTCTTCGAACGGCAGAGATGGCCATATTTATTATAGAGATATGGCTCAGCAAGGGAGATTATACACAATGGGAGAGAAGAGAAATTGGGTGCAATTTGCTGCTTAACTGGACCAATTCTGTGTTTACTCTGACAGAGATAGGAATAATTATTTCAGCAGCTGAAACTAAATGCAGTTTTTAAAAAATAAAAGAGGGGAAAGAAAAGGAATCTATAAATAAAGAATCATAACGGTTAAGGATACACCAATCAGGAGCAGTATAGCTACAGAGAGTCTGTTTTAAAGCAGAACTTCTCTTGAGAAAATCTGGGTTTGGTTTTGTGCGATTAGGTTTGTCATGTGTCGTCAACCGCAACAGAAAAGTGGGAGCAAACAGCCCTGGAGCAATTGGTACGATCACCATACAGCGGTGGCTATATCCCTTCTAGGGGCTGGGTGAGGTTAGGGAGCTCTGAAATACATGCTGGGGAACCATTTACCCTTTTCCCTGTGACATGAAAAACAGTGAGAAGGAGAGAGAGAGAGAGAGAGAGACTGTGCAAACAGCAGACATCTCTTATACAGTCAGCACAACAGGGCAATTTGCTTTGGGCCAAACTGTAAGTGTGCCGTAAAGAGAAACCTGGCTAGTTCCAAGCAAAATTCACCTAAGAGAATATGCCTCCTTTTTTCTTTTACAAGTGTAACACGGTCAGAGTGTTGCTTTCCAACACAATGGCAGTCATGAACAGAAGTGTAGGGTGAGCCCTCTGCTTAACAAGCCTCCAAGATTTTAAAGTGTTCTGTACAGCCCGACATGAAAATCTCATGGCACCAGTGTCAGGTGAGCTATAGAAGTTACAGCTGCTGCAGTTGCAGAAGCTAAAACAAACCTCAAGTCAGCTGCTGAAAAGAGAGGTATCCAAAATCAAAGGTGCCGCATTCAAAGAATAGGCATGGGTTGGGGGGAGTTATTTCCTTAATCCTGAGCCTTACCCAAAACCCTGAACAAAGGCTCCAATCATTAATGCATGAAGCTCTTTTCTGCCTTATTCATCAGAGCAGCACCCAGGGAACTCAATAACAATTAAAAAAACTGCTTGGGAATCCCTTGGTGCTTGTTGCAGTGCAGTAAGACTTGGGTTGGGCTCTCAGCACTATCATTGGGTTCCACTGATGGGATTGGCTTTATTTAGCTGTGGATGCATTGCTGACTGTTCCTTCACTATGGATTTTAAAGATGAATATGCCTAAACAGCTGTAAATTTGTTCACTTGTCAGAACAGTCACTGATGGAGACAGCTGGAGGCCACCAATAAAGTCATAACATAGACTGTAAGTACAAGGGGAGCAGAATGAGCTGTGAAGACCTAACAGTTACTTTCATGCATTATTTTTCCCAATATAAATCAGAAGCTGCTTCCTCGGTGTTCAGCCAAAAGATTTTCCTTAAATATATCACCTGCAATATGGGCCAAAGACCTATATCTTTGCTGCAACTAGCTAACATTAGGAATTCATCCTTTACTAACAAAGCCTCTGAGAATTAGGCATTTGTTTCTTACATTCGTATCTTTGTCCCTCAAAACTGTGATATTTAAGTTATTCAACACTGCTAAAGCCTCGGGCTGTTTTTGTGAATCAGGAAAAAAAGCCACTTTTACTGAGTGAGGACAAAATCTTTCTTTTAATGAGCATCCACAGGTGGTTATGGAAGAGCACTTAACAGCAAGTTTGCTCAAGAGGGCTAACTGGGGCTTGACTGATGCTCCTAAGTCTCAGTTATTTCTCATGGGGAAACTGGATGAGATCTCTTACCTCATGCCATAGTGTGGCTCCTTGCCTGTCTCCTGTCTGCAAGCAGTTAGACTGTATGTCCAGCCATAAATATTATAGGGCAGCTAAATATTTTTCTATTTCTATGCCAAAACTTAAAATGGGGTATTACATGTACTGATTACAAATACAAAAATTATTAACAGAAATAGATTTAGTGTGAGGAGTAATAGTGTGAATGGGCATACAGTTGCATCATCCACACAAACAGAAATTAGGTGCAGAAGTGTGAATACATGAAAACAGAAATTCCGTCTGTTCAGTTTGTGCATAGGAGAAACAAAAGAAACCATGTACTTTGGAAAGGCAATGATGTCTTTCTGACATTTCACCTTTTTCTAGCCACCAGTTCCCTAAAGATTACCCAGGCCAAGCAGAAAAACTGAAACATTCTTGAACAGTAATCAGAGGGATTGTAACCCTTCCAACTAAGCCACTGGAGGAAAAATATGCAGGTGACTCTCTCTCCTGATCAACCATTTATTTCCCTTTATGCACATTTTTAAGGAGCAGAAATTATTCTTGAGCAAGTTCCAAGCTGGAATTTGTTTTCTCTCTCTCACTCTTTCTCACTCTCTACTCCAGACCCATTTCCTGAAAGTCTCTCTCAGTCGACGTGAGATCCGTGTCACATTTGGATTGCTGATCTTCACACAACAAACACTCAACCTACACTGAGATGTGCTGTCAACATGCAGAATGCAGTGCCTCGGGCATCCACAGGGCTGAAAAACCTTCCTCATCCCTCTAAAGCAATAGTCGTCACTGCTATTCCTTCCCCTCCCGTGTTCTACGGCAAGCACCCGCAGGCACCCGTGCCCACCCCAGTCTCTGCCCACGGTCCCTGGCGGGATCCTGCGCGCAACGGAGCGAGGGGGATATGCCAGCCGCTGCAGGCTGCTCGGTACGCTCTGTTCGCAGGGCTGTTTGCTGTGCGGGCCGCAGGCTTCAGGCCTTTGAAGGGTTGAATACCATCTTTTGATATACTATGGCTGATGGGCTATGGGAAAGCTTTAAAAATCAAATACACGGAAGAAGAAAAAAAAAAGAGAGAGAAAAGAAAAAAATAATACTGGAAAGAGCTTAATAACCACACAAATGATAACAAGTAATCAAATGAAATAGATCAAAATAGAGAAGAAAACCACAGCTTTTAATAACAGTATTACACATCTTCGAAGAAAAGTACAACTAAACATCTCACCACTCAAAACAGTCTTTGTCATTTGGTCATTGGTTAGATAGCCAGTGGGCTGCTGATGTGTAACTAGTCAGATCTGAGGTCTTCAGGTTTTCGGAATTAGCATTTGTGTCTCTCACTGGCATAGGGATTTTGGAAAGGTCAGAGTACTTCAGACTTGGTCTTCATGTGAAACATCTGGACTATGATCTGTCTCCTTAAAGAGTTAGAAGTGACTTCTAGTAAACAACAGCAAATAAATGGCTCTAGAGTCATTTCTCCAGAATTTTATTTCAACAGCAAGGTATCATGGCTGTTTTTAAGGTAGAAAAGTGATGATTTAAGAATATATCTGACAGTTTTATAAATCTGAAGAAAGGAGAGGGGAAGCTTGATCCAGGTTCAAACACATTAAACTACAGTCTTGTGACAGGTTTCCACTGATGCAGCCTGTAGTCACTTTTGGGGGGAGATTCAACCTCACAAGATTTTCAAGACTCCAAGTGCAAAAACTGGGAAATTTAGGAATCCCACAGCACACACACAACTTCAGTCATTTCACCTACACAAAAAGAGCCTTCCGTCAACACAGGGTTTGCCTCATGGATTTCACCTCTGTATTAAATCATTAGCCACAGATTTCTCTTTTCAAATTTATACAGACAACATGTCAACTCTTTAGCCATGTCTTTTAGCTGCTAGATACTAAGAGTCAAACACTCCACACCTGGGCTAGGCGATGGTCTTGCAGACTTCAGGACATCTTGTAAGCAACCAGTGCCAACTAGGCATACAACGTTAACAGTCCCTGGGAGAAATACAGTCTGCTAATGTGATATAAGGAAAGCCGTAAGGTGGAAAATATAAGTATATTCAGGAAAATCTAAATATACAACTCATTTTCATAGGCTATGGGCCTTACAGGTCCTGAGCACCAAGTAGGAGCACATCTCAATTCCTGTTGATTTTAAAGCAAGATGGACATGTCACAAGTGTCAAATACACCTTTCTCAGAAGCAATAATACATTTTGATGGACCCTGGCAGTTTTTGTGCAGCAGTACTTTCAATGGGAGTTGAAAAGTTAACACAAACAGCACTTATTGAAAGCCAGAACCTTTCTGAGCAAAGTATTATCTTCTTTGACAAATTAACAAACTAAGGCTTGGAAGGTAAAATGACTGGCTATGGGTTATACAGAAGTAGGGTAGAACTAAGCAGAATACTTAGCTACTTCACCACTTTCTGGGTAGAAACACACCACTGCACCCGCCCAGTGATAAAGTATATTCTTCGAGAATATACTTTATATACTTTATATTCTCGAAGAAAAGGGCTAAACAATCACCATGAAAGACGACACTGAAAACAAATTTTCATTGTGCCAGATTATTAGCACCAATTGTATTAGATTAGAAGAAAAAACAAAACACATATAAACACACAGGAGTTTTTTTTTTCCTTAAAAAAAGACTCTCTTTGAACATGCAAGAATGCCGAGCAGCAATTCTTTTGAATCGTCCCCTAACAAAATTCTGCAAATCTTCTAAGTTTCCTTCTCTTGAAGTTGATACAGGCAAAGAAGGGTTTCGTCATCCTGCTATTTGTCTTTATTTGCTGTGATGGTATCTATTTGGAGCTATTACGGTAGCTAAAGTTGATATAAATCATCTAATCTCTAGGCCAGTCTGGACAGCACAGAATCTGTTGCTAGGCTAGCTAGACACTCAGTGGTGCATTACACCTCTACAGCCCAGCTAAGCAAAGCATATATATTCCCAACAGTAGATATGTAACACTACACTTGTTATTTAAGAAAAAAAAAAAGGGGGGGGCGGGTTTCCAGGGCCTGTTGGCTCCTTTGGAATGGAGACTCTTTATTTTTAAGAGACATGGTCTTCTTTTAATGCATCATTGCTTGATCCTGCGGGATTTGAAATTTTGAAAGTGGACACAAGCTTTCACAGAGCATGCACCCTTCCTCATATCAAGTACCTTAGGTACCAGAAGTGGTATCATTTAACATTTCCTATTATCACAATAGTTCTGTCCCTTTGATTCAAAATCTCTTAATTATACTGCTGGATTCACATGAATTGACAAGTTGCATCAGTGTAAGTGAAAAGAAAGCTTCACTTCCTGTATTTGCATTCTGTTTAAAAAGACTATTTGGAATTCAGTACAATGCTTAGAGAGTGGCAAGTAAAAGGGAAAAAATAGATAGGAGCTCATCAAACATGTACATATTGAAAATTCTTTTTATTACTGTTATTTTATGCTCCTTTCTAATTTTCCTTCTGGTCAAGTGTAACTCTAAGGAGACAGAACATAACCTTTTGGAATGTGGTGATGCACTGTTATTACTGATGCTTTTGTTTATTAAAAACACAATAAAATAAAAACCAACCAACAAACAAAAAACTAGAATACATATAGGCTGAAACATATAGAAAAGTTACTAGTGTATTTTAGAACAAGTTCTATCAAACTGCCAAATTCCTTAGCCCTTCCTCTTGCTGACGCATCCATTTGGCTTTCCTCCCACATTTGACTTTGACTGTTTTGAGTGATGTTGAAGAGGCCAGATGAATGAGGAATGTAACTGATCAAAAGATGGACCAGGCAGCATGTCTCACACAGAGCTCACCAGCCCCAGACCAAGAAAGGAAACTTAAAAAAATAAAGACTTAAAACCCAACACTTTCCATAACGAAGGATTAACAGCAAATCTCCATGCAGCAATGCAGGAGAGAAATTCTCTCCGCAAAAGAGTATCATTATGAATCTTATATTAGCAGTTATTTTAGAAATCAATTTGATCCAACCAAACCAACAAAAATAAAAAAAATAATAAAAACACTAAATCACAAGCCCAAACTAAGAGTGAAGGGGCAGTGGGAGATTTTTTATACGATACCTAAATTGACCATAAGTTTCACGCGGCCACCGTCCAGCTCCAGGCGCAGAGTGTCAGCAGAATCCCTCGAGGTCGTTGCCATCAGCAGCCCGTAGGCGCGCTGCGACATGAAACGGAAGGATACGTCTTCGGCCTCTGTATGCATGACCATGGGCATGATGATCTTCATGTACATGCTGCCATCATAACTCAGGATGGAGGCCTCTGCAACACATTAGCAAACAAATTTTCAAAATGAGAAAAAAAATACTTCTCTGTGTGATCTTCACTCTCAAAGAGCTTTACTGGAATGAAAAAGACACTGTAAAAGACAAGTATGTAGAAGGAGGTTTACTAACAGTTTTTTTTTTTGCTATTGGATTTGGACTGGTTTTGTGTTTTTTCCTCCCTGCTGACTAGTACCTAATGTTTCCGAAGCTTTGCCGATACAACTGATGGCATTGCAAGACAAATAAAGAAACAACCCAAAATTCAGGTCAAGTTTAAGTGTCATTCAAATCACAAGAAATGGCAGGAGATGAAGTCACAAAGACATGCAGGAGGATGGAAAGGGACAAAAAAAAACAGCAAGGAAAGAAATTACATTTTTCTGCCTTCTCTCAAACTGGGAGTTCAACTGAGGAAAGGCACTATAAAATAAAGTACTTAACATTCTCTATTTGTTAGAGCTTTTGCCTGCAGAAACTGATACTCTAAGGGGGTATATTTAAAATCTTCCAATGGAATTGCAGCAAACAGTACAGCACGGCAATCATTGTTTCAGCCCATGAATATGCTCTGAAGCATTTTTATCAGCACAATTTACAAATCTGCATAGATGTTATAAAATACGAGTCAGAGCATTCCTTTTCCCTAAAGCCCAGCCCTATGGAAGGCTGATGTAAAGACTGTTCCATGTAAGACTTCTACTACAGACTGAAGTAGGGAAATGATACAGAGAGAGAGCAGATGTGTTTTTGGCCATTTTTGCTACACTTTACCAGGATCCCTGTGCATGTGATGGCTCAGCAAGCTATCACATTATTAGCTGGCAGGAAGCACTGCTCTGGTCATGGGACATACAAACCAAACCTGTTGCAAATAAAAGTTCCTTCTCCAAGCACCATTAAAATAACATGGCTATGAGTAGCATCCATATTCACCAGTTTCCTTAGCTGCACTCCCTACACACTGGCATGATCTGTAGACCAAAGCTCTCTACATACAACACTCCTCCAGCACCTTGTGGGTGCCAACTCTCACTGTTGCCCTGGGGACTCACATTTTCTCTTGGCCAAGAAAAATGAAAAGGAAAGAAAACTCCTGTCTCGAGTTTGGGAATGGTTTCTTCTTTTCAAAACGCAATTCTCTTTCCTCCCACACCTGCACCCCTTACTTGCCGTCCAGGCCTGCAAGATGGACCAGAACGCACTGCCTGGCCACGTACCCCCCCCGGCAGCGAGCACGCGCACAGCAGCCCCTCGCGCTCCCTCCTCTCTCGCCACGGACTGCATTAGGAAGCGCAGCCAGGCATGAAATGGCTCCTTGGACGCCTTCAGCTCGGATGTGCCTGGCATGAAACCGCTGCTTGTCCCAGCAGCGAGAGGGGGTCACAGGATATCAGCACTGCGAGTGGAAGCGTCTGACACGAGCACCCCAGCGCTCCTGCCTCCTTCCCGCTCGTGCAGTAGGCATTTTGGAAGCCAGAGCTTTTCTTGCAGACACCAGAAGACAACAAGCCAAAAAATAGGTAGTAATGAGTTCCTTCCCTTTTAAAAGAATGCATTTTGTCAATTGCCAGAGAATACTGTCCTTAGACAAGAAATCCCCAGCATTACTATTAAATTTAAATGAAAGGGATCTGAAGAATAACCAGAATTTCTAAAGATGAAACAAAATACTGGAACCTTTATTTTTATTTTTTATT
Organism: Crypturellus soui; assembly: GCA_032275445.1. NCBI lineage: Eukaryota > Metazoa > Chordata > Aves > Tinamiformes > Tinamidae > Crypturellus > Crypturellus soui. Next base: position 1,153,737 of record JAUBNY010000242.1, read on the forward strand.
TTTTTGAATAGGATTTCCAAATAAAAATCTGCATCCAACAAGCCAGGAAAACTGGAAATTCAATCCTAGACTCAACTAGTATAGATGTGGCTCATCTCTGGAATGAGTTACACAGTGAGTTGGAGAGGAAGAAGCTCCAAGAGGCAAAGGCAAGATCAGTGGCTAAACTGTACTAAGTTCCCCATTTTATAACTCCAAGACCCGTCATTTCTTCTTCTAGGTAATAACTTAAACCATTGATGAGACAATTGTGCTGGCAACTTCCTCCTGAATACAACCATACATTGGACTGTCCTCGACCCAACATAACAATAGGACTGCAATATTTTTCATCAGCACCATAAATAAAAGTAGAAGCACAAGTTATCCGAGTTAAACACACATGCACATTCCTTAGGGTAGCCTCGTGGCTATGTGGATGTGCCAAACAAACATGCATAGGAGCAATGGATAGTGTATGAGGCTTCATGCATGTTTCAGAAAGCCACACAGATTCATCCAGATATGAACCTGTATGAAAAAAGATCCAGAGCTGCATTAACTGAAGACTGTAAAGCCAGAACCTTTGCTACCAGTAGCCTGATGACAAGAGGAGGAAGAAATCAGGTGCTGATTCAAAACTGCCCTTCCATAATGCCAGAGATATGTGAAAATCAATGTGTTATTAGGAGCTATTAGCTTCCCAGACTTGTGCTCTGAAACTCCGCCAGCTTCAATTTTACACTTAGCATCCAAAGGACTCATTTTCTACTCCTTCCTGACAAAGTTCTGCATAAATCACCTGGGGAGGTGGCAACAGGCATATTCTTAGAATACGGACACAGAAAAATATTCATGGCCTCTTCATGCTCCTTCTGCTTTCTAACCTTTTTGCTTGCATTCATCTCTAATTTTCCTCATTCTCTTCTCCGTTTGCTTTTTTCTGTAGGCTCTTGTTCATTTCCCCCCTTGCCTTCTTTCTCCTTTTCTTCCTTTCCCATGTCTCCTAAACTGTTATACATCTCTGATCCTTTTTGAAATTTCCCAAAAGATGACAGCTGAAAGAGGAATAAAAACTTCCTCCCTTTGGGAAAAGTTTAGTTAAAATCACCCATGACAGTTCAGGAGACATTGGCTATGCCATACAGTTACCCTGCACACACATTCACTTACATTTGTGAGGGTCAGCTAGCAGTACCCAGACCTACTCAGCTTCCAGAGAAAAGTTACTGGAGATGCACAAGACCTCTTGTTAGCAAGGAGCAAACATGCAGAAGAACAGACATGTTGGTTCAAAACTATGGGGAATACAGACCAAACACTTCCAATTTTTCACACATGTACAAATAACTAAAAAAAAAAAAAAAAAAACAAGATATCCTTCAAGATGCTGGCCTCATGAAAAAAGTGCCAAAGCTCTGTATCTACAAACCAGACAAAGCTTTCTTACAGGTATCATCCAGCACACATTTTTCCATTCCCATGCAAACATGCCAGTTTTTCTTTGTAATGTATCCACAAGCAGATACAAAGCTGCAAATAAAATCTTGATTGTTTAAAAAAAAAAACAAGATGAATGTTTTAAAAAGATGTGCAAGTGAAAAATATTTCTTACACAAGGGACTTAGAAAAACAAAAATCTCATTCCTGTGCCAAGGGGTTTCATACAGATGAGTTTCAGCATGAGAAGACAGGCAAGCAGGTGAGAAGTGAAGACTCCTGGAGGTGTCTCTGCATGCCCATGGGGAGCACAGTGAGATACAGAGGTACCTCCGGGGACCTCACCTGACCCAAACATCATGTAAAAGAGGGCAACGAAGCAGAAAAGCCCACTGCAAACATTCACACACAGATTCTTGTGTGGTGCCTAAATTTTCAGCTAATGGAACAGGACCCAATTTGATTTATTTTAACATTGCTGAAAACTTTTGAAGTAGCATCTGACAAGCATTTGACATATTATGGAAGAACAATTTCCTATTCAGCTAAAAACATAAATTGCTATTACACAAAATATTCACCACAAACACAAAAAGCCTGGCTGGATCCCATTGCTGTGATGTTCACTTCCTCAACAACTGAAGACAGGAGCTTACAAAACATGCATGCCTTTGGTACATCATATTTTATGAAAGAAAATTAAGAAGTTTGTCTGCAAATAATGTAAATGTGTGAGCCAGAATGTAATTATTCAGACTGAAATCTGACTACACTCAGGAGCTAATGCTCCTATTTTCAAGCAAAATGCAATGGGAACTTGAAATGTTGACAAGCGCTTAAGATTTTGTGAAATCTGTGGTACTGTGCTCTGGCACTGTTCCTCTCCAGGTCAGAAGAAAAGGCAGTATTTACTGAATTTTCAATAAATTGGATTTTCCTTGGATGTCTCCCATCCAAGTGCCATTGGACCTGACCCTACTTAACCTGCCAAACAGTAAAAATTAAGTAGGAGGGAAGCATATATAAGTCATTAGCACTTAAAAGGACAATAACAGAGAACACAGAATAATACTTAAATATCTACCTAAAGTGGGCCTATAATATTATAAATAAGATTGAGTTTTATTAGTTGAGCAAAAAGTACTGTAAATAGCATCACTTATTGGCAACTGTTAGTAATACTGTACCACTAAGGAACAAAGTGATTTTGCTTTAAATCTGCCAGGATGCCAATTCTATTATCATTTTTGTTAAGGATTGAAATCAAACAGTTGTTAAAATCTTAGATGCATACAACCACAGAAATGTAAGGAACTTCAACTAATAATCTGTCCTCCGTGCATTAAGATAAGATCAAACATATCACAAAAGCAGCTCCCAAACCGTGGCATCATTAGCTGTCAGGGAAACTTTGTAAAATAGTTTCAGTGAGTGCTTGGAGTCATACTACTACTACTACTTTAGTTTACTATCTAAAAATGAATGAGGGGACTGATTGTCTATAAGACATTCTGAAATTTGACAGTAGCCCATTGGTTCAAAAGCTTTGAAACCACAACACATGACCGTCTCTGGTCGTCTATAAACAACTTGCTCTTAAAGCAATCTGGAGAGGAAACACTCAAACTTTCTATATAGCTTTTTCTAGTGCTTCACTGCCTCACAGTTCAAAGTATTTTCCTAAAATCATCCCTAATTTTTCAATGCTTCAAATTAAGACAAAGGCTTTCTTCCCTCCTGCCAATGGATATACATATCTTCTTTACAAAAAATGTTTATATACAGATGTAGTGCACACCCTTATCCCAGCTCTCTTACTCTGTTCTGGAATAACCAAGCCCTATTCTTTCAATTTCTTCTAGCTTTTATTTTCTAAAACTCTTGGCTCTTCTGTTGTCCTCCTTTGGCTTCTCTTTGATTTGCATGTTACTTTCTCAAATTCAGCTCCCAGAATTTGAATAGTGTATGCCAGTTAAGACCAAAGGAGCACTAAAAGTAGAATAATTACATGAGACACCCTTATCAGTACAATATGTACAAAATATTTCCAAATGAGCAGCAAATGAGAGTGATAATGAAACTAGCTTCAAGGCATTCATCACATTTTCAGGGATGCAAGAATACTGGTGGGGCAGTAGTAATAATTGTCATTTATAAGGCCAGTGCTATAGACAAAAATTGCTAGCAGATGTTTACACAGACCATCTGGACAAATATTTTTCAAATACATCTTCTCAAAATGTTGCAGACTTCACTGCATCAAATTATTTAAAACATTTCAACACTTAACATATATATATGCTTGAAAATAGCCTGAAAATGCTGGTTGGGTCATATAAAAACATCTTAAAGAACAGGTGAAGTGCAAACAACACCTATTAAACCATTCAGAAAGTCAGAACAGAATAAATACCCTATGCATAATTTGCTCTTAAATACCATTGTTCCCTTCCCTATTACGGTACCTTAAATGTTTCCCATCTCTTATCCTTTTATGCTGTTTTTCCAGTAACAGGCAGAAAAATGAAATCACTGCAGGAAAAGCTACTGTTTATGTATCCGCATCATAGAAGACTTGCAAAAGTCTAGGCAAAAAGTCAAACTAGTAGTCCTACATCTACATCACAAAGGTGAAGGGTTTGGTGTAGGTAAAGTCAAGTCTTTCTCCAAAAAAGAAAAAAAAAATAGATAAAATTATCAAATTGATTTTTTTATTAATAGAAACAATTCAGATTTTTTTTTTTTTTGGAACAAGACAAAAACTTCTATCTGAATCCAAAATAAACACCTTGCTCCTTGAATACTTATACTAGGTGAGCTAACACGAACATCCTATGAGATTTTGCAAAGAGTTTTCAGCTCAAAGAGGAATAAATCTCAAGGAAATAGTTATAACTGTGAACCTTCCACCATGGCAGGTGGGAAGGTGCAACTCTCTTGTCTGAACACTTGCAACCAAAACTGCTGCTGACCCATTCTGAATTTTAAACTGGCCCAAAGAAGGCATGTCAGGATCCAGAAGCACAAAGTTCCCTCTGTTTGCAAACCGCAGAAGACTTCGCACTGTGAATTCTAGCTTTTGTTTAACTTCTCCAATGAAGTGACCTCCCAAGTCCATTCTTCTCCCAGTGAAGAACGTAGAAGTTCTGATCGGCATCAACCTTTGCACCTGGGTCCCCCCCACCCAAACCCCGCCACCCCGCTCCTGTCATCACCACATGCAAAAGAGGATAAGCTAATTAAATGGGGGGGAGAACAAAGAAAATCCCTTAATCCACAATGAAAGGTAAATGTTATCTGATAAACTTAGCATCCCCCTCCTCCAGGCTGCAATCAAAAGGAACGGGGCTGGGGAGGAGCTAGAGGAGCGCGCAGCAGTACAAGGGCAATATTTGCAGACAGAGGAAACCGCAGCTTGTAAATGTTAGTGCCAGCCCTGGCGGGTGAGGAGCGAGGCAGAGACGCAGGGGAACCATGGAGGCACAGGCAGGCTCCTCGAGCCCACTCCAAATGTCACTCTAACATTTACAGAGCACTGCGCAACTGTTTGAGAAGAAATCTCCAACCAGAGGGTTGATGACAGAAGAGTTGCTCGAAGCCAAAGCGAGTAATAATAGGGAAGGTGTGGGAAAAGCTGCTACTAAAATGATAGTGATGAGAAAATGATTTAACTTGTGTTTTGTTTGAACAGCTCTTGGTCCTCTTCATAGCATGGTCAAGCTCAGCGAAGTATCAGACCAGCATCTTTCTTCTCAATGGCATTCCCCAAGAAAGAGGGGTTAAAGCAAAGAGAGAGTCAGGCTTGTCCCAGAGGTGTACAGTGAGGCAGCCGGCACAAGGGAAATTCCATTAAATTATAAAGAAAAAACACACACAGTGAGGGAGGTCAAGCACTGGAACAGGCTGTCCAGAGAGGTGGTGGAAACTCCATCCTTAGAAATTTTCAAAACTCAGTTGGATAATGTCCTCAGCGACCGAAAACACTTTTAATTCAGCACTGCTTTTAGCAGGTAGTTGGAATAAAAGCAGTTAGAAGTGCCCTGTGACAACAGCCACAGTGCACAGCTTTTACTAGGTATCTCCCCACTTTAGATGCATCACCTCGCACCTGCAAATTGCTACTTGTGTGAAAAGGATTTACTAGTTAGTTACCACAGTAACGGCAACACGGCTCAGAGCACAGCATCATGACTGAAGACACAAAAGATTCAAATCTTACCTGTCCGGCAGACATTGCATGTCCTTGGGCAAATGTTTTACCCGCTCTGATGCGGCTCATAGCAATTACAATTACAAACCAAACATGCTGAGATTGCAGCAAAGACTAATTACATCTGACACCGGTTGCTTTCGGTCCGTTCTCCCGCCAGCATACTAGCACGTGTGTCACCCAGCTGTCAACATCTCCCAGGGCTGCTGATACACAGGGGAAAATAAAAGGCTATGTTTTTCCTGTGGTGGTTCTAAGACTGGCTGTCAGCAGTAAAATTTGCATTACTTCTCCAGATTTTCAAGAGATGAGGACTCTATTATGAAAAATGTGGATCTTGGAAAGCTACAAAAAATGTACCATGTCCAGCCTATCATCTCTGAAAGGGGAGGCTGTAGCGTGGACTTCATTCATAGCCTCAAGTGAGAACCAACAGTCTCCCTCAAGGTTAGTTTTTGAATATTAGAAAGAAAAGCAGTAACTCATATTGCCTCTGATTGTTTTATGGAAGGTGCTCAGCATGGAAGGTGCCTAGCATGGACCCGGCCATCCTCAATTTCTTCATTTCTTCTCATCTGATAGCCCCATAGCCCTGAACTTCAAACTGGACTGGAAGGAGTGATTTAACAGCATATGGAGCAGAGAGAAAATATGGATCTACAAACTCTACACTAAACTTGTCCACAAAAATCACCCATATGATCACCACGATGATTTTTTTATAGCATCAATTCTTTAACCCAGCAAACCTCTGACTCAGGAGGGAACAGAAGTGAGAATTAAGAAACTGTCTCACACACTGAAAATAAGTAGGCAGAGAAGCAGGGTTACTAATTATAACAAATGAAGGCAAAGAGCTCCTCAGAAACTGGAATGCCACAACACTCAAAAAGGCTGGCAAATGTGTCATCTTTGGGAGAAGTGTGATAGAGCAGGTATCAATGAAGGAGCTAATGACAGCATACACACTGTGGAAAAATGCAGGATAACATTTAATTTGGTGTTTCAGACTATACCTTCCAAACTTGAAAATACAAGATAAACCAAGCAGTTTATAGCACTAGGATGTGGGGGAAGCCCTTTCAGATCCCTTTCTTCTTCCACTACAGAGCTGCTGCTTTCCTCAAAATCACTTGCAAAACCAGCGATCCCAGGTGGTGCCCGTCCGAGCACAGCACAGACCACAGGGCAGACACAACCACACTGATCTCTTGGGGTCTCACAGGCTCTGATCATTCCCAGTTCTAATGAAGCCATCACAGCCAGTGCTGCTCACCCAGCTAATAACAACCACTGGCCAATAACTGTAACCACAATAGAGAGGGAAATAGAAGCAGATGCTACGAAGTGGCAGTTACAGTGTCAGGATCACAAGGACTGACCTGAGCAATGCCGGCTCAAGTCTAGAAACTTTAGCAGCAGATGAGGCAGATGACTTTTCAAGTGGGCAGTAGACGGTTGCCTTTTGAAAAAAAACCTGCAGACTGAAGTCTGCTATATGGCTCTGGTACCTGTAAACTAAATGCATTTCTATTATAAATAATTTTATATTACAAAAAGAAAGAGAGAGAAATAAATTGCATACAGATGTATGGAGGTCCTGCATTAGTAGTGGCCCAGATTACCTGAATCTTCTTGTCTGGACAATTAAGAGGAATGACCATAAGCCATATTGCTCTACCTCCAAACATGACCAATTATAGTTTCCTCACTAAAAAAATCCGTAGCTCTTGCTAAGGAGTTATCCATAGTCCAAAGCACTAGTTACAAACATTATACAGATTTCTGTATTTATTTAGCTTAGCACAGGCCTGTATCAAATGCCAAAAGCTACAGTACAGGATCTTCTAAGTGTACAGAGTACCAGTGAGTGGATGGGTTTGCATACAACAGCAGTCAGCCCAAGGCTGCCATCCAAAACTCAAGGATTTATCTTTATAGGGAAGAGAGTTGTGTTAAGCTTCTGCTTCTCTGAACTCCAAAAGCCTTCAGGGATCTTAAAGGGGAACTGTAAAAGATAATAAATCCTTCTTCCTGCGTAATGTGTGAAGGTTTAATCAATCTTTTCAAATTCTTAGAGCTATGACAGTAAAAAGAATAGAAGATAAGTTAAGAGAGTAGCTGTGTCCCTAAAACTTTCATATTTGCCACAATATGCCCACCACAGTGTAACCCATCTAATTCCCTCTGAAGTTCATGGCAGAGCTGAGAATACAGTGTCACACTCCAAAACCATTGGCTCAATGCTGCAGCTTAGTAAAGATGAATATTCCTTAGCTGTTACTATTGGTAGATTACTGAGATACTCCATGAACCTGATTCTATTCTGACTCAAAACAAGACCAAATATATCAACAGGTATCTTAGACTGAAATGCAGTCAAACCAAGGGATCACTGGGTACTATACCTTTCCCCCTGCCTCTGAAGTGCTTCAAATTCCCTTCTACAGTAACTACTTGCTGAAATACTTGGATCTCTCTTGTTCTAGAATGAAACTGCAAAGCAGCTATATGATCATCCCACATTAAGACATGTGCACTCACTTATAGACAAGACATGAGAATATATACATATCCTATTTTGTTCTGTTTAAACCAGACATTAGAAACCTGAGAGTTTTGACAGTGAAGAATCTGCTATTTATCCTGTCCAAAGTGCTTCTTTCCACTGTAATAGAGTCAAAGAGGGGTATTTACTCTACGGATAGCTAGCAGCTAGCCAGATCTGATGTATTTTGCAATAGTATTCTGACCCATTACAGAAAATTATGACAGGTTAAATGCAACCCAGATCAATCCATGTGATTTGGCTCAAAGAGAAAATTCAGCATCTGTTTATCAGTAACTGCACCCCTCTCATGACACCACTTTAATGTAACTTCTTCACTAGGTGCTAGGCAGCATACCTGCAGAATTAACTGCTTGGGTGAAGGAACCTGAGAATGGCTGCGCAGATGATGGCTGGGCTTCTGTTCTTCATCGTGTTCAAAGGTTCTTCGGATTCTTGAATCTCTTTAACTACCAAGTCTAAAATTCAGGCACAATAATTGCAAGAAAGGACCCTCATCCATGAGTCTATGCAGCTCTCAGTGTTTGGAACAGCAGTAGGAACACTATGAGCCATATGAGGCCCGTGCCCCAAGGCTGCTCCCCCTAAGGAGAAAAGGAACACCCGGAAGAAGCGGCGGGTGATCGTTGTGGGTGACTCCCTGCTGCAGGGCACGGAGGCAGCGATCTGCAGACCGGACCCCTTATCCAGAGAGGTCTGCTGCCTGCCAGGGGCCCGAATAAGGGATGTTACAGAGAGGCTCCCAAGGCTTGTCCACAAGTCTGAGTATTATCCCCTGATACTATTTCATGTGGGCTCTAATGATACTACAAGGAAACTGAGGGACATCAAACGAGATTTCAAGGCCCTCGGGACAGCTGTCAAAGGCATGGGAGCCCAGGTAGTGTTCTCCTCAATCCTGCCAACGAGGGGAATGGACTCAAGGAAAAAAAGGCGGATATGGCAGATAAACAGCTGGCTGCACCGCTGGGCTTGGCAACAGGGTTTTGGTTTCTATGACCACGGGACTCTGTTCTATGACGACCAGCTAGTGGGGACTGATGGGGGCCATCTGAGCAAGAGGGGCACACGTCTCCTTGCCAAAAGGCTGGCCAACCTGGTTAGGAGGGCTTTAAACTA
>JAUBNY010000242.1:1175522-1205370 GCA_032275445.1 Crypturellus soui
TATTTTTCTTTGCTCAGCAGCTTGAAATGGGGCCTTGGGTATTCGGGTAGTCTGACTAAACTGAGATGCTTTGAAACAACTGATATCAACCAGGGTGGTTCTCTTCCTCCCTTTAGCTATATCACAACATGAAGGATTACATTCCTTCCTTCTTTAAAAACAGAAAAACACTAAGTTGCTAACACAAGAGTAGGCTGGTAGCAAATGCTGACCTAGAGGGGCCTGTTAAGGCTGTAAGAGGCAGGACTTCACAAGTCAAAACCTGCAGGGAGAAGAGAAGAGAGGGGAAGGGAGGGGAGGGGAAGGGACATCCTTGCTGCAGTGCCTCTTCAGTGGGATAACTCTTGCATCAATGTGATGGAAATCTCCTAGCTTTTAGGTTTTTAACTGCCCACCACCTCTAATCACTGTAGAGCAGGAAGTAGCTCAGAAAATTGTATCTAAGATTTGTTTTTCAAGATAGTTTCCCTCCTCAGCATCTGCCACTCCATTTTAAATCCTTTATCCTGGATTGCTGAGGAGAAAGAAATGAGGTGGCTGGCAAGGAAACAAATAAACAGAAATCATATTATGTTTCATTTATGGATTCATTTATGTTTACATTCATGGATCCTTTAGCAAAGTGAGGGATGATTTCCCTCGGGAGAGTGAAATCATCAGGTATCCCAGTCGGGGAATTTAAAGTGATACCTGCTTTAAACTCCAGCAGACGAGTTGTTCATTGCTTTCCTGTGTATGAGAGAGGGCAGCAGGCAAACTGAGGAGATCTGACTGGCCACTATGCACTGCTGAGCACAACCTCTCCATGCTTGTCGTGATGGCTGTGCTTTTGCATCCTCTTTCCATATCACATAATAGCCTCACTCATCAGTCATGGTGTCCAAAGGAGGACTATCTATCTCCACATGGAAGGAGAGTCAATTAAGGGAGATCCATTACTGCCAAATCATTCCCCTTGAGATGAACAGAGAAGAAGAAAGGAGACAGAAGATAACGGCCCTGTGCCAGTGCCTGTCTTTCAGCTTGAAGGCTTGCACTCGGCAAAGCCGAGAGACAGAAAGCTAATTTCACAGATAACATCCCCAAAAGTCTATATAGTAATCTTAAATACTGGAAATATTGTTTTCATGATAAGTTAATCTTTCTCCTGGCCAATTCCACCAATTGCAGGGACAATTGCTAGTTTCTCCAGAAACACAAAATAGTTCGAGTCTAGAGTAGGTAAAGGAAAGGGGGCATGAAGCCACAAGACCAACATCAGCCACGGAGCAGTAAGAAACCTCAAACATCCCATGTATTCTGAAGCAGCTGTTGCATCAGGCCATCTCTAGGCATCTGACAGATCACCACAGATGCAGTGCATATTCAGATAAGACCATTTTGGATCATATATCTGACATGCCATTTTATCTGCCATATCTTGCTGGGAGTTGCAGGGAAATGTAGGATAAGTAGGTTAGAGAGTATTGCCTTTCTATAGAATCTTTTTCACTTCAGCTGGACCAAGATGTAGTAAAGGGTCTTGCCCCTATTCAGCACATTTCAGGCAAAACTGATGTGCTATGCTAAGATTTCTTTTTAGAGTTAACGGAGCAGCATACCCTAGCAGATAATCCAATATACTGCTGCAATACTAGTCGTATAGAAGAGGCCAGTAAGAACAAAAGAATAAGGTGCTAAAAAGCATCAACCTGATGCTCATACTGACCTAACCACCCATGCAGAATGTAGTCTTGCTCAAGTGCCCTTGCAGAAGTTGATAGCGGCACAGAAAATATTACTACTTTTGATGTTCTTATTTATTGAACTGAGAGAAACTTGGTGAAAACTACAAACCTAAATATGTGGAAGACTTTAGAAGAGCATTTAGGTTGTAAAAGAGGTTCAGCATGACTGGTTATTATCCACTTAAAAATAAAAAGCCAGAAACAGAGCCCACAGCACAGTTTATGGATTTTAGGGAAAACTTAGTTGGAAAATAAGTAGGGATTTTTTAGGGAAAAAAGTTAGGGAAAGATGTCACAGATTATGTTTTATTTGGCACTAATTGACATATTCAGATAAGATAAAGAGTACCTGGAGTACTGACAAATTCACATGCAGCATAGAATAGAGAAATTGCCTTAAATATCAAGAGTGCATGATGATGGAAAAGGGGATGAAGAAAGAGGAAAGAATACAGATAAAAATCACAGTCATATCATTATAAAATACTGGAGAGAAAAATCATTTTATTTTCATACATTCTCTGATTTGCCAGCTGCTCAACAGATGCTGTTGGAGATTGTCACATCAATGAGACTTGGAAGTTAAAGTTCAACAGCCTAAAGACCGTGAAATGATCTTTTCCCCAAAAGATGTAATCACTCAGACTGCAGAATTAACTATACTCCTCTGTACAGAGGATATCAAAGGGATTACAAGGCAACAAATGCTCTCACTTGCCCTGGAAACAACAGACATTCAGAGTAGATTTTAACTGAATATCCACATTTGTGAACAAAGTCATGATGAGTGGGAAGCTTGGCAATTCGACGACCCCACAACTTAGTGCCACCATGAAATTTCTCCTTCGCAATGTTTCTCTTTCATTAAAAGTCCCATCTTCGCACTTTCTTTACTGGAGCTACAACAAACATCTCATTTGGCCATTTTTGGATTATAGAAAGGAAACTACCTCCACAGGACAAATAAATAAATAAGCAAACAAAGAACAAGCATGAAGGATACAAAATCTAAGGCTTTGAAAACAAATGCAGGTAGAAATTGAGTTTACAGAAATCTTAAGCTTAGTATGGTAAGTAACCCAGCACTTAGACAATCGAATGTTACCTTTATATACTGAGACACCCACATGAAGGAGCCTGCATACACAAATCTGTGTACAGAAGATGCTACATGAACACCTGCTCGAGTCAGTCAGAGGCGAGTCACACATACTAAACTACTCTATTTACAAATGGATTGATGATAAGAAAATGATTTTTTCACACAAATGACCTTAAAAGTAAGCACCTTTTAAATAATTTTGAATGGAGCCATTACAATAAAAATTAGTAAGCAGCAACTCTGAACAGGTGGGAAGGGATGACTCGAACCTATTTCCAAATTCAAGTGGAATCTTTTTTTTGTGCTCTTTGGAGACATTAGGGAAAATCATACAATAGGGACCTATCTGGCACTTGTAAGACAATTAACAAATGAGCTCTAGAAGAGATCTTCTGATGGCTAACATCTGTGATGTTATCCCACGTAATCATAAAAGTTATCATGGTATTTTGACTTCCTTAGAATCTTTAAACATCCAAGATCCATTTGGAATTAAAATACAACAGCAAAGATTTTTTTTCCTAATTTATCTAGCATTATTGGATCATCAGTACAACACGAAAATCTGTTCTCAGCAAATATCTAGGATGACACTGCAAACTCTAAAATGTCCAGACAATCCAAAAAAAAAAATCAATACACTTGAAGGTTTCTTTAAGCCTTCAAATATACGATCAGGAAACAATTTCACAAAAATAAATAAATAAATAAATAAAAATCTATGCTGCTACCTGCACTTGAGACAGTAAATGATGCAGCACTTAAACCAAGTAAATGATTTTGTAGCATTTCTTATTACTAGTAATTTTACGGAGTCTCAGTTTATTGCATACATAATGGGCAGATGTGTGTTGTCATTAAATTGCTTTTAGCAAACATTGCCATAAAGGTACTTGCCAGATACTAAAATGGAATGTGAAGCTCTGTGCTCAGGATCAGCATTACGAAGAGCAGATGCATTGCTCTTCACAGACAGTGTGTCACAAAACACAGATAAAGTCTGGTTGCTCGGGAGTTTAGCACCCATTTGTGAGAAAATCAGAGGGAAGGGACACTGGTTCCAGCCCCTGAGGGGAGAACTAAAAATACTCAGGGTATGTCCAGATCTTGGCAATTACCTTCAAATGTTTACAATCTGAACCTTGGTGCCCCTTATTCTGATCCTAAATGATTGGCAGTCTCATACAAACCTGCATTTTCTGATCTCATTACCGAACATCAATTTATCAAAAAAAAAAAAAAAAAAAGATCAAAGATCAACTGGGCAAATTAAGTAGTATAAAGAATTAAAGAGTCAGTAAACAACATTTGACTTTCATTGGCCTGAACTGTTGCCTCTGTAGTAGTTCTTCTTACAGTGTTCAGGAGAAGGAAGGCATACAGAAAGCCTTCTAGATCAGCAGAGGACTAGATCATACCACCTTTCTGAGCCCATGGTATTTTCACTGCTGCTACAGAAACTGGCTAATCTGGATACCATGCATATTCCCCTCCTCATGCTTGCTTATTGCCAAGGCTTTGGGATTCTTTTCAGGAAGCAGTATGGGTTGTAAGGAGATACTGTCTCATCACAGCAAAGAAGTACTTCATCCTCCATGAAACACATGAGAAATGTGTTTCAACTTCCACATTAAACACTTTCATTAAGTGCAATTACCAGGGGGCTGCAGTGCCCTGACACTGAAACCAGATGGCACAGAAGACAGTAACTAGCTATAAAATGTGAAACTGCCTTCACAGTAGTTGCACCCTGCAACCCTTCTTGTTGACACATCCTTACATGCACCTTAAACTCTACGGGCTTATGTGTGAGAAGCTATTTCACATGCAACAGGAGGAATGTGCTACCCACTGGAGGATTCTTTTTGTCACCTCTCACAACGTCTGCACTATCTCTGATGAGAGGAAAGCATTTGGAAAACATATCTTTGGGCTTTCAGATATTTTAGGTCCTTTATTTCAAGCTAACAAGGCACTAGGGACCTGCTAGGACAAAGTACTCTAGAAGAAAGTTGTGTTGCAGCAACCATTCTCTCACACTCCTGTTCTCTCTAAAAGCCAAGGATGCCAGAATGACTAAATGCTCTCAGGAGTACTGCCTCCAGCCTTTCCTTCCTAATACCCAATACTATAACCTTTAAGACCTTATAACCTTAGTACAAATCCTCAATATATGCTTACAATCATTATGAATTTCCATATCAAAGCCACTCCTTTGAGTCTGCCATTCTTTTCTGAGCAATCCAAGAGCTGCCTTTTGTTTAGGAGCCTCTGTGGATGGATGAAGTCTTGATCTCCACCATACATATTCTAATCAGATACAAAGAGTGCAGCAGAGCTTGAGAAGCATATAAAGATCATTACCACATACATCTCAGGTTTATGCACACCCAGCTATATACAAGGACTTACTATGACCTGGAATTCCTGGACCTAGTGCCTATCCCAATGTCTCACACTCGCATTTCTGCTATTTGTGGAGACTCACTCAACGTAAATGTAATTTTGTAACCAAGACAGTGGTACAGCAGCACATGGCCAAGGGCTGTTGACACTGGGTCGCAGCCTTTGGGTACACCCTGCTGTGGGTACAGCCAGTCCCTGTGGGTACGGTAGAAACCTCTTTCGTCATTACTGGGACACAATAACTTCTCTGACAAAAGATTTCAAATTCTGCAGGTTAATAAAACTGGGAGTGAGTTTTCTCCCCCCTAGAGCCCTACAGGAAGACCCTGTGCACCTGGCAGGATGAGACCAGTGAATGACAATGTGTTTGGTTTTGTAAGGCCATGGCCTGGCAAACCAGGCTCTTTGTGTTCAGCCACACTCATCATAGCAGTGTCTAAGCTACTTCCAGGACACGTACACATCTGCTTTATCCAGATGTATCTTCCTTTTTCACCTTAAACTTAAGGATGGATACAAGGTACTCCGAGCATTACCTACAGGAGGGATTGTATCCTGTGTGTCATTTTTTTTTTTTTATTCTTTGCCTTTTCGTGGGGACTGAGAGCTGGTCGGACAGCCTTCAGCTGGTCTGAGAGCTAGAACTTTCTCAAGTTACCGTGTCCTTGAACCAGGTGGAAAGATACAGACTGCAGCAGGTAAACAACTTAAAGGAAACGAAGACGTGGAAGTTGCCAACGAAGAGAACTAAGTGGAACAGCGAATCAGGAATCAACATGCAGCCATGATCACGATGGAGAGGATAAAAGAAGGACTTGGGAGGGAGAGAATGTGCATGCACAAGCTTGGGGTCTGAAGTACCGTACCTGTTTGATCAATAAAGGCTTACGAATAGCATGCATCCCTGTCCTGACTTAGTCACAGAGCAAATGACAAATGGTGACCCTGACCTGATTTTGTAAATATTGTACATAAGGGCCAAGCGGAGATCGGCAGAGCCTGGTATCTGAGTTGTGGTGAGGAGAGCCAATGAATTCCGGTATGGAAACACGAAGAACCCCGGGAAGCCGCGGCTGGACTGTGACAAGGTGAGCTACTGCGGACTAAAAGATGGGCTACCTTCGATCCAAAAGAATGGAAGGCTGCGTGCGAAGTGCTTTTTGACTCTGCGTCTAAAGGTAATCAAACGGCTACTGGGACGCTGACCACCTGGCTTTTGCTGGTAGACACTCTAAGGCTGTACAAGAGGTACAAGTCGCTGCGGACATGGCCACAGGGCCTGCAGCTCCACCACCAGCTGAACCCACTGCCCCCTCAGACCCTACAGAAGACCCTGGGGGAGGAATACCAATGCCTTTACCACCATCCTCGACATTACCTCCTGAGAGAGAGACGGGGATGGATGTGCCCCCGCTGCCAGAAGATCCGTACTGGGACTTGCAGGGTGCGCACCCCAGAGGGAGCGAGCCGCAGTTGGCAGGTGGGACGGTCACGTTCTCAGCTTACAACCCTGTGCAGTTTTGGGGTGAGGTTAAGTGGGTAGCTATGAAAAATGGGGAGTGGGATCTAGTGGAATGGATCACTGCCCTGGTCCAACAAGGGTGTGAAAGAGAGCTTTAGAGGCTCTGGGAACTTTCCCTGTGATCCGAGGGGGAAGAAATGGGTCGGGTGAACATACACCATTGCGGTGGCAGCTGCTGTCAGAGCTGAGGCAGGCAGCGGATAAGCATGGCCTGGCTCCTCCATGGTTCAAAAAGCTCATATGGTTCGCCTGCTCAGATGAGCTGATCCCATCTGACATTAGGCAAATGGCTAATTTACTGTGCACTCCTGTCCAGTTCATGAGGTGGGAGTTGCACTGGAGGAGGCTGGTGGAGGAGTGGTCAGTGGGAAATTTGCAGCAGCGCCAGGATGATCCTCGTTTTGGGGCCGAGGTGGCGCAGATTATAGGCACTCCACCATTTGACAAACCACAGCTACAGGTGCAGCTGCATCCTTTGATACTGGCCCAAACGAAGGAGCTGGGGATACAGACCCTCTTCCAGGTAGCTAACACGTCTAGTCCAAAAGAATGGTATACCATGATTAAAGAAGGGTCCCCAGAGGCATATGTGCCCTTTGTGACCCATCTGAAAGAAGCATTAGACTTGCAGGTGAATGACGTGGGTCTGAAAGAGTCTCTCTTGAGACAATTGGCCTGGGATAATTCGAATGCAGATTGTCAAAGGGCAGTCAACCTCCTGCCACATAGTAATCCAACACTGGAAGCCATGATCAATGCCTGCTCAAAAGTGGGTGGGTACTCACTCATAAAATATGGCCATGCTGGCTAAGGCCCCGGCAGCTGCTGTCACCAAAAACAACTCGCATTGCTACGCCTGTGGGCAAGTAGGTCACACCAAGGCCAACTTCCCACGGCGTGAGGACCACAGACCCCCCTCTACAAAGCATGCAGGTTCCGCTGTGGGTTCTTGCAACCGATGTGGGAAACCAGGACATTTTGCGAAGGCGTGTCACGCTCAATATCCTGTGTCAGGGCAGCCCCTCTCGCAGCGAAATGGGCAACAGAGTGTGAGGGGGTGTGCCCTGACACGAGCGCACCTCCCCAAGCGTCTACGCCACAAGCCTATGTAACAAGCTCGCAGGTGCCACCAGTGGAGCTGTTGGACCAATGGAGCTGTCAGCATGGATGTCGCCGCAGCCGCCTCAGTAACACTGACCACCCACGGAGTTCACCGAGTCCTGTTGGCAGCGCGTGGGCCTACTGGAGATGGTCTTAATGCTCTTTTGCTTGGGAGATCCAGTGCTACATTATTGAGAATACTAGTTCATCTGGGTGTGATTGACACAGATGCTCGCGATCCCTGTCAGCTTTGGTCTCCACACTTACCCTGCCAGTCGTTATCCCAAAGGGTGAGAATATTGCTCAACTGGTCCCATTCCGTGCTTGTGTAATCAATAAAGCCGAATGAGGGAGAGGAGAAAAAGGGGTTGGCTCCACAAGGATTCCAGAGGTCTATTGGATGCAAGAGGTCACTCTGTGGCGTTCTGTGCTGACTTGAAAAGGCGGATCGCCTGGCTCGATTAGGGTATCTGGGATGATGGATACTGGGGCTGATGTAACGGTCCTTTTGGCAGAGGTCTGGCCCTCCACGTGGCCCACGACCTCTGTATGAACAGCGTTAACCACGCTGGGGAGGGTGGCGCAAAGTAGGGTTAGTCAATTCCCTGTTCAAATTGAAAATGGTGAGGGACAGGTGGCAGCTGTACGAGCGTATGTTATGTCAGCACCATCAGCACCATTGACCCTGTGGGGTAGGGATGTGTTGATGAACTGGGGTGTAAAATTAAGCCTTATACTTCTATCTGATCCAACCTGGTAGCCTTGGCAGTGTGTCATTATCAATTCCTGCCCAGTAGAGATAGCTCCCTTCCAGTGTGCAGCACTACTGAGTTATCAGATCAGAATCTCCACATAATCAGCAAAACAAGTCAGGCAAATCAACCAAAGGAGACAAGCAAATCATGGAACTGCTCTGAACCTCCCCCGAGAAGCAACTACTTTCCTCCACTGACTGCACAGGGCACTTCGGCATTCAGTACAGGCCTTCCAAAACAGTGTCAGGCATCTACTGTTTTTAAGCTTCCAGAAATTAGATCTGTGACACTTAAAAAAAAAAAAAAAAATGGAGGTAAGAATACTATTTTAACAGAGTTCATCCCACTTGCATGACTTCACATAACGATGGGACAAAACAGTTCCCAAGGTAGCAGCTGGGAAACTCATGTTTTCAGGAATCATCTAATCTACTGTAATCTAAAAGAGAGGAGGAGTGTTGAGTTGACACAGATATAGCCAGTGCAATGGCTATATCTATGCTGGAATGCAGCACAGGCAGGACCAACACAGGACACAGGTATGTCTCATGTAAACACTGGATTTGCTTCTGGTGCTCCTGAACCCCTTCAGCTTTACGTAACTGAAGCCAGCAAGCCCAGCTTACCTCGCTCGCATGTTCTGCCCCAATAGCCAGTGCCAGTGCAGTCACAAATGAAGCGGTTCCAGCCATCCTTGCAGACCGCGTTGTTTTTACACGGGTAGCTGTCACATTGCTTGGTGCTGAGGCGAGAGCAGGAGGATTTGACTCCTGCTGCATTCTGGGCCTCTGCCAGTTGCCGGATGTTCTTGCTTCGGCCGTCGATGAACAAGTCCCGGATACAGCCGACGTAGCCGTAGTTCAGCATCGCTGTCCAGAGCTCTGTGGGGAGGATGAGTCCTGCTCGGTTCTCAGGGAGGCCACCCAGATACATGTCACCTTCCAGGTCCAGGATTTCACTCTCCCCGCTAGCAGTGAATGGAGTGCGTCTGCTGTTCACTGATATAGTACCTAAGTAAGGAGGATAAGAAGACATCAACCAATGCTTTCACTTCCAACCTCAGCCTAGTTAATTTCTTCCAAAAGCTGAGTGAGGTTTAAAGTCCGGTATAAACAAGTGAAGATTTTTCCCTGCACAAACACTGCTAATAGAGACAGTGCCTCCCACACAGCTTTCCCTCCTCTTGAGCACAGGTCATAGTGCTCCCATGCAGTGACCGGATCATCATGTGGTGGTATACCAAATACACTAGAACTAGTGTAACAATGCAATGGATAAACAATAATATATAAAAAAATATAAGCATTAATCAATGGTATTCACCCAGCAAATCAAAAATGGGCTGAGGAAGTATTGCAATTTGATGGTATCAGGATTGAATAGGAAAAAAGGACAAATAAAAATTACTAATTCATACTACATAGCTCTAACATGAAACATTTCACCTGTGACTTTAAAGTTGGGCCTGAGTAATGGTACCAAATGGACCTTCATCAAGTTTGTAGGTGAAGCTTGATATATTAGAGGAAGGATAGAGCAGAGAAACTCTGACAGGCTCGAGTAATGGCCTGATAGAAATCTTTCTATGTTCAACAATGATAAATACAATATCTTGCACCTGGGACAGAAAAACCTCTCACATCACTACAAGCTGCAGAACAACCAGCTAAGGAGCAACTCTACAGAAAAAGACCTGAGGATCTGATGATCAAGAACTTGAACATAAGTCAGCTGTGTGTACTTGGAGCAACAAGAGACTCTGATTGCAATTTGCAGGAAGGGAAATACCAACTTTAGAGAACAAGAAATATTTCACCATGAGGGCAGTCAGACACTAGAATGGGGTCTCAGAGAAGGTGCAGAATCGCCTTCCTTGGAGATACTCAAATCTCAACTGTACACAGTCCTCAGCAACCTGTTCTAGACTTTCAGTAAAGCCCAGATTTCAGCAGAATTTGGGGTAGAAATCTCTACAGGCTTTTTTCTAAAACAAATCAGTCTACAGTTTTACAAAGAAAGTATGCTCCAAGCAAGATGCAGGCATACTGCATTTAAGTTATTTATACATATTGCAAGAAATTATCCCAGCACAGAAAATAATCAGAATATGTAAGACAAAAATATAATTGGAGCACAAAGAATAGGTGGAGACTGACTTGTTTACATTCAGGTAGCATAGCCAAAGGAAAGACAGGTACCCAGTGCTAGTCTCTGTCTCGGTCCCAGAACAGCATGTTTTTCTGAAGCCCATTCAGCGGGTTTTGTGATAGGAACCTCAGCCCACCAGACCCTCAGCTGAGAATCAACAATTCACTCTCCCAGTCATCACATCTGATTGCCTTGGCATTACAGTACCCTGCCCCAGATACTACTGTCCTTGCTTTAAGATTAATTCCAAATCATAGCATTTTTATCATAAATCCCTATGACAGTGGGGGAGTTTACTTAATAAAGTTAGCTCTCTTTTGTGCCTCTGTAAGGAAGTGCAGGCATGTACATATGCTCTTCTCCTTCAGTTGTAATAGGAGACTTTTTAGCTAGAGAACAGCATGTATGGCACAGAGACAGGTTATTTCCTGCGTGCAATGTTCGGTAATAACTTAGAAATAATGTCAGAAGCAGCAGAGTATTGGAAGGAATGGAGGTGTTACAAATTAAAGGCTCAACGAAAGCCAGGACTGTTTGATGAATCATTCTGTAAAAATAAGCTGTACTGCTGCAGACATTTTCCCCTTTAGATGGTAAAAAAATTGAAGACGTGACAAAACACCTACAGCCATAAAAGCAAGTGTCAGAAGCGCAGGATCACAGCCACCCTTTCTACATCTGTGCTGCCACTTCTGCAAAGCTGTGTTTGGCACGTGGAGCCCACACTGCCCCAAAGGATCAATAAGAATGGAGTTGCTGGAGGTTTGAGCTCCAGACAAGTGCTACTGTAGAGAAAACATGCACCACGTGCAAAAGCCACAAGGGTGAAGAACCTCCTTTTGTTCCCCACAAAAGAGAAGAAATATTAGAAGGCTATGGCAAAGTGTAAGACCTTGGCGGGATTGGGGGGGGTGGGGGAAGAAAAAAAAAAAAAGGCTAGCCATCGGCCCAACTTCCTGCTAGTGTTTGCAAAATTTCTGTAAAGAAATAATACTAGCTCCAATGCACAGGACTTCTAAAACCAGCTGTTGGGAGGGAAAAATATAAACTGACCCTAGGAAGAAGGAGATGGATGAATTGACATACAGTGAATCCCGTATGTTTGTAACTCTGTTAAGGCAGACCAAGTCCCACCCTGAGAAATCAAAAGCATCTAAGTGTCTAAGCACCTTTCTAGTCCTTGGGCATTTCATAGAAGTCTAGAAAAACCCAAAGAGGAAGTGAAAAAAAAAAAAAGGCAGCACTAAAACTAGAGCTGATACACAAAAGAGTACAATGAATAGAACTGTACAGTGAATCTTCTAGTAAGATCTTAGTGTCCAAGTGGGTGGGATGTGTGGGTTTTAGCAGATGACCAGCTGAAAGTATTTTCTTGTGTAACATGCTCAGTTTTCTCCGTCTAGAACCACTGACAGGTTTTGTGGACACTTTGTAGGAGTTTTCTGCAGGGACAGAAAGCTTATAGGACACCAGGCACCTGTGTCCCAGCTGTCAGCTCCTGTCAGAGCACAGAGTAAAAACAGCTTTTGTGGCCCTGGCAGCCAGCACAGACCAAAGCATACACAAAGCCCAAGGGGACTAGATATGCCAGAGGTTATGTGAGCAAGACTGCCATGCTTCCCCAGCGTTTGTGCCTTAGTGTTCTAGCATTTGTGTCTTAGTTCCTTGCAGTAATCAATATTTGGATATTTGGATTTTTAGACCATTTTTGGTTTACATGAAACATTTTGCTAAGCTCAGCAGAGCCTGATGCTTTGGTCTGCTTCAGAAATGGGAAGAAGGAGGGGAGCTGACACCTAATAAAGGATTAGATGCTTTACTGGTAAGAATAAGAACCTCTAGGTCACTAGCTAAACCTGAATGGCTATTTTGTGGCCTATGTGAAGCAAGTTCATTATTTCAGCTCATTTTCTAAAAGGCAGACATGCTGATTGTAACCATTCTCTGGTCTGCACATGGGAGAAAAGCCAAGGTCTCAGCAAGAAGGGATGCTGAACTTCCATATCACATCTACCAAAAACACCACAGGAGAAGAATGGCTGATGCTTGATCAATGTGTGAAAAAAAAAAAAAAAAAGGAATGAACAATGGGCAATGAACAAGTCAGTCTTGTGTTCTCCTGCACCAAGCAGCAATGTTGTCAGTCACACCCTCCCCTAGCCTAACCAGTGTGCATCCTTCTTTCCTAGCCGAGGGCTAAGTGTCATTTCTGTTTCTCCTTCTGCTGCTCTCTCTGCAGGGACCAGACAGTATCCAAGCAAGCACGGAAAAATGAAAGCAGTACTGAATACTACTAATTGAGTTTATCTTTGCAAGTTAATTAAATTTAAGTAATTTTAAAGAAATCAAAGCTCCATTTATTTATTTATTTATGGCTTCCTTTATAAAAGTTTTCTATCGATGTCTTTAGGAGATAGCAATATATAAACATACATATTAAATCCCAATAGAGCTCCATGCCAAATATAAACAAACTCCTCACATCAAAGAAAAAAATAGCTTCAGGCAAAGGCCTGTTCAAAGAGCTGAGCCTTGCATGGTATCTAGAAGTCAGCTCTTTGAGAAACTCAAGGGATGCCAGTTCCAGCAGTGCATTCTCTCCACAGAGAGCATTCTGTCACTAGAAACATAAACTAAGGACTCAAATTGTGAAGATTACAATCAAAACCCAAACCTGCTTGCAAACATGAACAAAATTCCCTTTGAAAAGAAAATACAGCCTTGTTTGGAGACCCTAATGTTCCAGGAGGAGTTCAAGTCCAACTGTCCATATATTCATAAGATAAGTTTCATTATTTCCTTATTTTGATTCCAGATATAGTTTCAGAGCACATCCTAAGTACGTTAGCTTGATCTACAACATTAGAAGGAAGCAAAATGTCGTATGGTAATTGCATGATAGGTGTATTATGAAAAACAAAACAACAAGAAGCTGTGAAGAAAAAAAGAACAAAAATGAATGCAAAGAGAAATGATCAGTTTAAAAATGCATGCTGAGACAAGTATGATGAAGATTAATAGGTAAGTGTTAATATGTTGCCTCTGTGATGTGCTTCCCAAAGTTCCTGCTAAACACCTTATAAAAACCTAACACACCATTCAAACCTTTGTTTTGCTGGGTAAATATTACTCATGTAATTGCATTTTTTTTTGTAAGAAAGGGACTCATTTCTAGTGGGTTGTGAAAGCCTCTAGGAACCAACATATGATACCTGGCATAGAAGACAAATCTACTTAAGAAAGGGTCATCACTTTACCTGATCTTCCATCTCGTTGAATATCCACATGATACCACTCTCCATCATTGGCTTTTTTCTGAGTGG
Source organism: Crypturellus soui (assembly GCA_032275445.1). NCBI lineage: Eukaryota > Metazoa > Chordata > Aves > Tinamiformes > Tinamidae > Crypturellus > Crypturellus soui. The sequence continues at coordinate 1,189,607 of JAUBNY010000242.1, forward strand.
CCTTCACTTTAATGGTCCCAGAGCCCATGTCCAGCAGCAAGTAGAGGTTGCCATCTAGAAGTTCCACTGCAAAGAAGTCTACCTTGGTATTTTTCTGGCTCCTGGCATCCTTCCTCTCCTGGGGTTTACCATGTGTGAAAAGAATCAGTCCATTGGGTTCAGTGGTTCGGAAATCAAAGGAAATGGAGCCCATCCTTTTGGTATTCCATTTAGGCAGACTGATATAGGCCTCAGGTGTCTCAAAACTGATGGGATCCAGTGTAGCCACGTTCTCGCATACAAATTTCACTTCCCCGTAGATCTTCATCTTAGTATCACCAATCCGTGCCAAGCGAGACAGCTCCAGACGAATGTCGTTATTCTTATAAACAACCTGCCAGACACAAGGGAAAATATCATACATCAATCCTGTATACTGTACAAATACCCCAATTACTTTCAGCCATGGGAGATAAACTTCTCTGGAAAGGCAGTGGAGAGCAGAAAGGAGACCATGCAAGAGTCTGACGTGTTGACAGAAGAAGTCTGAACCAGAAGGGTGCATAGAAACAACTGCAACAGGCACTCTGCGATGACTATAGATCAGATAAGTAGGCGGAAGAGAACATCTACTGAAGGACAGTCAGAACAGTCTACCATAAGTTTACTATGTTGCACATAAAATACATTTTGTACATAAAACACATTGGATGTCTGGTAGCATGCTGTTCCACTTACATAAACCACACACAAAATATATAAAGTGTAACCTCCATGCCCATCTCTGCTAGATACAGCAGGGCAGTGTTTATCACCACTGTTACTTCTCTATTATTCCTATTATCCTATTTAACTAATGGAACAGGGATGCTAAATACTGTAAACAATTGCTATAAACTGTTAATACCACCCTATGGACCCTAAAAAGCTACAAGAAAAATAGACAAAGACATAAATTTCCTCTCTCCAAGAAATCCTAAAATTCTAGTCACAGACTTGTGATGGGCACACCTGCCCAGTTTAACTGAAGAAGGAGAGCCATGTCAACACTAAAGCCTCTGCACATGCACACATTCAGTGCCTGGACTCCCACACTCTCTGGATTAAGGACCAGAACTCTGGACAACATCTGCCCAGAGGCAGGAATTAGAAAAAGCTGAAATATTTACAGATAGCACTTCCTCCAGTCACCTTCCTTGCTTCCTAAACCCAGCACTAGCACACAAATAAAGCAGCAAAAGCATTTCTGCAAACAATGGAATTTTGACTGATTTCATGTTCTGCAACACTACTCAAGACTAATTTCTTCTAAGGGCTTATTATTTTAAAATATTTTGTGTCTATTACATCAGGCATATACGCAAACTCACGCATTGACCTACAACAGTTGGTTTTGCTCCAGTTCCCATTAAAACACTCTACCCTTTTTGAGGTACCACTTAAACTCAGGCAGAGAATGGATGCAAAATGAATCATACTTGAAAGCATTTCTAACTTCTAACTACCACTTCATACCCTAGAAAGGATGTCATCTGAAGCAGGCTGCCACTGCTGAAGCAATTCACATGGCCAGCATTCCGCTGTTTCAACATTCCCAGAAAAAGAGCTCCTCCCAGAGCCACCCAAAATTGGTCTGGCAGGTAAAAGCAGTCTACAGGTTTTGGCATGAGCTTCAGATTGTATTTTTCTGAATTCATAATTTCCTGGTTGGGTTGCAAACTCAGCACTTCCTCTTTCTACCAACTTTCTTAGGTGGAGGCTGTGTCCTTTGGGCATAAAAATGTGTACTGAAACCGTGCCATTAATCTGAGTGATGTGTAAATAAATATATGTAATAGACACACAAAATATGTATTACATGTCTAAACATAAAATGACATCTGCTTCCATTTATTCATTTAGACTAAATGGCAAATGAAAAATAAAATTCTTAATTATTTCACCGCTGTATGAGACATACAAAAAGAAAAAAAAAGTTGTTCTATTTGATGATAGGATCTCAAATTCTCTTGTATTTTATTAAATTCTAATGGAGAATTGACATGTATAACATCATAGGTAAAAACAGAAAAGAAAAACTCAAAAGTATCACATCAGGGCAGGAATTTTTATTCAGACTAAAATTTGTTTTGGTTACATTTGGGCAAAGCTACTTAAATATCCTGTTTTCTGGAACTCCTAGTAAACAAGATTTGAAACAAGATTTGACACTCCTTGACATTTTTAGGATAAATATTTAACAACGAAAAAGGGGTTAAAGCAGACTCACCTTCCAAAAAAAAAAAAAAAAAAGAGAGAGAGAGAACACGAACAGCCTGATCCCAACAACCTGCTCTGTCTCTTTTGCAGGGATCATGTAGCTCACAGATGAGCTATGAGCGTAGCCAGCTTAGACAGCTAGCAAAGAAATCCATTTGCATTCAGACTACCTGACTACCTTGAATTTGGTACAACTCTGCAATTTGGTTTGAGGTTTCACCTTGGCATTGAATTGCCTTGGTGGGCAAAAGAATATCAGGCCTGAACAAATTAAGACTTTGGTGATCCTAACATGGCAGAAATGCCTCTGTTCTGTACAACTGACAAGTGATCAGGCTGTTCTTGAAACTCCTCTAACCTGCATCAGGAAAATATTGCCCTAGCTCCCCCAGGAATTAGAGGAAGATAAACAGCACAATAACTACATATGATGGTTGGTACTGAGGTTGTATTTTAGCTATGGCTCAGTGATCTACTTCGATAAACTCTACAGGTTGCTGGTCAAAAGAATACATTCCCACGTACATAATCAGCTTCCAGCTCTCCCTCGAGTCACGCAGGAACCTCCTCATTTCACATGCTTGATACTGGGCTAACTCCTTGTCTATTCTGGGGAAAGGCGCAGTGTCTCTCTCTGGGTTTGCTGCACCTTGTATTTCATTAGTGTTGCACATAGTTCTGGAGAATCTCCAAGACAGGGATTCTCAAAGCATCTAGAAAAAAATATGTGAAGTTACGTGCAACTCAGAAAGCCACTAAAAATAAGGAATCTGGGAGTAAGTTTGAAAGAAAGGACAAACAAACCAAGGACAAAGGAAAGTCTGGGGAAGAAAGGAAAAGGGATATTTAACAGATACAAGAGTTCTGAATCCAATCTTTGCAAAGAAGCAAATCACTCAAATGTGAAATCTCTATTATTGAAGTAATTTCAATTTTTTTTCAAAATTTTTCAATTTTTTTCAAAGTTCTTTCAAAATTATATTCCCAAAAACAAAAAAAAACAAGCAAACAAAAACAATCAACAACAAAATCCACATCCATAGCTCAATAAATTGAAAGATAGTTGTGCTTAAGGAATAAGGGCAAACAGGATCACGTGGCTGATCTGAGCCTCATCAATGGCCATAGCAGCATCTTCTGAGACCCAGTCTCAGTTCTCCAGTGCAGAGCTCCACATAACGGTCATGATCTCAACACTGAACACTAGGATCCTGATGGATAATCAGGTGCAGCAGAACTCGCACCATTTTAACTAAAGCAGTAAAAATAATCCTTCAGTTTATAACCAAGAGGATTGTGAACAGGACAAGTTAAACCTCAGTATCTCTAGCTTAGGCAACGCTCTAACTGTCACTGAAATACTAAGGCAACTTGTCACAGTTCAAGACATCGTTAAACCAAGATTCAAGAATTAAAAAAGATAATGTAATTAAAGAACTAGAATACACATCCCATAGTGAAGAAGATTTGGAAGTTCATTCTGTTTAATATGTGAAGGTTAAAGGCTGATCTGATCACAATTTACAAGCACCTATGTAGAAAATGGAATTTGGCAGTAGAGAGCTCTTCAATCTGTGTGACAAAGAAATAAGAGGATGTACGGTCTGGAAATTGAAGTTAGAGGAATCCACATTTTAAAATATGACTTATTTTTACCAAGAAGTTAATTTACCATTGAAATAATTTGCTAGAGGTTATGATGTGTTCTCTGCTACAGGCAAATTTTAAATTAAAACAGGATCTTCTTTTTTCATAGCAGACAGACAGGAATTAATTATATAGCAAATCAATCTAGATTATCATAATCATTATTGTATGTCTCTTTCTGGCCTCATAACCTATGAATCTCTGTGTCTTATTGAAATCAACAGATGCCTCACTGCAGTTTTCCAGGACAGATAAAACACACGCTTGCAAAATGTGAAAAGTGCCTGGGAGTAGGAGAAGAGGCTGCATCGGGTCTGGTCTGACTTGTCAGCAGGGCTTTTGCTGAGGCTTTCCTGTATGTGTGTGATACCAGCTTACAACCTGTCATTAGCCCAGGAGGCAAATAAAAAGCCTGCTGCATAAAAATTAACTCTATAGTTCCAAACACAGGAATTTCAAGAAGCATTTTCTAAAGAGACACCAGCTGTAGCAGTAGCTACCAGCAGTATAACACATGATCTGCAAAACATTTACTACCTTGTAATCTCTTTATAAGAGCAATCTCTGAACTAATCTGGGGCTCTCCAGAATTCATTCACCAAAAGGTTGCTTGAATGCACATCTCTAACTGTGATTCAGAACTTGCCTGACTCAGAGGACTGAGGACTGTGCTTGCTAGGGCACACTCCTCTAGTACCACTCTGGGACACAGCTTCCACGACTTCCGAGAAAGCATGGCAATGAAAGCAGCGCTCACGAACTGGTCCATTTTTATCAGATAGATTTCTGAACAAAGCTCATCATGCCTGCTTAAATAGACACCAACTTGATTTTGTCCCATATATGCAACAGAGTGTGGCAGGATGCCTCAGGAAGTCAGAAAGACTGCTTCCCGTGTGGATAAAAAAAAAATCAACTTCACAGTTTTTCCTGGAAAGAAGGCAGAAAAAAAAAAGGGAGAAGAAAAATGACTCACCAAAGCTATATACAGAGAGTTTGAGAAGTAAACTACACTTCTCATTTTAATAATCTTTTCATACTCAAAAAATAAAACCAGCACAATGACAAGAAGCTATCCATCGGTACAAACCACGTAACACAAACTGATGTACTGTGAATAAAATCAGAATCAGAAATACAACAGAAATAACCATTACTGGATGGAAAGAAAACAGAGGCTCAGGAAACTATTATGGAACAGCAGTAGTGGAATACTGAAACCCTTGCAGAAAAATATTATCTGTAATTGGTACGTTTATATTTTACATTCCTTTTCTATGAAGCCTGATTCTGAATATGGCTTAACAGAGGCACTCCTTTTCACACTTCACTTTGTCCTTTCTGTAATAAATTAGACCAGTCTAAATGGATATCCCAGGGTTGGGATAGTAAAGAAACAGTCTCTAGTAATCAGTAGTAAAAGGATGCTTTAAGAGCCCAGACACACTGAGGGAATAAAAAAAGGGGGAAAAAAGTACAGCAAATTGGGTCTCCTTCAAATCTGCTGAGAAAGAAGAGTTTGTTTAAAACTGAGCTAAAGACAAAATGGCAATCTAGTTTTGAGTTTTCTTAAAAACGGCAACTTGGCAATTTTGAAGCATTCAAGGAATTTCTTTGCCTAAGCCCTGATAAAAAGCTCCACTCACGGGTTAATGAAAGCCCTAATCAGATGGCTTTTCACAATGATGAAAAGTGTGTCTCTGCAATCAAGTGAAGATGCAGAGAAGAGAGAGAGCAACAAAAGTGAGGAAAAAAAAATGATGCGCTAGACCTGGCAAGCAGCCAGTATTCGATTCCTCTCCAACCTGGGGTTCTTAAGTAGGAAACAGCTTTGGGTAGAGGCTGGACACAGGCTGAACCCATGCTCCAAATGGGAATGGCCACTTAGTAGATGACACCAGCATCATGAAAAGGGGCACTAAGTTGGGAAGCTGCTAAGTTTAGCTAGCTGGGAAGAACAGCGCTTGCATTCAGCCCGGTTGTTCACAGGTTGCACTCATGTCTCACTGATTCTCTACTCAGTCAGGGGCTGCCCTTTCACCAGATGCTCATATCACTTCCCAGAACAGTGAACTACAGAGGCAACAACTCAGAGCCTTTCTCACACTTCCTTCAATTCATCTGCACCAAGCAAGACACGAAGCTATTGCAACTAACAAATTACAACCTATTGGCTGATCCACCAGAACTACTTATTTCAAGCCTGTCCCACCCAGCAGGTAGAATGTTTACAGCTAGTAACAATGTTTTTCTTTGTAATTGGGACAGACTATGTGTGCAGTGATCCAAAACTCCAGGGATGGGTAGCTATATTTCTTTCAAGGACCTTAGGTGGACTGAGTCTACCTGATATGAACATATCTGACAGTTCCCTGAGGATAACAACTGTATTCAGGTATTTGTACGTACATGCCATCACTCAATACAGTGATGGAGTCTATTTGCCCATCATGACAAATGATACATTGAACATTGATGATAAATAACTTAAATCAGACAAAGAAGATTCAAGTGCACTCTGCTCTATCTTACTAAAGTAACATGATTTTGCATTTAATACGACTTACATTTAAGGAATATGTGTTTATATAGTTTAAAAAGCAGTATGTTGAGTAGAATATTTAAGCAATAAAACAGGACTGTTTTAAGCTTCCCTATACGTTTTTTCCACCCTATAAAACCATTACAGGTTCTAAGTAATTTTAATTTTATGGAAAGCTCTACAAGAGAAAAGAAACTCTTCTGATCTGAGAAGAATTTTAGGAAGATACAGAGACACACTCTGCATTTCTCTTGAAACACCTTCAATTGCCGTTTTAAGAACAGAGTAAAAATAGTTAAAACAAACTTATGCCAAAAAAATAAATTTTCCTTAACAGATATCCAAGACAGAAAACCCAGTACTTTACTGTGGCCCCAAATCTCTTTCAAGTCAAAGAATACACCTCCACACCTAACAAAAATTCATGACACTTGAGTGCATTCACACTAACTGGGGAGGTGAAACCAATCCAAACCATGCATCTAGCACCTCAGAGCAAGACTGAGCCAGACGAAGGTACACCTTGCTACTTTATCTTCTACCTCGCAGTACACAAGGATAAAGAACAAGCATCAATATAAATGCCTTTCTGAAACAACATTCAGGGGGTTTCATTTCTTTGCCTTAAGATCAATCAAATATTAACTTGCAATTAAAAAAAAAAAAAAGTGGAAAAAAGAGTTATTTTAAAGCTATTTCTCAAATTTTAGTATCCGTCTAGAGCTGATGGACAAATTTTTGCATACTGTAGCCTGCTGTTTCCAGAGCTAGCAATGAATATCATTAAATGAATAAAATGTGAAATGCTCCACAGCCTTACGTATTCTTGGTGTTACACTGCAGTATTTGAATTACGGAAGTGCATTCTGTCGTGAAATGACCTACTTCTTGGACTCTTTCCCTTTAGGTAGCAATAAGGGTAAAATTCATTTTATCACATGGGTGGATTTCTGCATCCTCCATTCTGGGCTACTGCTAATTCACTTGGCCTTGATTCCTAAAGCAATAACAACCACCACATTGAGGATGTGATGGACACGTTCAAAATTAAATATATACTCATTTATGAAAAGGCATGTCTCTGTACAGAGGGGAAAGAAGCCTTTCCAGTTGTAAGGGAACTGCTCCTGGATGATTCTGAGCTAGCCTCAGATTAAGCTCTTTTCTCAGACACTGTAAAGGCTGCAGTAAAATTAAATTTCATATCAGGGTTGCATCCTTGATCTAAAAGGAAACTCTTCATGCCCTTTTCCTTCTTCAACCATAGGTATCAAGATCTGAGTTATGACTTCACTAGAAAATATTACTAAAGGCACCACAGAGACTAAGGCCAGTAATTACAGATTACTAAAACTTATTTAAAAAAAAAAAAAGAAAAAGAAAAAAACATTTTCAGATGCCTGGAATTGAAGAACTGGCAGTAGGCCTAGTTTAGGCTTAGCTGTTTAACTTGGGCAGCATGAAAAAAGCAACTGGTCAAGGATGCATATTTAGCTTGTTTAATGATAAACAAGAGAAAAGTACCACCGAGTTTCCCTGGATGTTCCTCCATTCTTCAGTAAATCAAATCTACAACATGCTCTACCTATTAAAACACCAATTATTACCTCAAAAGATGGTAATAAGTAGAAGATGAGACCCCATACCACATATTCTAGTTAAGCTGGCTGCGGCCTCTAAGCTGTCCTGGATGTTTGTGCTGCCTTTCCGGGCAACCTGAACTGAACCCATCTTAAAATCCCACCTGCCTTTGTAGCAGTGAATATTAGACACCCTTTACTCATACAATGCAGCTACCAGGAATGCAGATGGGGCTCGTCAAGAAAAGAACACTGCTTTGTGGTGCAAGCTGGAACTTTATTTTCCTTGTTGCAAGGACTTCATGTTGCCAAATGAAGTAAGGTATTACAGAAGATAAGGCATAGTTTCTGGATTACTTAAAATATTACCTTTTCACAAATTTTTCCATACAACGCTAAGAAAGTTGCCTGAACACAAACATTTTTCAGGAGTGTATTCATCATTCTGATGGCCAATGGGAGGCTGGAGTTAGTTTTGCAGAAGTGCTCATTAGGCAAAAGCTGTAGTGAAGATGAGAGATTTGTTCTCTACATGCTAATGGAAAAGCTCTGTTCTAAGAAACTAGACATAGATTTCTCAGTCTGGTCCTAAAAGAAGCTGGAGCTTGACTATATTCACTTATTAAAAAAAGATATTTGACTGATTTGACTGTAGTAGAGTTCATGCTCTATGCAGCAGTAAAGTTTTTAAGACATGTCACTGGGGATTCTAGGGCATTCATTTGTACTTCCCTCCTGCTCGTGTTGAGATTCAACCTCCATTTGGCCTAGTACAGAGGAGAATAAAACCATCAGGATAGGGAAGCCAAGACAGCCAGACGTGATGCTCCTCGCCTGAGCCACAGGCCATAGACACAGGGATACCTCATGCTAGCTCTAAAAACAACTTGTACCTTGGACTTGGCTGCGGAAATCAGAAAGACATTACGGAATTATGTTAGTATTTTACCAATATCCATGAATATGCAGTAATGAGGAGGTCCTGAGCTCTACACAGAGCCCAGATGGTGCACAGAAAATGGTGAGGGCAAAAAGCAGCATTTACTAGCTACACACAAAATCAGTAATTGAGGATTGAATGATTCAAGCATCCTGAAATGCATGAACAGGAGTATGGGCTGAGAGAGAAACTGAAGGAAACACTACCACAGTCAGCTGGAGACCATGCCCTGTTTGGAGAACTGCATCAAGAAAAGAGAGGGCCAACCAGAAAGAGCCCAGAGGAAAGCAATGAGAATCAATGAGAATAACCAGAGGTTTCGAAAATAGAAGAAAGGATTGAAAACATTGCTTCTTCTTAACATAAAGAAGAGAAAACTGAGAGGAGACATGTAACTGTTCAAATATATAAAGGCTGCTACAAAAAGGAAAGGAACAATCTGTTCTTTATGTCCATGTTGAAAAGAACAAGAAATAATAACCTGAAATTGCAGCAAGGAACTGTTAAAATTGATGTCAGGAAAAATCCTTAGCTTAAGAACTGTGAAGCACTGGAACAGTTTGCCTGATGAGCAGGCATCACTGGAGACCTTTGATAACAGGTTAAACAAATTTCTGTCAAGCCGCAGATATTTAGTTTACAGTGACATTCACCAGTTACAGGATGCCCTGCTCATCACAAACTCATGCTGAAAACTGAGATTTGTCTAGCTAGCACAAGCTAAATCTGTCTAGCTTGGTTCAGTGATAAGTATGCAAGGAAATGATTACAGTCAAGTGTCTTAAGAATTGCATCTGAAAGACAGAGAGGAATTATTTTAGGACAGCCGCATTGATTATTTAAGGCTTGAACCTTATTGCACAGGACACAGAAAACTGTATCAGACAATAACCTTGCAAATAAATACTGTGCTTATTGACTGTATTGTATTTCAAATCCACCTAAGGTTCTGCAAGTACAAAAGACCTGTCTCAGGAAACATATATTTCTGTTCTGTAAAGCTGAGTGAATTGGCATGGCTTTCTAAAAGAGAATTCCATTTTGCAAATTAGCAACGAAATGCTTCAATTCATTGAAAACCAAAATGGGATACTTAGTTTTGTCAGACTTACCAGAAAAGATTTATATAAACTTGCCATAACATAAAACTGTATTTTCCAGGCAAAGCACTTACTTTCAGTAGCAGTTCCCATTTTTACCTCTGGTTTATACTCTCTAAAGACTTTCATGTGATGTGAAGTCGAGGTTGCACTTTACACCATGGGAGACACATGCCTGTTTTGCTGTGCAGTAGCTTGGCCAAAGACTCTGGTCCCTGTGGCCCAGCACAGCTACTATCGTATGGAAACTGCACTGAAGAGGAAATGGAGCTGCACAGTATGGGAAAATATAGCTCATCTGGCACTGATCCTAGAGTATTTGGTATCAGCCCAATAACTAATAAAAAATACTTTGATTCTAGGTATACTAAAATGTTACATCTGAAACCAGTTCCAAAGTTTGAGGATTTTCTATTCAAAAAGAAAAACACAACAACAAAGCTTTGTAATCAACAACAATGAAAGCAAGTGTGGGCTATACAAAACTTCCTTTTGGACAACAATTCTGCATTTCACTGAGCTTTTCAATTCAGTGATAACAAAATGTGCTGAACTGAGAACATTATTGTTTACAGTCTTCTGTGAAAATACTGAAGAGCTATTTCTTGCTCACAGGTATGCAGTTTCTCCCCGCCGCCTCTCTTCCGCAGCCAGCATGCCTTTAGCCTGATAGGAAGGTGGCAGCTCCGTCTCCACATGCCAACTGAGCACAGTCTCCCTGCCTAGGCTTACAACGGGCAAGGCAAATAGTTCCAATTGCAGTGGTGTTGTCTATGTTTTTGACACCTGTCCAGCAAGAAACAAATTGAAAGCATCTGCCATTAGCATATGCTTAAAACTCTTTTTTGGCCTTCTCTTTTGTCCCTGTAAAAAACCTGAAAGTACTTGCATCTCTCAAGGCTCTCAGTGATCAACTCTGTTCAGATTCCAAGGCATGGAAAAATTAGGGTTCTCTAAACATTAACCTATGCTGGGCTGTTTGCTGTGTGGAAAGGGGGAGCTGATGAGCTAAATACTGGTCTGAATACTACTTATATAGAAATGAAAGGCACTGTGCCATCAAGACAAAAGAACCTGCTATAACCCTACTTTGCTGGGGAAAGAGAACCAGGTGCTCTTTTATATCTCTCTCCTAAACTTTCTCCTGAACATGCAGAAAACAAAATTCATTCAGAAGTCACCCAGCTGCACCAGCCACAGCTGTGGTCCAGAGTGCAGAGCAGGAGTCCATTGCGGCACCATCCAAGATAAATAACGTGCAGCAGCAAATGTGACACTTCCCTCCAACCTGCTATCGTGGCCTGCAGAGCAACCCTTATCGACAAAGCTGATTTCCCAGCCCCACTTTTCAGGCCTATCGGAGCACACTATGAGAAGGGCACAAGCCAAGAGCGCCACGGCCCTGCCAGAGCACATCAGGGCTGTTAGTGACACAGCACATTCATCACTTGCTCCGCTCTGGGTATTCTGGGCATGGAGCATAAGTCCAGCTTACTCCCCAGGAGTTACACATGAGGGCAATCAGCTCAGCCTGAGCATTGTTGCCACAGAGTGACAGCAGTAAGGAAGACACAGAACACAAATTAAAAAAAAAAAAAAAAAAAAAAAAAAAAAAAAGGCAACATTTTCCTGAGGAAGCTATGAGGTAGCAGAAATGGGAGAGAGAAATTAGGGCCAGAGCACTCCCCCTACTTTAGCATTAGATTGCACTTCCTTTCCTGAGCAGGGGACGGGACGTGCTGCAATCAAGACCTCTCTTGATAATGGCAGGGTCATGGACCAGAGCCAGCACCCAACCCCAGGCACGAGGCAGCCGACGAGCTGGTTCTGGGCTCACAGCACATCGGGCCTCATTCTGCAAATGTGGAAGGGATCTCAACAACTCTTCCCTGTGAAGCAGGGTTATCACTACATATTTTTTCCTTTTGTTTTTCAAGGAAAAGACAAGAAAATCATAGGAAGGAGAGAAAAAAAAACAACTTTAAAAAGTCGTCCAGCTAATGGTAAGAATTATTTCCAACAGCTTGCAAAAGGAAAGCTGGGCTACAAAGTGCTTTCTGAGACCCTCATGAAGCCAGTCAGTCCTCTCACAGCCACAGAGATCTGTTATTTCTACACAGTACTAAAAACTAGTGACATCCCTCCCTGCTTGTGAAGGATCAAATCCCAGAATGTTAAATACGTAAATTAGCCTGAAGAAAGAGGAAAAAGATAAACCTATGTTAATCAGACTCGGCAAAGTTTGCCTGCATATTCCTGTAAGAGCACTAAGAGGCATAGTTTAGTCTTCAAAAAAAAGAAAAAAAGTTTCTTACCCACGCTGAACATAAGATTGATGATTGTTATGAATGAACACAGCACTGATGATCGTTAAATGCTGAAGACACTGGTCAGGCAAGAATACAGGTAGCAAGTAAGAGTTGAAGGGATTTTTCTGAGAAGCATAAAGAATATGCTGTACTACCTAAAAACTTACGGATTGAAGTTATTTCATTCCAATGTCCTAGGACACCTTGCAAGAAAGAGAGGCAGTAAGAGAACATATAAGTGCACATTGCTTTAACCTCTACTTCTGATTTTAGGGAAGATACCTCACTAAGAAAGACTTCCAGGAGCCAAAGACAGAGAGACTGAGGCAGCACACTTGGAAAAGCACCACTGCCCCAAGTTTCAAACCTGAATAAATCTAAACTGAAATCTAAAATTCAGTTTAGTTATCACTGTGATAAGCATAGAGGCATATATAGCCAGATATATTCTCTTTTCAGCACAGCTCAACGCAAGATTATAGATTTAGGATTGAAGACTAAGTTACTCTCACACAATAAGAACCGGATGCAAGTCTTGTAAATAGCAACTATGAAAAGAATTTGCATGTCTTGGTGCATGACCAGTTGGAAATGAAATGCCTTTGGAAAGCAGTTGCTAAAGAGGACTAACAGGATTCTTCACTGTGTAAGTAGAGAATTATCAAGAATGCACTGAGAAGAGATACTGGTTACATATACAGTAGTAGTGAAAACATTTGATCATATTGTGGGCCTGCTATCTTGACTATGTTTTTAAAAAGCATGTTAATTTTTTTTTTTAAATGGAGAAAATTACTATAGCAATTTCAGATCTGAATGACTTGTTAGGTGCTATCTAACGAATTCCACCTATTTAATCAAAAGAAAGGTTAAAAGCTGATCCAAACCAACTTGCAACAGGAATGTACATACAAGAAGTTTTCTGTCAGAAGATGTCTCTAATTTAGGAGACAGAAAAAAAAAAAAAGACTATTCAAACACTTGTGTTTTGTCAGACATAAATGCATGAAGAACATAAGCACTCATACCACAAGTGGATGGCAAAGTATTTTGCAGTCTCTGAGAACAAAGAAGGATGTTGATCAGCTACCAGGAATAAATGTTTTATTTTTAATTCCACAGACCTGGGTCACTTGCTCCAAAGAGTCTTAGAAGAGCTGAACAAGGAGATTTCTGATCCACTGAGATTTATTTTTAATGTTGGAATAACAGAAAGATAATAGAAGAATAAAAAAATGTTAATGTTGAGTTAATGTTTTAAAAACCAGGACAGATGTGTAACTACAGAAGGATTTAGCCTGCAGGAAACATCAACCCTGGAGGAAATATCACAAGAGCTTCTATCCAAAGTGCTTAACTAAAACATTAAAGGATAGGAATACAATACTTAATGTCATTAGACCTTCCTGTATTAAAAAAAAAAAAAATCAGCCAATATTGTTATACATATTATTTGAATGACAATGGTAATAGCATAGACAAAACTGATTTTTAAGGCATTTGACTGAATACCACAAGACAGTTCTGTTTAAATGAACACTATACAAGAACAAAGCAGAACATAATATTAGATAGATAGATAGTCCCCAGCTGACAGATCTCAAAAAGTGGTTGTCATTAGGGAATTTTTATTAAAAAGAAGTTTTTCTCAGGCACTATATGGATCCATACTTGGTGCATAAATATTTAACATTTTACCAGTTACCTAGAAGCTAATCAATTATATTGCAGCTAATACTTCAAGATAATACCAAATTTGGCAGAAGGCTAAATAACTTAAAGACAGTGCAGTCATACAGTGTGATCCATACAGTGTGATAATCCAGGCCCTTTCAACCAAAGCAGTTTTTTAAAACAATCAAATACAAAAATTTGGGAACACATAAAATAAGCCTCTGCTGCAGAACCAAGGGGAACATGTGAGTAAGCTGTAATCTGCAAATCAGTGACTTTAGAAAAAAAAAAAAAAAAAAAAAAAAAGGCTATCAGTGACTTTAGAAAAAAAAAAAGGCAGTATCAGAGAAGAGAGCATGAGTTTTCACAGAAGTGGTCAAAAACGTCGGCTTAAGCTGATATATGATCAGGATAAACACTAAGAGGGATGTGACCTTGCTTCTGGATGTGGCACTAATGAAATAAGCACTGAAATAATATACATAACTCTAATGATCTGACTTTTGTTAAAAACAAACAAGCAACCAAAAGAAAAAAAAAAGCACTAAAAATTGCAAAGAATCTACCAAGCAGCCTCAGAAGGATTTGAGAACTGCAGTAAAAGACATGGAATTCCATCTGCTTAGCTTCTCTAAAGGCAGTATAAAAAGGACTTGATAATAATGAATAAGGGGAAAACACTGGATTCCCAAAGCATCATTGTTCCTGTAAAAAACTGCATCACAAGAACCAATGCTTGGGAGCTATTGCCAGACAAATTCCAAGCAGATATTAGGCCCTATTTCTTTTAAAAGCAGGAGGCAATTAAACACCAGAACAACTTTACCAAGAAAAGCAACTGATTCTGTCTCTTACTACCTTGAAATCAAGGATGGGCCTAAGATGACTCTCAAAGACAGCCAAAATTATTAGATTTAATGTAGTGGAAAGTAGCTGAAGTTAAAACCTTGTATTTCCTGCACTAGGTGCTCTGAAGCTATACTATAGCGGCTGACCATGATGGTTCCTTCTGGCCTTAAAAGCCTCTGACTTTTTGAAACCCGTATGTGCTGCAAATCACTCAAGTAAGAACAGAAGAGATGCCAACCACCTCAAGTACGTGGACAGTCATTTGTAACCCGATGAGTTTAGCAGGAGATCAGGAGTTCTTCCTCACCCTGCCACTGGTCTGTTGGACAAATTTAGCAGAACAGTTTTTCATGATCTCTTAGTTGAGCAAGTAATTAATAAACTAAATAGCGCTAATTCTCCTTTTGGGGGATGAAGGGGGAAGAATCTACACATTTCCAAATAATAATATTTGGGATTTTTTTTGGTATTGTATTCAGTACCCAAAATGCAAAGAATCCCAGTTTTGAGGAGAAGTCTTTTTTGTCCTCAAAAATAGAATATAGAAAATGACAACTGCAGTCCTATAGTGAATAGTTCTTTGTAGAAATGTTTCCGAGTTAATACTATGGAGGGAACAACAGCACTCCTAGCAGGTGATGATGGACCTGGTAGATGTTTGCTATATCTAAAACTGTGATTCTCTGAAGTTTGTCCCAGTGGGGTAGTCTTTTTTCATCTCTTTTTTACACAGCACCAGTCCACCTTTCCAAGGCAGTAAAAAAACGATCCTTGGCTTTTAAGCTTCTAAAAAAGGACAACCCCACACAGATTCAGCACTGAAGAGGGTCCCAGTTTGGCAGTAGTAACTGTCTGTAATGGTTCCTTAAGCAGTTACAGCCGCAG
>JAUBNY010000242.1:1214914-1247605 GCA_032275445.1 Crypturellus soui
CACTCCTATTTTCAGTCTTTCTCCCACATTACAGCATCAGTTGTGCTGCAACCCATGACATGGCTACAGACATCTGTAAAACAAAAGCAATACTACTAGATATTGGGTTATCTTTAATCCTAATAAAAATGAACTAAAAAATAGAACTACACATTAAGCACTTGGATGCATGATGTAGGCATATTAATGCTACTAACTTAACAGAATCTATGCAACCAGAACCTGTACCTATAAGGAAAAAAAGAGAGAAGAGCCCATATTTTATAGTGAGAGGGAGAAACATTGAAGCAGTCAGCTCAAAACAACAGGCCTCGCTTCACTAGAGGTTTGTCTAGTCAAGGCTTATACTCTGTGACCACATGAAGTTTCTACCCTGCCAGGGTTGCCCCTCCTCCTACAATCAAGAGTGAAAAAAATTCCTTCCCAGCTGCAAAAGGACAGAGAGGATCATTTGCCTCTTCAGAGATCTGAGCTAGCTTCCCCTGAATGTGGTATGCTGATCCCTGGAGACATTCTTGCACTCAAAACTAGCTCAGGCTTCTCTCCTACTGGGCTACACTGCACTGCACAGATATATCATTAAAATTCAGGGCTAAACAAAGAAAACACACCACAAACACCACTATCTCCTGGTTTGGGGTAGTTCTCACAGTGAGCTCTGCCATCAGTGTTTTATTCCCCAACAAAGGATAGGAGACCAACCCTCTAAGGAGTTTAAAAACGTCTGCTTGACTCTTTCAAAGCTCCACTCAATGAAGCATGGGCTGCTTCGACAACTGAGAACAAGTATGCAAAAAACACTTCTCAGTCTGAGTACCTGGCTTTCTGGTTGGACAAACTTCCTTGTACATATAATCAAAGTTATGGCTCCACCTGTGCTTTTTTTTTTTTTTTTTTTCCCAGGATTCTGACAAGTATTTAGCCCTGCTCTTTCACTGAAGCTTCCAGTCATATATGCCGGCTAAAACTAGATCTGAGGAAAAGTACAACTGTCAGCTGTCTTTATTCTTCCTAGTAATACGCCTCGTAACTCAGCCTGGGGTTGAAGGGATCTGGAAAAAGTTATGGACTGAAAACAGAGGAAGTATTAATTGCATAGCTTTCTTTATGAAAAATTACATTTCTCCATTTTTCTTTTCCATTTTGAGGTGTTTCCCCCTTAGAACCCTCAGTTAGGTAAACCCTGAGTTAGGTAAACTGAAATTCTCTTCACAGGCAAGGAAACACACATTCTGTGCACATTTTCACAGCAGCTAAAAGCATTATGTTATCGCTACTAACAGCGGGGCTGCTATTAAGTACCAGTGTGTCTTCAAGTCTAGACAACTCCTCATACACATCTCCTATCACAGCCTAGTCAAATGAAGTTTACAAACCACATTCTGATTATGTAGTTATTATGTGGTTATCTCATTATTAAGTAGTTGCTTGGGTTTTCTTCACAGAGAGCACTGTAAGACAAGGATGACTACGTAAGTCACTCTTAGCACCTTGTGCAAGCTAATAGAATACAAATGATTATATAAATAATAAAACTGCTGAAGATTATCTTGTCGCTTTCTCTGCTTCATTGACTTGACTTAAAGCACACATAAAAATGGCCTAAGTGTTCTGTTCATAGCATCCATAAATAAAATTAAGATCCTGACTTAAAGAGACACTAAGAAGCTGTATCTCCTCTCGATTTCAATTGAATGAGGGTGTTCAGCGTCTGTGAAAATCAGGCCCAAGGGCCTGTATATGAAAAGGATTTGATCTCTGCTTGACACTTTTCTTCAGTATGACAATCTCCTTTCCTATATAATATTAAAGTTATATGCTCATTTCCAACACACTTGCATCTCCTTAATTAATCCAGAAGTCAGGTAGGACAGGAACTCCAGACTCCGAAGGCCACATCAAACACTGACCCATCACATACAGGCCTTGACACCAGAGCTTGAGCAGAAAAACTAATCTCTGCTTTCCCTTTGATATTAAATGTTGATGCAAACTGGATACTATGACAGCCCTTACAGCTGCAAATAAAACTAGACCCATCTGGTGAAAAACAGTATTACTGTAGAATTATGACATTAGGAACTCTTATTCTGAACTAGCCAGCAAGCTGACTGATAGAACTAACTTCAGTGTAGCTTTTAGCAAGCTTTATCCAACACGCTGTGGGCATGTCACTACCTGTACCTTCATTAATGACAGCACTAAAAACTTATTTGGAAAACTAGGAGAAAAGACAAATGCTGACTGCAAGGCATGGCCCCTAGCACTACCAGCAACTACAAAACTGCACTAAATTTTAGACTTAGGTTGCAGCTTCATCTTTTCTTTTCAGGGAACACTAGTTTACTACACTGGTTCCTGCAGCTCCCAAAGCATCCCAATCTCTGCTGCCAATGTGTGAATTTTGTCCAAACTGTGACAAAACTATGTGACTATGTGCCCACTAAAGAAAGAAAAGACACTAAAAAATACCGCAGCATGAGCCATCTATCTCTACTGACCAATACTGCAGTGCTTTGCTGTGCGGACTTACCAATACAGTGCACTTCATATCCACACATCCCATTATTATCATTTCTCCATTATATCCTCATGCTGCATTTTGTCAGATGATTTTATTTATTTTTTTTCTCTCTGCATAATCCTGGATAACTTGAGAACTAGCTCTATTCATAGGTGAAATCCAGGAGCTAGAAAAGATCCCAAAAGCTTCTGATTGAGTGTATTTTTCATCCAAAAATGCTGCTTGGCAATCAACAGCCATTTATCTTTTCCTTTTCTTCTTCCTTTTTAATGAATATTGCCTTAGTGTCTACAGGATTGTATCACTTCCCTCAAAATGGCTAACAGCCTACAGAAGACACCTCTTTTGCTACCACATGTATTTTTTTCTGTAATCAAGTACCAGAAGTCTGATTCTTAACATAAGACTGCGTTTTGTGATTAATGCCTTGTGTCCAGCTGAATGAGCTTATCTTTACTGAGCTTTTGCGATTTTAGCATAAAATTCAGCATCAGGAAAGACATTGTGTGTATAACGAAAGGCAGGAAACAGTAATGATTTAGAGAAAGCAAAACTACATAAACAAGAGAAGATCATTAACTTGAAGCAGTTACCTCTTTGAGGCAGCCCATGAAGTTGTTGCTTACTGGAGAGCCAGGTAAATCGGCAGTACTGGGGCTTCCTCCCACATAAAAGAAGTCATCTGATCCCAGCATGGTGTAGTCCTCCTGCGTGTAGCCTGTGGTGGTAAGGATGCCATCCACAGAGATGGTCACCTGTTCATGGAACACAATGAACAAAAAAAAAATCCCAGCAATGACCTTACAATCCTGAGCAGAAAACGTTATCTCCCCTATATTTTTAGGCCAGTTTTATTACGGATTTTGTTGAGATTTGGCATGTATTTTTTAGCACAACCAAGCTCCATTTTCTGGTCTGCTTTGCCCACAAGAGAAATACTCCAGCATCTGCTCAGGCCCTCTTTGGTACAACGGCGCTGATCACGCATTTTATATATTATAATGCTTTCTGTCTACTCAGGCCAGAAAATGGAACTGTCCTTCAGAGAGAATTCTGATATTAGCTGATTTTTTATGATTAATTAGTATTTATTTAATGATTACAGTTAGTTATGGTTGTTAGTAAAAAAAATAAAAAATAATAAAAAAAAACACTAATGAAGACGAAGTTGGTATTTTTTATTTTTTATGTTTCTTTTGCTCACAGCACACTGACGATCATGCATTCAGGGAGGGGTGAGGAAGGATCTCACTTTCAATACGTTATGGATGTGCATGCCATGTACCTAGAGACACACACACCCGCCACCTACCACAGAAAAAAAAAAAGAAAAAAATAAAAAATCCAGGCTAAATCATAATCAAAATATAAATAGGAAATGAAAAACAAAATAAAACAAAATTAATATCAACCACACACCAACAAGTATGAGAGAAGCAGAGAAGAAAAAGAAAGAAAACACAAAGCGTGCACACACTGCACTTTGACATGTCATGCCAATATATCTAAAGCCCAGAAAGACAACAGGAAAAAAGAGAGAAAAGAGAGAGAAAGTGAAAGAAAAAAATAACACTTGCATGCAATCACCAAAAATAAAAATACCAAACAAAACTCAAAATAATCCAAAATGAAATGATGTCCCCAAGACCTCTAAGCCCAAACACATGGAGGGTGAAGGGGAACGGAAGGAGAGGGAGGGAGAGGAACAAGTGAATTTGATGTGTTTTGCTTAAATGCTGTTAGTGGTGTAAAGGGAATATGGAGGAAAAGAGACAGAGGCCAGTAGGAGACGGGCGAGTCACCAGACGTGTGGACATGCCATGCAGAGTGTGTACTGAAACAAACAACCGGCTGAGCTCCTTTCGGCCACGGCGGGTGGAAGGTCAGAAAGAGCGAGAGAAAGTGAAAGAGGAGAGAGAGAGAAGGGAGAAAGGTGGGGGAAAACTGGGAGAAAGAGGACAACTCTGGCCAGTTTGCCTGTAACAGCCGTTGTCATAACAAAAGGATGAGAGAAAAAGAGAGCCTTCACCGCAACAGACTAGAGGCCCTGCAATGGTTCTGATCTAGAAACCTCCAGAGTAAAAAAATATATATATATCAAAAGGGGAGAAAAAAGGAGGAAAAAAAAGAGAGAGAGAGAGAAAGCTGAAGTCAAAAACAAGAGAATTGTAACAGAAAACAAAAATTAAAGAGGGAAGTGAAAAATAAATGAAAGAAATGTCCAGACCCCATTTCCAGAAAAGCTGTGTTTGCTTTTGTTATTCGGAATTTTTCTCAAAAAAAAAAAAAAAAAAAAAAAAAAAAAAAAAAGGAAAAAGGAAAAGAAAAAGAAAAAATGCGCTTTCAATGAAATTAAAATAAAATTAAAGCAAGAAGTAAGTATAAAAGAGAGGGGAAAAAGGGGGGGGTTGGGGAAGGAAAAGGCAGGTAACACACGGCAAACCCAAAAAAAGAGACAATAAGAATGATATCTACCAGACAATGTAGTTTGTTTACCATAGCGTGTCCAATGCCTGAGTGCTTTGCGGAAAAGGGGGAAGAAAGGAAATTAAAAAATCGTGAACAGAACGATTGTTAATTAAAATAACTAAAAGCAAAGATGAGTCGTTAGGGTGTTAGTACATTAGTTGGTTAGTAAAAATGACACATTGCATGAATGGTCTAGTGTTAGTCTTTCAAAAAAAGGCGTGGGGCGCCTGACACACACAGAGTGAGAAAGAGGACAATATGAGCAGGACTCTATGGGGAACCATGCCATCTAGATTGTAAAGAGGAAGAGTGCTGCCTAGCCTTCCCACTCCGGTGTTATTCATTATCTCCCACCCTCATACATCTTGTCCAGGCCTGGATCAAAATCAAAACAGTGCAATACTTACTCTTCAAATGCCCATTTAGTTTCTTCCCTTAAAGAACCTTTCCTTCAAATGTACACACCATTTTGCCCCTTCAGCCCAAACCCAGTCTTGACTGCTTCTTCCACCCACACTCATCTCTGCTCCTCTCCAAGCTTTATTAACCTACAGCACTGCACAGTACTGAAGCAGGCCAAAGTTTCCTTTGGCTGGAGACTGTAGATGAAGACGGATCCAAGCCTCTTGAGTGTGGCTTTCCAAGTTTCCCAGTTTGCAGGGTTCTGTATACCAAGCTGAGCTTGTGACTTTCAAGACGCATACAAAAATGCATGTGTTTGGCCATTTACCTGTAGCTCACCTGCATGATCTGAGAGTATAAATTTGCGTCAGGTTTCTTGTGTCAGGGTTGGAAGACAGAATGCTGACAATACTTACTGTCTCTCCTTTTGTCTGCAATATTGCATCTATATCCCAGAGCCGAGGGAACTCACCACTGGGTTCTCTTAGTTCGGTTTGTCAGAACTTTGGAGATGCTTTGTTGTTCCCTCCCAAGGCATGCAGATGCCAACTGCTCAGACTTATGCACTGTTTCTCGCTTGCTTTTTAGCATCTAAAATCTTAAAGCTTTAAAATCTTAAAAGGAGATTTTGCATGGTTACTAGTTTCAATGTTAAGAATGTTAAGAGAAGTGCAGTCAGGCTGTATAGGGTCCAAGTCCTTGTTCCATTTGGATCCAGCTTGACATAGTCATCCTAAATTACACAAACAAGATCTGTCCTACTGCATGTAAAATTATCTTGGACATTTCAGAAGCAAATAAAGTTTGTGAGAACTTCATGGGACTGAATATAATATCATCAGGTCCTAAGTCTATTTTATTCATCTTTGCAAATGAAGTAATAATAACCTGCAGTTGGTGTTTTGGGTCCAATGAACTCCAAGTCCTCTGAAATCTTCAAAGTAGTCTCCCTCTGAGCATCTTCTGTATTATTATTAAATTCATTTTTACAAACAAGGAAGTTGTGGTACAGAGCGTGCCAGTAACGGCATGGAGCATCAGCAGCAGAAATGAAGACAGAAACAGAACATCTGACCTTCAGTCTCCTCCACTCCTCCTCCCACTAGACTACTCTGCCCCACATGTGTTCTGAAAGTCCTAGTAAAGCACAGCAATGATCCTGTTTCTAGTAAGGGTTTCTTACAAGGCAGAAACAGGGCTTAGTACTAACTGAAATAATAAGATAAATAAACAAGGAGATTTGTTTTGACATTAACAATCGCTACTCAAGGGAATCTGGGGTTCACTTGGTTTGTCTCTAAGGAGATTAACTCCTATGATAATCACTTGATCTAAAAAAAATAAAGCACTCTTCCAGCTTAGCTGCAAACATTTAACAATTCCAAAAAATACCAGGCAAAAACTCCAGCTATTAAAACTTCTGCTCTAATAACAGCTAAGAAATTATGTAAATTCTCCTCCTCTCCTTCCCTCTGTTATGCAGAGGAGTAGATCTTGAAACTCTTTCTAGCCTTTTTTACCTGGAATTGTTTTAGTTCTGGATGATATTATTGGAATTTCTATATTTTTTTAAATCCTCATTTTAATGAGAAATGTATTTCTCTCCCCAGTGCAAGGTTCTGAACTAATTACAAGGGGGCTATTAATTATCTTATAAAACCATAGTTTTTGTTTGTTTGTTTTGGTTTCTTTGGCATGTCTGGTAACCAGGCTTTTCCAAATGAGCTAGACCATATTATACTTTAAGTTTGTACATAAGTTTATATGAGTGAACATACTTAATAGATAATTTATTACATATAAATTTGTCCTTTACTAAATCTTCTCTATTAAGATCTCAAAGGACTTCACATCAACTACAAAACCAAGACAAATGGACTGCCTGGAAATATTTTACAAATAAAGAAACACTCTCTCCCTCCCCTTCATGTCTCTCTCTCACATGCATGTGCACACACACCGAATATATAAGTTGCTGAAAGCTGTTGTCAAAATGGAGTGCGCCCTTATCTTTTTTTGTTGTTGTTAAATAAAGCCCTTTAAAGGTCAAGATATATGGTGATCATTTTTAGTCGTGTCCTGAAACATGTACATCACAAGTATTAATTAAATATCAGTAACTCGAGCTTCCAATCTCTTTCAAACACTTTATCCTGAAGATTGAAGGGTTTTAAGACTTCCTGAGCCTCTTTAAATTTAGAAAGTTCAAAATTTGACAGGAAGACCTTGGCATTACAGGCTTATCTTTATATGAAAATGGTGGCCAAACTTACCAACAATTTTTGGACGGCAACCTTCAGGACTACCAGAATTGCCTCTCCTCAGGCCTCATTGGTTCCAAATTTCTAGGTAGTTTTAGGTTCTCAGTCAATGTCATAATTTTGAGACTAGACTTGGAAATGAGAAGTTAAAATGAAAGCATCCAGGGAAAATACATGGATCAAAAAAATCCAGCCTTACTGACATTTCTTCGTTGAACTGAATTCTGTTATGGGTATTAACAGAATTGGACAACATAATGTTTCTGCTACTAAAAAAAAAAGGAAGAAAAAAAAAAGGTCTTTAATAAGATGACTTTGCCATCTTATTAAAACATTCCCTGTCTTGCCCAGTAAAGTAAGACTCTTAAGAATTCAAGATCACATGGAAATACCCAGAGTGAACACATTAGAATGGTGGCAAGGGACTTTTCCACTTCTAACGATCACCAAAAAGCTTCCTTGGTCTAGTTAAAGAGAAACAGACATATTTCCTTTTAACTGTGTATCTGAAAACAAAACAAAGCCACCTCTGGAAGATTATGAAAGGAGACTAAAAGCCTCCCATTCAGTTTTAGCTGTGACTCTTCTTCACTTTCTACTTTTTCAAGATCCATACCAACCACGGCACAAAGCATGGATATATTTTTGTTTCAGGCATAGGATCTTATTGAAAATTGATTTCCAACAACCACAATCTACTTTGTTGGTCATTATTAAAACGACCAATAAATCATTAAGTGATATTCAGAGGCCAACTATTCTGGCAACATCACAAAATAATACACACATCAAATAAAGTGATATATTATGACTATTCCAGACTGACAGGCCTCAAATAGTTGCTGGTCCTTTAATAGAACATTGCAAGTATTTGAATAAAATAGGATCATTAAGACCAATTCACTGCATAAGAAATTAAATTTGCTTCTGCATAGAAATTAGTGAAAAATAGACTAAAATTGCTGGAAGTAATGATGCAGCAGACTCACCTAAGTTAGATCACAAATCTGCCCTCCCATACCCAGACATCATGAATGTACAGAAATATGGGAATTCAAATGGGATATACCGCTATATCATGTTCCAACACCAAGTATTTGATATAAAGATGTAAAATCCCTACAGAGAACAATTCATATGTGGACATCTATTAATTGAGACTCTTTCTGACCCTAGGTACTGGTCTATGCTCACACATACACTTCATCTTAGCTACTGTAAAATATTACTACAAACATTAATGAGCAAATAAACAAAACATTTTTCTAACAAATTAATTTTAAAATTTGTATTTAAAATTCAATTTACAAGCTATTTATGCTGCCTTTATCAATCAGCAAGACACCAAATATTCTGTATCCACCATGCAAGCCTCATTTATCATGTAGTGGACAGCCCTTAGTGACTTGATATATTCACCAGCTTTCTGAGGTTATTTAATTTCATCTTACCTATTTATGTCTGAATATGTATTTCATGAGGAAAGCTTAAGGATTTTAAAGCTAGCCTACTAGCAAATACATCATCTGATTTGAGTTGTCTGCTTAGAAATTAGTATGCAAATATACAAAATTACAGTGGCAAAATCAGACAAAACTTTTCCAAAGTGGAATTGTACAGCATCGGATTGGGTTTAGCTTTTTGGTTTTTCCACTGTTCCAGTCCTCCCAGCCAGCAGGAGAGTCTCATAGACAGAGACATAAGAAATAAAGTAGAATCCCATTACAGAAATTAGAGGAAAAGATAAAAAAGAGAAAAAGAACAGAGAATGAAGAAGACTCAGAAAGACGCCACCCAATCCATTACAAATGTATAAAGTGAAAATAATTCCACACATACCTACCAGTCTGCATACCTGCACACACACACACACACACACACACACACACACACAGAGAAAAAAAAAAAAAAAAAAGAAGAAGAAAAATAAGGAAAACGAAAGACTTACAGAATTAGAATTATGGCATCATGGCAATGGTTAAACCAATTAACAAAACTTGAAGGAAAAGGAGAGAGGTGTAGAGAGTTAGCTGCTGGAAAAAGATTCCGTTCCCACAATAATTAAATGCAACAAGAATATTACTGATAAGATTGAATCACAATTAAGGAATTAATAATATAAAAAGAGAACAAAAAAAGAGAACCAGAAAAGGAAGATGAAAGTAAAGCTATGTCTCAAGTTTTTATTATTAAAATCAAACTAGAAAAAAGAGAAAAATAATAAAATAGAAATGGAGATATTGCAACAGGGCTAAATTCTCTTCAACTAATGGTCTTTCACTGTCCCTTGATTCTGAGCTCCAGAGGCTTTGATGATCCCCCAAAGCATTCCCCTATCTCCTTTATTCCTTCCCGCCTGCCTCTGTCCAAACAAAAACGAATGAAGCTTTCCCAGCATTTTCTCCCCTTCACCATTACCTGCCGCAGGTTGCGTGTCACTTTAACGTCATGCCACGCGTTGTCATTGAATTTGCCATTGACAGGCTCCACAATGGCCTCGAAGGCCCCAGACCCCAGGTTAATGACCAGAGAGACTGCACCATCTTTCAGAGCCAGGTTGACATAATCGGCCGACTTGCCGGTGTGCAAAATGAGCCCGTTGCGTTGCCACGTCTTGAAGGAGAGAGTGATCTCATCGCTGCTGCTCTGGATGGGGTTTTGGGACAGGTCATAGCAAAGATATTCTGAACCACGGAAAGTGGCCATGTTCTCATCTCGTGCTGGAAAAAAAAAAAAAAAGGAAACAGGAAAAAAAAGAAGCTATTTAGCAGTTAGGCAAAAAGATATTTAAGATCATTATGAAAATTCTCAGAAATTCCACTTCACTATAGATGTTCTATACAATATATATCATGACATGTTAATGACTGCACTGGTCCTCTTGTAGTACTGCTATCGAGAGAATTAACAGCAGGGTCTACAATCCTCATAAATTTCAGTGTTGTTTTTTCAGTTTCACTGCAGAAAGAACTATTACCACAGGGCCCGTTCAGAAGTATGCAGTGCATCTAGAAAAATACACCGTTAAAGACGCTGTTACAAGACAAATTACATCCTATTGAGGAAAACAATGAAAGACTCCACTATTAAACACAAACTGTCATCTGTGAATTGTGCATAAGTGTTTCAAATGGAATTAACATTCTCCCCAAAGATTAATACTTAGATTAATTACTAATGTCTCCTTAAGTAATCACAATTCATCTGCTGTGCAATCTAAACTGGACCCCAGAATGTAATGCTGATTGAACTGTCTTTTTCCTTTCAACTAACAGACCCAGCAGCCAAGAAAGTGTCCTACAGTTTCTTTCTTAGGAATATGAAAGAAATCTACATTAGTCCACAGCTATCCACACTTTTCAGAACTCTGCCTGATTGCTGTACCTGTAGTTTTGAATTTTACTCTACAGAATGAAAATCGTTTGCAAATCCGTAAGCTGGGAGTCTCC
Source organism: Crypturellus soui (assembly GCA_032275445.1). Classification (NCBI taxonomy): domain Eukaryota; kingdom Metazoa; phylum Chordata; class Aves; order Tinamiformes; family Tinamidae; genus Crypturellus; species Crypturellus soui. Next base: position 1,226,020 of record JAUBNY010000242.1, read on the forward strand.
TTCCTAAAACCTGGGCTTTCACAACAAACACATAACCAATTCTCCTACCGAACTGTACTATGTGACCTACATAGTAGGTGACAGGGTATGTAGTGAGCTACATACCCTGATGTCACCCAATGGAAGAAATACAAGACTGTAGTGGTAGAGCTTGAAGGAGGTTTCCCTGTTACTCATTTCTCCCCAGTGCATTCCAAGAGATAACTCCACTACAGTGGGGTCTATACAGATCTGCTGACTTCCCTTTCTCAGTATTACGGCATGTTTTTGACTCTCAGCCATGAAAGAGAGTCTAAGTGTGAATAACTACAGGGTGCAAGCAGTCAAGCTATCACTACTTACTATCCTTACTTACACACTTACTATAAGGTAAGTGTAGTGCCACTGACATAAAAACTAATTGCCATTGGCATAAAAATGGTTTGCTGATTCATTTTGTCTCATTTGGTAATCTTAATAAAGATTAGTCAGAATTTGTTAATCCAGTTTCTGTGGGGAGAAATGCTTGTTGTCATAGCTATTTTTGGAAAGTAACTAAGTGGTGAAATCCATGTCCCCACAGCATGAAATGGTAGTCATAAAATAGCACAATGCAGCAACATGAATGCATGCCTGACTCAAGTGACAGGTCTGCATTAAACACAAACTTTTGCAGTCTTGATTGAGGACGTCAGAGAATTAAGTCATTAAAAAAATCTAGGCTCCATGATAGCAGCTGTAACCCATCTTTGTACTTATATAAGTGTATTGTGTGTCTATATACCCCTGTGAACATAGAGTACCACAAATTATTCCATACAACAGCACAGAACCTGGCAAGAAAGCAGCTTTACAGAAGACCTGGGAATCCCAGTAGACAACAAGTGGGATGAAAGTCAGCAGTTAGCCCCTTCAGTGGAGGGAAAAAAAAAAAAAAAGCCAACTGTATCCTGGGTTCTACTAGCAAGGCTTAAGACAGCAGGTCCAACAGTTCCCTCTGCCAGAGGTTTGAGTACTATGTCTAATACTGAGTTCCCCAGCACAAAAGTGATGTTGACATACTGGAACAAGTCTAGCAGAGAGCTACCAAGATGCTCAGCGCATTGCTGCAGGTCATAAATCTCCGAGCAGAGAAGCTGAGAGCTGGGTTTGTTCAGAAATGATGGCTCAGGGGAGGCCTGTGTTGCTATCTCTACCTGCCTAACGGGACAGTGTGAAAAAGTCAGTGCCAAATTTTTCTCAGAGGAATGCAGAGGAAAGAGAGCAATAGACACAATAGACACAATTCTGACACAAAAATAACAAAAAGATATCGCACCCTGAGAGTGTTCAAACTATACGAGACCATACTCTATAGAGAAACTTCAACCTCGGCTGCTTGCAAAAGGGTTTTCTTCTTAAATCTGGCACGGCTCCTCGCTTCTTCCTGCACCTCTGTCTCTGCAGAGCGGGCCACAGTCCCTTCAGAGATGGGCCTGCTCCGCCATAGAGCTCCTCCAGCTCTGTCCTTCACTTCCCCTACTCCATTTCTTCAGACACGTGCCTCCAGGTGGCACCACATGTGCCCTTTTTGTGTCCTCTTCTGTGTGCCCCACGGGTCTCCAGCATCCTGTGCCACATGTCCTGCCAGTACAGCCCTTTCTGCAATACATGAGCAGCCTCCACTCCAGCTGCCAGGTTCACCCCTCTGGCTGCCAGGTTCATCCTGCCCTGGGGCGCGGGACCGGCCGCGGACAGCCCCTGTGGTGCCCCCACACCGGGCTCCCTGCAGCCTGCTCCAGGGCCACTGCCGGCCACCCAAAAGCATCTGGACGTGTCTGGAGAGCATGGAGGGGAGCAAGGGGGATGTGAGCTCTCCACAGTCCATGATTTAGTGGAGCAAAAGCCCTGGGTTGGGTAGGCTACAGGTCTCCTGGCCGCTCCATGTACTTGCAGCCGTAGTCTGGTGATGCCCCAGTACTGAAGAGTGATAAATCATCTATTTTTTGTTAACTCGTGACCTTCGTGCTATATGTTTCTGAAGGCTCCATAAACTTTGCACGAAAAGATTAGACACGTTGCCAAATTGCACTGTATTTATGGCTTTTTTATTCTTGGAACAACTTGATAGGGTACCAAAGAGCTTCTGCGTAGCAACATGACTAATCCAGGAGAGCTAAACTTAACTGAAAGTCAACAGGAATTGCTGGTTATATTAATAACCGTTAAGTTAATGGATTTTGATTTAGCTGGGATGTAAATCCCACTCTGTGTTGATGCTAACAGCAGTGATGTTTCAGCTACTCACATGTGACAGTGCAACTATTTTTTAAGGCTTCAGAATAAAGTTTGCTTATAGCAGCATTTCTAATATGTTTTGAAACCACTGATATATGCAAAATTTTCAAGTGTTAATTTTTAACTTGCTTAACACTGGATAAATGCACAAAAATCAGAATCCAGAAGCAGGTTACTTAGTGCTTGTAAACAATTACATATTCCATTCTGCTTGTTAGCATGAGTCTAAGCATATTATTTAGGCCATGTTGACATGAGTAAATTCTCTACAACCAAATTCTCTACAGAGCAGTAAGAAGCATATGAAACTCCACATTCATATTTAACATTTCACATATTCAAAGATTAACAAAAGTCAAAGAGTGCAACGAGGATCTACAAATTGACCACCACCAAACCAAGCCATTGTGCTAGTGGAGTCATCCCTTCACTTTAAAGATACAAGAAAATGTTACCCTCTTTTGACTAATCATTAACTGGCACAACTAGTATATTAAGTACTGATCACTACTACCTCACCACAAAGTCTATTTTGCAAACCTCAGGTCTGTGTCTGTTCAGATTCCCAAAGCAACTGCCATTAAGTGCTATGGACAGGTAGCAAGAACAGAAACCAGTGCACAGCCATTGCTGCCTGAGCCACTAGCAGTGCAGAATCGCAGCCCTGCAGAAAGCCCCAGAGGTTGTTAAATCTCTTTTTCAAGACAGGCATAAACTGGGATCTTTCTATATCGTGTACAGGCATACTCCCCATTCAGGAGAGCCAGACAGTGACTTCAAACTTAGTTTTTATGTGCAGATCTGTTTTAAAATGCTCAAACTCTGCCTACAAGGGACTCTAATTAGAAATCAGGCTATTCTGAGCAACACACAAGGAAACTAAGACAGAGATTTTAAAAGATAATGCTTATGGCTACCAAGCAACTTAGCAGCATAAAAAGCATCCGAGTCCACAGCTTTCTAGCTCCCAATCCTCAATGCATTAAACTAGCCCTTACATGTGGGCAGAGGGAACAAAGAACAAAGCTTTTATCTCTTCCAGTCCTGTTAGGAAGTCACCCACCAAAGCATGCCTATCGCGGGAGCCTCCAAAGTGTTGGATGATCCCTCAAACTAAATGCTAAATGCTAAATGCTTTATGTTTCTGGAGCTGGAAATAACACATCCTGAAGCATTGATTCTGCCCAAGGACAGGAAGTCAAATACTCAATAAAACAGCATCTACTCATGATTTCTGGTCTCAGACAAATAAAATGGAGAGTACCTTTCTTGAGTGAAGGAACCTTTAAATTTAACTCTTTATCAACAAAAGATAACTCCTAACCTGCCAATATTCATTGCATTAGAGAATGGTGCAGAGTGGGTCACTGTCTGACTGGGGATTGGTTCTTAACCAACGCTAGAGCATGCCTTCTGTCAGCAAAACACAAGTAAACTCTCTGCCCAGATTGGAAAGTAATAATAATAATCATTCCAGTGCCTGGTGGATTTTACCTTATCTGAGTGGATACTTTGCATGGAAAAGCTAGTGCTATCTGATAATCCAGGAATGGTCGAACACTGTCAAGTGTCAGGTTTTTCTGCCAAACCACAGTTCATTAATGGCCAAAGCAAGAAAAAAAGCTGGATTCTCCCTTAGCCTTCTGTCAAATGAGGACAATACAGAGAAAATATTCACAGGATCCTCTTCTCCCTGAGAGTTAACAATTCTTTGTAACATAGGAAAATCCTACAGGTATGAAATTCCTCAGATAGATCTGCTTCCAAATTTGAACACAAAACCATAAACATTAAAACAAAGGACTGCCATCCTGACATACAAATGACATACAAAAAAACCCTTCCTGTTGGTCATAACCAAACTTGGAACAAATTCAGAATGTAGAAAGAAAAATACCAATGTTCTTCAAAGATAGATAATGTGGACAGATAATGAATTCAGTGCAACAAGAATATAACACAATATAAATATAAAATACAGCCATGTAGAAGGCCTGTTTGTGAGGGAAATAAAAAGCAACAGCTCTTACTGTTGGCATTAGTCCTGCTGCATGAATGATGACCTTCCTTACCTAAGAATATGCTAGTAGAATCAGTGGAGTACTACAGCATAACCACGTTATTCATCAGTGGCTATGAACTTACTGTATTTGGGCATCCACTGTGCTTTCAGCAACATGACACACAATACAGAGAAACTATCCAATTTATTTCCAGTAGGATGACTGGATAAGATAATGGTCCTAGCAAGCACAATTGAATTGGTTGTTTTGGGAACAAATTTTATTGCAGCCTTTCTGCACTGCCACAGTTAACAGGTATTCCTGTATATGCAATAATCTACTGTGTTACTAAATAGATGGGCATGGATGTGACTAAATAGATTAGTGCTGGCATATATATCTTTGCCTCCTTTTTATACTAACTTTCACTGTCAAAAACAGTCCTAGTTTTTCAGCATTCTGTGGAGTCGAAGGAAGTTTTTTGTTTTGATCTGGATCATAGTGAGGTCATGAAAGAATCATTAGGATTCTAAAATTCCAGATATGAATTTTGTGAACTAAGGGGAAAATAGTCTTGGTTGCCATTGCAGTTGATGAGCCATGACAGACCAAGGCATAATCCCCCAAAGAAAGTGGTAGAATCCTCGTCTGGACAAAACCCCATGAAAGCTGGTAGGAGATAGTTCTCTTCTGGCCAGAAGGGCTGTCCTGAGAGTGACCTACAACATCTATGATCCTTCAACGTGCTGTGATGTTGTAGAACAATGAAAGATTTATATTCTGTGATTCACTTTCCTGTGTATTTGATGTGCCCTCAGAGTCTAGAGGAGGAGAAACTGTACTCAAATGTCACATAGAAAATAACTCAGCCAACACACTCATCACCCTCTGAAAGAGTTGTCCACTGACTGAATGCTGAAATCCTCATGAAAGCCCTCCAAAGCAAAGCAGCTCATCCAGATTAATATTATTAACACAAAGTTGCATTGTTTAATAGCAATCAGACTGTTATTTTAAAAAGATAGTGACAAACAGCTAAAGAGCAAATGACTGCACCCTGCATTAAATTGTCCAAACTCTTGTTGCATTCCTCATTTTTAGCCCTTAAGCAATAAAAATACATCCAAATATATTTTCTAGCCTGATTGTTTTTCACACCTAATTGATTCAATGTTGTAATGAGATTGACAAATGCAGACAGCATTGATCAAATCTCATAAAGTACCATCAAGCCTCAATTACACAGCAGCACTCACATACTATTGGTAATAAACATGAGAAGACAGATAAAATGAGACAACTTAAGCAAAGGACTCACCAAACTTCAGCAAGTATTTGTTTGAAAAATGTTATGGAGCTTTTGTTTTATTGTATAGGTACTTCATAAATAGTGTAAGAAACATGCTTTTGTGCATGAAGCATCTTCTGAGTCCCTCTTACAGTGGTGCTGATACATACACAAAAGATTAAGAGCCATGCCATGTACTGCATTTACACTCCACAAACTTTAGCAACATAGCATAGCAACAACAATAGCATCCCAAGCGTGTACCTGGTTTAAATCATTCTAGTTAATACTAGTGTCTCCACTAACAGTGTCATTTATTTTTTCTTCAGGCCCATCACTCCCACTAATTTGTATCTACATAGTTTAAGATCACTATATCCACATTAGAAACTGTGTAGATAAGAATCAGTGGAGGACATCTCTCATTGTGTTTAAGAAATGGGAAGAGCAGTGTTAGCTCAGGAGTCAAACACAATGATTAAATGTACTCAACAGTTAGTGCTCTTTCAGATGAACTGAAATTCTGCACAGACCGTAGCAGCTCTCATCTTACCCAAGAAAGGCTTTTCATGTCAACGGCAAGAGCAAAGGCAGCATTACTGCACAGGAGAATGCCAACTGCCTCGCATGAGTCATGCCCTCTCCTCCTTTATCAGCTGCTTCACAGGTTACCCCTTGAGTCTAGATGACACTGCTTGTTAAAACGCATTCAACTTTAAGCCCAGAAGAGATCAAGGAGACTTAACACAACCAACGTTCCTCTTTTTGTCAAACCTGACTAATCTATTATTCCCCTGAACTCTACATCTCTTAGTGAAAACAGAAGACCTGCTTTCTATTAAGATAGTGCACTACATCTCCAGAGCCCAAGGTTCAATCTTTGTGTGCTACTGAGTGTGTCCTTGGAAAAGTCTCTTTGAGCTGGCTCCAGCAAAGGAGGGGCTCTGACCCCTTGAAAGGGAACTATGCCTAAGAGGTCCAGAGCCACCCCTGCGAAATGACTCATCTCTGGATAAATTTGGGGCATTGCACAGCAAAGAATGTAAAGAAGTAGAATAGTCAATGACAGCCTGGAATCATTAATGTAAAAAATAAAATAATAATAATAATAACAATAATAATAATAGGTATTTCCTGGGTCCTTGATCTTCAGTCTGCATATCTTTTCTCGTGGAAAATGTATAAGCAGTTTTCAGGTATCACTTTCACATATTTATAATAGAACTGACAGTACTTAGTCTATTAGAAGGATGAGTGCTTCAAATTTTTTAAGTAGTCAACTATTATATATAGGGGTGAAATTCATAACTAAGTAAACAGAATTCATGGAAATAATTTTTTTTTTCCTAAACCCCAGAAAACTCTTCTTCAGTCAACAGTAATATTATGGTTCATTCCATTAAATCTATTCTGAGAGGAAAAAGAAAATCAGATGTATCATTAAAAAAAAAAGTTTTCTTTAGTTTTGCACTCCAGAGGAGACAGATTAAATTAATCTAAGTTCATCAGTAATATGATCCACAGATGCCCTACTGACTGAACTGCCTTTTTTGTCTTTTTATAGGGGGAAGCAGAAGAGGGAAGGGTCCCTTGGAACTGTCTGAACCTGTGTAATTGAACCATTTATTCCAGAAACCACCAGCGTCATTTGCTTTGATAAAACACAAAATAGCTGGAAAACAAAACAAAACATATTCATAAAATTTAAGAGCTAAAATCCTGTGATTACAAAAATACTGGCACCACAATAATGAATAAATAATCAGACAAACGTCTGCAAAAGATTATAGCATATGGCTGGTAACAACGTCTTTTTCAGCCATCTTCTAAATTGCACATCAGAATTGATCTAAATGACAAATACAGATGTAGAAGTCAGGACTTCAGCATTTTATCCCCGACTTTGCCACTGATTTACCATACAACCTGAGGCACTTAATTAACCTCAGCTGCCTCCATCTGTATTACAAAGATAACAAAAACCTAGGTGAAGTCCTTGAAACCTATGGGAAAGAATGCTATATGAGTTTGATGAAACTCCTCTGCAAAAGAGGAAATTTTCCACAGCTGTGAGAAGCTCAAGTGCCAACTCAGAGTATATGGAACGTACAGAACGTCCTGCTTACGTCTCTCTCTCTCTCTCTGTGTTTTCCGTTGTTTGCTAAATGCAGACAAGGGTACTGTTAACCAGGGTGTGATTTTGCATTGTCTGCCACTTGAAAAGAAACAATAAACTCCAAGTAGCATTCTGACTATGGCACTATATGCTAGAGTTGTACCCATTATTTATATTCTGATTCACTGGCCAAAGAGACAAAAAAACAATTCTGTAACAATGTCTTGCTTGACCAAAAAGAAAATATATGTCTATGCTTTACATGTCCTTGAAATCACATTGCTTTAAAAAAGGTAAAGCTCCATTTCGAAATAAAAGCATGGAACACATTTATTTTGAAACGTACAGCATTCAAAACATCAAATTACAAAATATATGAAAAAATGCCTGAAACAATCAGACATGGTCACACAAATTCACAATTTGTTTTGGTTGAACAAAAATTCTTCTTTTTATTCTTTAAAAGTAATATTTTCTAAAATAATGTCATCCCCGCCCTCCAAGTTCCTGCACTCAGTAGGTGCAGGAAAAGCAGTGTGTTGCTACTAATTTTGTCAAGACTTAGACATCACAGTGGTGCTCTAGGCAAAACAACATGTAATTCCTCCCTACTGACCATGGGTGAGGACAATTCTTCCTGCTGTTCTGTATATTTATTCTGATGCTTTCGTTTGCTGCACATTTTTTAAGCTTACTTTTCCCTTAATGCATCATTCTGAAAAATAAGAACGCTAATCTCTGAACATAATACCCAGAAGTGTCTTCCTTACAGACTGAGCATGCAGCACAGTGTAAGCTGACCAGAGATACCACAGCAGGACCACGAACATAACCCCCAGGACCCAGCACGTTCATGAGCCTTGCTCTTGAACACGTACCTGTCTCTGGGTTGCTACACAGCCCCTCTAGGTACACTGGGCATGCGGGCACAAAAGGGTAAGAGCACGCAAGCGCACAGCCCTGCCCTTTAGGCACTGTCTTTTTCAGTACTCTGTTGACCACAAGCAGACTATGTTGTTTTTTTTCTTTCCTTTAATGATAAATCAACTTATAGTCTAACAAGCAATGTTAACCATCTCAGAGAAATTCATTCAACAGCAATCTGTGCCCTAGTTGCAATCCCAAGGTTTACACTACCCCTACCCTTTTAATCTTTTAAAAATTGGAAGTCAAATTTCAACACTAACCCTAAATACTAACTATCCAGGTCTCTCTATTGTTAGGTCTAGTGCTATTAGTGCAATGGAGAGTATGTACACGTGACATAGGTTCCTTAACATATATATCCTCTCCAAACTTACTGATCTTGATGAAAAGCCGTAACACTGGGAAAAGGGACAGAGAGGAAGCAACAACAGGATTCCTTATGCATGTGGTAGAACGAGGTCTAGTTAGGATAAATCCTTGCAGCTCTCAGTGGGAGCCTTCCAAGACTGCAGGAACGAATGGAAATGAAGTTACACTGAACCTGAGCAGAGAAAGTGAAAAATGCATTCACAACTCAAACAGATCTAAAGAGAATGGAGGAGAAAACCCTGCTTTTGTCGAAGGCCACTATTCTAGAAAACTACTGGAAGGCATCAGAGACGAGAAAGCCAGGAAGCAGCAGGACAGCCCCCCAGGAGTGGACGCAGGTGTGGTCGCTGGGCATGTGTCTGCATTCGTACCAGTCTTGCAGGAGGCATCATGCCTGCTGGAGAGCAGGGAGTCCTCTGGATGCCCTTCCAGGGTGATGTGTGAATAGAAAAGTAGTTAGGAGCTGATCACTGTAATAACACAATAACGATTCACAAATTATCCTCTTTCAATACAGCAAGTGGAAAGGGAAATGCAAGGAAGGGTGAAAAGCACAAGCGAGGTGGCAAAGAGATTCAGAGGAGGAAAGAGTAGTGCACAAGACTAGCACTGAGCCTTCAGTGATATGAGCTCCTCATAGTTTTACTATTATTTAGCAGTGTGCGTATTTTGAACCCCAGTAGTGCCATAATCTCAAAATATATTGCCAAAGACTAGTGCTGCCCATCATTTATGCTCATTGTGAGACATTATTAAAACCCTTCAAGGAGGAAGCTGTCTCCAAGCCCAATTTGAGGCATAATGATTCTTCTCAAAACAAAGCCAGAGGAAAGACTGCTTAGTGACTATTACATGCTGGCAGAGGGGCTTTAGCCAGTAATTATTTAGTGGCAGAAATGCATGCATTTGTATGCGATGAGAAACATGTACGTCTTCTGCAACGTCTCCACCACAGCAAGTTCCTGCGTGTTTACCTGGAACATATATACGCATGCATAAGGGTCTCTGCAAGGTGTATGCCTAAGTAATATAGCTGCACAGCACAGCTCCATGGAAAGGCATATAAAGCAGGTCTGGACACGCGCAAGGAAGTTTGCTCGCTATTATAGTATGAAAGGAAGTATGCCTTTATATGAGGAGATTTACGAGGGGGAGTATAAAAAGACACAAATAAAAACAAACCCACAACACAACCTCCAGTGGGTGCGCTAGCATGTGTGTAAAAAGCACGAGAACAAGCACCCTTATATACCTTACAGAGCATGTAAAACATGTATTAGGGCCTGGATGAAGCAACTCAATTATGTAACTTCCAAGCATCTATACATATTGACATATCTTTACATATAGGAAAAAAAAAAACACGTCTTGACCCTGCATAAAGGAGGAGCGAATGCACGGAGTCGCAGGTTGCAAGGCCACACGCGCACGGTGTGTCTAAGGACGCGAGGGTGGTGCAGGCTGAGCCCCCGAGCGGGGCGCAGGGTGAGAGGGGAGGGCGTGCGGCGCGTTGCGGCGCATGCTCCAACTTCATCCCGGGCTGCTCCACTGGCTGCTTCGGCGTTTTTTTTTTGCGGCAGAGCAGACGCCATGTCTACAGGGAGGGTGCTTAATGAGTCAAATCCAATCTCCTGAATGTCTTATCAGTTGTGGACAGGCCTGTTTCTGACAGCTGACCTTTCCCACCGTGTGCTGCCGAAAAACCCACACACCACAAACAATTAACACAATTCTGAAAACATAAATCTGAAGGAAAGAAAGACTCTGAGCTATTGCAGACAGCGCTATAGACAGAAGGGAGAGTGATGCACAGAAAAGTGATAGTCGGCAGGTACGGAATTTTGATTCCACCCTTTTTTGCAGCGCACACATTTCCCTATGTTCTTTACAGTCCGTCTGTAGCAAAGCTGTGTGCAAAACTAAGGATCATGTAAAACAAGAAAAGAAAGGCGAGGGGACAGGGGGCACTCTTGGGATGCATATAATTGTCCTTAAATCCATGCACAACCACAGGACCATACAAACACATGCACAGCTGATTTAAGGTACACAGACTCTTGCCAGAACATGAAAGAACACAGAGCAGAAGAGGCCAAGACAAGTATCAGAAATCTTACACCTCTGCTATTGGGGGACTAGCTCCTAAATACATGGGGACAAAGGCATTCATTAGAACAACTATGTAGCACTTGCCCGAGTAAGGTTTTATTATTGTTGAGGATCCTATCAAATACTGTCTGAGGTTTATCTCATAAAGGGAGTAACTTCAGTACAAAGTAACAGGAGACTTTCTCTTGGGAGACACAAGCACCTAAATGTCAAGGGCATGGAACAGTTCTCCAAACAGTTCGCTGCACAGGGGGCTCACGAAAGATAGTAGACGTTTTCAGTTCTGTTGTTAGCTCCGTGTGATAGTTGGGCACATCATCTACATGGTATTTTCTGATGTTTCTGCTAATAAACATGATTTTCTATGTAACAACATGTTCGACAATCAAGACCGATGTAGCTCAAATTTTAAGAGCCAATCCTAGACACACTGAATTCACATAAAAGTTCGAAATTTTTTATTTAGTAGTAGCAGCGGCAGCATTGCTTTGCAAAAACAAATAGAGTCTCTAAAAGAGGCCAGGAATTCCCCTTTAGCAGCTCTCTATATACACAGAATGGGAATTAGATGATGTTGAGGGAAATCCACAAACAAAAACTGGATAGAAGATGCACTTCTGGACACAACACATAGGGACATATGGACAACACGCCCTGCTTCGGAAGGGTTTGCGAACAATCCAGATAAGATTGAGAAAGAGGAGCAGGGAGTGGGGTACGGGAAGTTGACTGAAGTCAGAGCGCAGCAAAGCACAGCAGCAGCGTAGGAAGTTTTTCAGGTTTCACATCTTTAACTAACCCCCCGGAACAGAAACTGTCAGTATTTCTTAGGCAAAAGCATTATGACTAAGATTTAGGAATATGTAGAAGCTTCGTTTCTAACATCACAGGACCAAAAAAGATTTTGAATTTTTTTTTTCTTTAACCAAATCACAGCACATTTTGCATTGTTTCTTTGCTATTTCTATATGCTTTTTATACACATGCATTAAGTGCTTATTATTCTTAAAGTAATAAAAATCCATGCTCAATTTATACTGTAAGTTTTTGGAAATAGGTTTCAGAAATTTCTGAAATGAATTACATTATTTGGAATTATAGGTCATAGCAGTTTTATCAGTTCATTGAAAAAATGAATATCGTTATACCACCACTAAAACTATTTTCATTAGTTCAGCTTACTGGGTGGCACAATCTTATTAAAACCACGTGCAGTTACTGATATTGGATGTCAACGAGGAAACAAATCAGTGTTGCTTCTCTTCAGCACTATAAGCCAAATTCTGATCCCAGTGGCCCTAATAAAAAATCAGGAGTAATTTTATGGTAATCAGTGAAGGTATACTACTGGATACAAGACAACGATCACGCTGATATCTGTGTTTATGTTATTTTTCCCTAAGCCTGTTGTTAGAAGGTCACAACTGATGTAATTCCTACTCTTACAGGTAAAGCCCAGCTGCTGTAAAAATGACTTTTCAAATCTCCCTGCAGGAAATGTGACATGTCTTTGTGTTACAACTATTGCTGAAAAAAATGTGTATTCTTCTTGCAGCCTAGAAAGGTGCTGCCATATTTTGCTGGAAATGAGTCTACCCTGGAGGGTCTTGGGTTGGGTGGATGTGTTTTAACTGGCAAAGGCTCTTATTCCAGTCTTAACCCTAGGCAGACTTGTATACCTTATATAGGCTTTCTAGCCCTACAGCTTGTTTTACTCAAGTTCCTCCTCTCCCTATACCCCATACATAACATTGCATAACTACTGAGGACCAAAATGCGGTTGGGTATGAGATGTCTTAGCTGCAAGGGGAGTTTAAATGGGCAGAAAGAAATTATAGCAATTGGAGTCTTGGCTTTTACATGATTAGCAAAAGCCTTCATTACTGCAATGGTCAAAACGATCACTACCGAAAGCCTGGACACTCATTTTACTGTGGCAAGGAAGGATGCGAAACCCACATCAGCCACTTCACAGTAACTACCCATGCACATCTCCTTACCCTTCAGCAAATCCAAGGGAGCTCGCACCTCTACGTGACTGTGCTGGGCTAACTTGCCTTCCCACAGGGTTGCCAGTGTAGATGTGTGCTTTGCTTCAAATGGCTACAGTTGTGGTCTAGCTTGCCTTGGAGTGATTTGTTAATAACACAAGAGCCTGAGTCAGCTCCCTCCCCTCCAGCACCACCAACCTCATTTATTTTAAATTCTTTCAGCATGCTGGTTTTTCACTAACATGTTCTAGGACTCTTCCCAATCTCAGTTGACAGGGCTAAAGAAGAACATAGTTTTGTATTCCAGACCATTTTGAACTTCAAACATCAACAGCTCCAGCCCTCTTTGACTCCCCTTCTTTGCATCTTCTGCAAATCACTATCCATAACACAATCCATAACCTGTAACATCCAAGTTTATCAGTTATTTCCCTGCCGCTGCATCTGCCATCCTGAGCTGTTAAGTATCCACTGGGATCAACACACACCTCTGATAAAGGAATGTTTGTTTCTTAACTGCTTCATATTAATGTGTTTACAGTGAACAGCAGCACAAAGGGGAGGGAGAATAATAGATTAGGGACCCGTTCAAACAAGTTATTTTTTAACACATAGTGGTTTCACACTTCATAGCTATATTTTAGTGGGCAGAATGATAACAAGCAGAATCATCCTTTTTTAACCATCTGGCAAGCAGCTTTCAAGGTAGGTACTTGGGAAATAACTTGTTTAAATAAAAGTCAACATACCCTTAAAGCTTATAGCCAAGAGAAGCTCACATTATGAAAACAGCAGATGACCACAGGAAAGTATATTCTGTAAATACAAGATCACTTTACAAGATCACTTTTAATGCTGCTTTTTCCCAACATATATGCTAGATTTTATTAACATTCTGCTAGTGCTCTCCAACTTCTTCTAGTCCTACCTTAGCCACCTTCTGCTTACCAGCACAGTGCATAGAGCAGATCACCTGCTTTGGAACCATCAGATTCATGTGCAGAAGCCCACAGGACAGTCCAGTTATAAATGATGCATATGTGACAAACCTGTATCATACAACAGTCAATCCATCCACTCATTGACTGTCTTTGTAGAAGCCAGCAACCAAACGAGCTATGGATATTAGAATCCTCTTTCTAAACTAGGCAGGGCTCTATGGTATTCCTTTCAGCTATGTGGACCAGCGTCCAGACCAAAGCGTTTAATCAAAGACAACTCCCTTGGCTTCAGACTCATCCGTGACATCTGAAGTGTCTTCTCTTTGCAGTGAACAGGGAGCACACAGAGACTCCCAAACACCCTGGTCGGAGCCTCTCCGTTCCAGCGCAGCGCACACCGTCCCCAGCAGTTCTCATGGAACCGACACAACTGACAGCCCGCACGTGGCTATGAAGTAGTGTGTGCAGCACATCAGTACGACACAACATACAAGGCTCCTCCGTACATATACAGCCTTTGCAAACGTGCTCAGTACACAGGAGCTGCCTGCATATGCAAAGAGATAAATGCACAATGACATATTTGTACACTGTTACTGGAGTGTTTTTGTACACATATGAGCTGGCAGTGGCCGTGCATTTGCATGTGCTGGGCAAGGTTTCTCCCTGTCTCACTGTCTTTCTTTTCCTCACTGAATGGGAAAAAGCTGTCAGCAATTTCCTTCTGTCAACAGCTGGGAGATGCTTTTCTGCAGTTAGCTGCAATTTGTTTCAATTATGTGTATTAATCATAGCCTGTTCCTGATGGTATTCAAAAAAATAAAAAAGGGGGCTTTTCTTTTTAACAAGCCATTTCCTCTCACATGATGGCACTTAATGACTGCAGGTTTGTTGGGAGAGGGGGAAAAAAGGGAAAAAAAAAAAGAAGAAAAAAAAGAAACTCAGACATACCCCTGTTTGCTTAGTTTGTTAATAGCCACTATGGCACAAGAAGCTGGCAGGGAATGCAACAGAAAGAGAGAGTCAGTGCATTTGTGTTTCAGCCGTGGAAAGAACTGTAAACAAGGTTTATATTTAAAAATCTCCTAGCTTAAGAGAGGTGGATGGAATGACAACAATTAAGGATTTTTGGATGCCAGCTGTGTCTACTGAAACCTAAAGCAGAAACTGCAAGGAAATTCATTTCTAACTGTTTTAATATCCTACAAGGATCAATTTTAAAGACATTGGGAGAAAGAGAGAAGGATGGAGATCATAGCCTCGCAAAGAGCCTTCCATGTCTATTGGAATATAACAAAATTAACAGAATAGATGGGATCCTGCTAATCAACTGTGCATCAAACCACGATACCTCAAAGCTTGTTCCACTTCAAGTATGATTTGTAACGAGACTTCAGAGGACCATGCTGTAAGCTCATAGCAAAGAAAATCAGATATATAGGGTGTATGGTGAAATGGGACATTTTTACTTAAAATCTTTCACAGAGATAGGTATCCAAGAACACAAGCTGTGAGGATCATGCTTTGTTCCCCTTGTCTTTTTGTCTATCTGCTATTGTATTCAAGATTCATCCCACACTTGTTTGTCATTAACCACAGCAACCACCTGGTTCCAAGAATTTAGGTCATTGTATAGATTCTAAACAAAAGGTGGAAATATTTCTGTTAAGATCCAAGCAATAGGTACTTGTTCCACAGCCCTGAAAACATAGGTCAGATGCAAGCATTGAAAATTGAGACAATCTGCAAGACTGTGTAAGTACATTTTATCAAAGGCTGGTTATGGTTGGAACCCAGGAGTTGAATAACAAGAGTTGATAAGGTCTGAACTGCTCAGAACTGTATTTAGTCCCTGCAAAATTCCTTTTCTGGGAAAAAAAAGACCCAACTATCTGGCTGGATAGATTTTCTGTGCTAACTCCTTTATACTTAAGGGAAAGAAAAATGATCCTGGTATAGATCCATATGGTACATTATATATAAGTATATCATTCCTGCTCTTACTTTAAGATTTAATGGCACAGATATACCAATAGGGTTCATGAAAAAAGAGCATCTTCTGTAAACATCATTTCAACAACAAAAGCTGGAGTACAGATGCCATTTATATTGACAGAAAATATAATTTTGCTGGTGTGATTTCTTTCAATAAAGGAGCAGACATAAGTTACACAACCAAGAGAATTCAAACGTCTATATTTAAAGGTGTCATTTGCATGTTTGTATCAATGAAGCCCTCCCAGCATAACAAGCAGGATCTACATAACACACGTTCTGTAGGACAACAGCATCAGGCAAGAGTGATGTGATCCCTGCCAGAGCTATGACGTGAGCTGCAGCAAGCAGGGACCATGCAGCTGGCAGACACCAGCCACATGATGTTGTTAGGACTCCATGGTGCACGGAGGGCACACATTTTGTGGAGGGACAAGGTGCTGTAGCTTCCCTATGCTCTCCATCAGATGTGTGTCTGGACACGCCAACAAGGTCACTTAGATGCGGCTACACCTGCATGACTGCGTATCTGTGAGAATATCATGCTCCTTTGCACGAAGATGTGGAAATAAGCTGTAGCTGTACTAAAGAAAAACTAAACATATTACTGCCTGTATAAAGTCCATCTGCACTAAGAACACCTTGCTAACATCAGAGTGGTCTTTGGGGAAAACAAGAAGTTCACAGGCCATTCCATCTATGGAATATGGAAATTCATTCATTCCATCTAAAATTTCACAGCTTAGTCCAAAGCAGCTGCAACTCACTCAGCGGTCAGAGAGAGAGTTCACATCTCCAGAGGGACAATCCTCCTCTTAGTAGAAGAGGATCTTCATCTTAGAGGATGATTTGCTACAATGCACCTGATTCTGTAACACTGGAGATTCACAAAAGCAGGGCATGCAGAAAAACTAACTCCACAGCAAACACAAAACAAAGCAGCCCCAGAATAATCAGAACATGAAAGAGGGACAGTGTTAGGAAACAGAAACCGGCAGGATCCACAACCTGGATGCAGATTATCCAATGCCACACCCTCCCTGGCTAGCTCCAAATATTCCCCAAATGCCACCAGAGGAATCACAACATCCCCTTGGATCCACCTGTAGAGGACAGGCCTGAGCAGCTTCCATTAGCCTGTGTCGCACTTGAAAAATTAAAACACAGCCTGCAGAAACAGGATGGCTGAAAATTCCTGAAGCCAAGTTCATCCCTACTGGACTGGTACTGACCTGTGCACAGAGAGATCAAAAGCAAATGGGAAGTCTGAAAGAAGCAAAAAGGTTGGAGCTTCATAAAGAAGCTCTTGGACTTCTTACACAGAGTGCTCCAGTATGAGGAGCAAGAAAAATAGAGGAATAGAGGAGTTAAAGAACGTGCTGGAGGAGATGAGAGAGAAAAGAAGTGGGGATGAAGAAAAACAAGGAGGAAATAAAAGAATGAAGCAGGAGAAAGTGAAGGTAGAAGGGACGAGTGCAGGAGCAGAGACAAAAAAGGAAAGGAGAAGGAGGAAAGCGAGAACAACGGAAAGTGATAGACAGAAGGGGAGAGAAGTCTCCGCCGGTACAGTAACAAATAAATCCCTGCAGCATGACAGACATCTGCTGAAGCATTTCATTTCCCCGCAGCATAATGGTGTGTTATTGCCCATTATCTGTTCTGTCAGTGCCGGAGTCGATATTAAACGCGGGGCAGCTGCATTTAGCTGCCATTTTTCAGCTGTCTCCCCGTTTCCATGGCGACCTGGTTGCTTCCCGCTGAACCCGGCCGGCGAGCGGAGCGGGTGCGTGCGCGGGGCCGCGCGGCCGCAGGGCTCCGGCACGTCCAGGAGCAACAACAGAACCGGCCCTTCCAAGCACCCGATCAGGATGCAGAGGAGCCGCTGGCCACCATGTGCCCAATGCTTTGACTTTCCCCGGTTATGGCGATTGTCCCTTCGTCCCTCTGCCCTCCTCATTTCTCTGTGCCTTCTTCTGTGCAGTCACAACAGAAAACCTCTCTCTCCAGTGTGCTGGCAGCAGCAGCTCTAAGGTCACTGGAAGGAAAGATGAGCTCATCTTCTCAAAGACGTGGCATGTTGAGAAGCATCACCTCCAAATACTAACAGGGAAACAGAGGCACAGGGAGCAGGAGGCTGTCCCTTCCTCCCACCAAGGACTAGATAAGAAGCTACTTGCCCACAGAGGTTCTGAGGCCTAAAAATCTTTATTCACCGTTTTTCTGCTTTTAATATAAGGATGTCCCCCTACAAGAAGAGGGGTTGGGAATCTTGGCCCTCGGCCTCATTTTCCTAAGTTCATCACAGAATCAAGTGTAATACCAAGCAGTCCTGAGTCCCTCCCTATACTACACAAAGCTCTCTCAGATGTCACCATCAGCAGAACGCCCATCCAGGCTTATGCTGTGCTAAGTGTCCTATCTAATTCTTGTCATGGTCAGTTTGGAAACCAACCTCATATGTTTATGAAGAAAACAACCAACATCACAACAAGCGGAAAGAAAGATGGACTGAAAACACACAGACCCTCGTTTCACTCTTTCCATGGGGCAAACAGCTCCATGAATTGTCATCTCCAGTGCGTGTCTGCTCTCCATCGACCCTGAGCAGAAGCAGCTGGCATACTATATTAACAGTAGCACTTAAATGCTGGGTTTTCTGATAACCTTCAGGCAGACATCTCAAATCACTTTGCAAACTGCAATTAACTACATTTTGCAGTTAATATATGGCCCCTAACATAAGGGCAAACATTAAAGTAAGAGGAAGTGAGTGGTAGATTGCTACCATTTTGAACTGGAATTAAATGACAGTTACCTAGTTTCCTATTTTGACTTTTCAATATATAGCTTCTTGAGAGGTAAGACACCTTTGGGTCCTTTACCGATAGTGGCAACTCTAGACCTTGCATCTAGCAGACTGTTGTACTTGATCTTTGACTGAGGACGCTGCTTTAGAGCCACAGTCTACCTGCTACAATCGGACAAGGACTGGGAGAAAGCTTAAGGTATGAAAGTGGTCTTAAGGACTTCTGCACATTACCCAGTTGCTAATACTTCTCAGAAACGTACTGACACAGCCAGAGAGACCCACAAATATCAACTACCCAAAAGACGGGCAATCTCACTGTACTTTATCATTTTCCCCATATTCTTCTATGAAAAAAAAAAAAACCTAACAGCACTAACCAGATAATGCAGACATGCTTATTCAATGGCCTCATCATCTACCGGTCAATGCTATCTGTTGCTTCAGAAATAAAACTACTGTCTATCTCTCAAAAGTTGCAATAAAATCAGAAGACAGAACAACTTCTGAGCTCTCCTGACCTGAGCAGCATGCGAGTTGAAACAGAAGTTCAACCACAACACTGCCTTAGTAAAAGGCCAGACTATTTCTTTCTACTTAAATCCTCATCTCCTAGTAGGAATCTGTCCATTCCTTCACATTTTCTCATTAGATTTTTTCACTCTGATATTTTCAGGTGTACAACAACTTTATTAGTCCTGGCCCTCTAAGACTTGACATCACTTTCGAAAATACTCCCCAAAGAAACTCCATGAGGTATCATTGACACACTGCTGCAGGTATTTCCCATTATTGATATCTGTTACTTTTCTGAAAGATCTCCAGCACAATTTTTAATACACCTTAGCTTGTTGATTAGCAGTTTCTTCAAAATTTCTAACTGCGCTACATTGAAAAAAATTCTGTCTGGGCTGTTTATACGCTAATCCTTCCTTTAGCTTTACTCCACTATCATGACCTTTTGCTTTTGAATGTGGAGCTATCTTAAGCAACATATTGGACACTAGACTAGATTGGGCCTTGCAATATCTTGCTTTTCTCTCTGGAGGATGGCCAGAGTTCAGATCATCCACTTAAACTCTTCCTTGTAGTCCAAGGGGATTTTGCAAACAGTAGTGGAAACAAACAGCTGATTTAGGTGACTGAAAATTGGAATACTAATGAACATTTTAGCAAACAGGCCAATGACCTTAGTTTTGGTTTCAGCAAGAAATAAATTTGCTGTAAGACTAAAAATAAAGATTCTGTTTTAGTATAATCTCTGGTCAGCAAAAGATTATGGCAAAAATAAACACAGAGAAGTTTTTGAGACAACCAGAAAAAGTGAGAGTGCACTGCAGTGCTCTTGCAAGCAACTCTGTGGTCATTTCAAGGATTTTCTAGGACCGTGTTCTCTGTGGTTGCACTTAGCTCATATGGTATGAATAGCACGACTGTGTCCAGGCCTGTTGAACTGTCCCACTCAAGCTGAGAAATACAATCAGAAAATCAAGGGGATTTGCAATGAATTCCTGTAACAACTTCCCCTACACTGAGCAACTCCATTAGCCAAGTAAGAAGAAAACAGAGCTGTGAAAGAAACCTAACTGTTGGATGCTAGCAGCAGATAATACTTATTCAGCAACATTTTTTAAACAAAACACTGACTTGTAACACCTTCTGGATGCTCTATGGAAAGCCTTCTAACAGACTAAACCAGTGCTAAAGTTCTAGGGAAGGAAAATCTAACTTTTGATTTTATTTGCACTTTTATTTTTCCTACCCTCTCTCCTGGAAATCTATAGGAGCCATTATCATCATTTTTGCTGTGCATTGCTCTTAAAATAGTATGTCAGTTTTTATGCATATCAAAACAGGGTCTGATTTTGAATGCACCAAATATTCTAGATACTACAGAAGTCAGAACAGCTTCATTTGCTGGTATGAGGTCCAAGGACCATACCTTTGAGAAGTCAGAACCCACTCATGATAAGTGGCCTTATTTGCCACTTTCCAGGAACAGCCAGACAGACCTCAGTACCCTTGGTGCTAGCACTTGCCTTGGCAATTAAAAGGGCATCAAGCCCTTTCTACAGAAGAGCTGGAAGAAGAAAAGGTTTTCCCAATGCATGCCTTCACCACAGGAGCTCCCTTCCATAAGTCATGAAGTGAGCTTTCATGACACAACATTTCTTGTTATCGTAATTCTCAATTGTGACTGTTTAAAGACTTCATAAGAGCAAGAATAATTATGTTTAACAGGCAGAGTGATAAAAATACAAGATTAACCAATTCTCCATCCTCCTTTTAGATTGTTGCTCCTTTTTCTTCACTGTTGAGGAGTTTGTCACAGCTAAGGGAGATTATTCCACAAAAAAAAAAAAAAAAAAAAAAAAAGGAGAGCAGCTGTTTCCTGTGTCCCCAGAAACCCTTCACCTGTGACATCCAGGGCTCCCTTGCCTTGAAAGGGACTTTGTGGAACCTCTGAGCAATAGCTAAAGGGAAAGACACAAATTGGAACCCTCCTAGAGAACAGGCTGCAGGAAAGGGCGAGACACGACGGAGCCAGGTCGAGGGAGCTGGGGAAGGCTGCAGGTAATGTTAGCGCTGTACACAGCGCAAGGACTGCCCCGGCTGGCGGCAGGTTTGAAGTACACTTTGTTTGCGGAGGCTGCTGCAGGGCCGCAGGACATGGCCTAGCTGCAAGGCCCAGGCCCGCAGCCCCCCGGAGCCCCGGCCTGTGCAGCATCTGACACGGCACGAGCTCGTCCCACACCAGCCAGCACCACCCGGCAGCAAGCACGGG
>JAUBNY010000242.1:1257511-1270755 GCA_032275445.1 Crypturellus soui
ACATGTTCATAGATATGGTACATATATAGGTATATTAATGTGAGATTTACACAGGATATAATGTGAATATACACAGAGATACTAAAGGAGAAAAGGAGAATATCATTGGAGAAGTGCTGGTCAGACTGAGATCCTTGAATCTTCAGCCTCCTTTGTATTTCTAAAGGAATTGCAGCAGCATGACTAACACATTAATTCTGATAAGAGTCTGGGCAAAAACTACCATATCCAGTAGTCTTCACGCCAAATTAAAAAATGACATTTTTACTTCATGAATGTTACCTTTGCTGCTGACATTTATGGCATGTTCCTCCATGTGACAGATGAGAATGTCAGGTCAGCAGCATTGGCTTTGGCTCCCTGTTACCTCCAGCTTTAAATCAGAGACTGTCCCTGTTAATTATTATGCAAAGCAAGATCACAGAAAGGTAACAAAAGGCAGCACAGAAGTTGATATACTTAGCTTTCTTCCTGTACTGGGTGGCTCTGTCACTCTGTGGGGGGTCAGAATTGCTACAAACCATTTCTGCACCTGAATTCAGCTTGTTTCATGTTCCTCTCCAGATTTCTCCCTTTTTCTACAGACTGCTTTTATCCTCACAGTTCCTCCTATAACAATTTGCTCAAAAAAAAAGTGTGAGCAAAAGATACCTAATCACTTCTTGACTGACTGGTTCATCCTTAAAAGCAATCACCATCTTGAAGGAATTACAGATTGGGGTCTCTACAATTCCATGTTACCCACCTGCTTTGATCAGGGGAGGACTGTACTCATCAGTACAAGGTCTGGTGTAAGTGTACAGCATGATACACATAGCTCATATTACCTTATTTGTATTCCTAGTTCTGCCACTAATCACTGCACTTTCCATTACAAATAATTACAAGTCCAAAAGTGAAGAAGTGCACAAGTACAAGTGTAAATCCTGAATTCCCTCCGTCCTGCCCTTTTTTTTTTTTCTGACTGATGACAGAGAAAGTTTGGTTAAGCATTATCTAAAAGTCAGCAGAAATCAGCACATGGAAAAAAAGAGAAACCTCACTCAGAATAAGAGGTTGATTTATCAGTGCCCTATTTCAAACAGGAATGCAAAATGCTTCTTAGTTTTGGCATGTCCTTCATATTCTGCAGAAAACATTCCAACCTGTCTCCCAGCATGGCACTAATCTGAGTTGGGCCTGGCACATTCATCTACACCTGCATGAAGTAACACCAAATACTAGTATACTCTGATTTGGAAGCCCACAAAAAAGTTATTTGGTTTCTTATATAATAACTATAGACATTTGTAACTGCAGAGTGAGGGACACAAAAAGTCTTGTCCTAACTCAGCTGAGCCTTTGGGTGTGCTTGCTTTTAATTTCATCTCTTCAGCTTTTACTTTATAATTTAGACTCACACTTTTTCCCTACAACCTGCTGGCTGAAACATTACCCATTACTGTAGCAATGCTAGGCAGATACTTGGGCAGTTGTGCAAAACTGAGGGCCAGGAAGACAGAGGCCCTACCACTTCTTGAAACAAAAACAATTCAAAGAGTGAGGAAGGCTTTATTAAAAATTGCAGCTGGTCCAGGGCACTGGCCATTACCTTCCTACTTTTGTAAAAACTAGTAAGGGACTTCAACTGAACAACTCAAGTTTAAGCATTTTCCACATATCCATAAACTCTGGTCAATATTCTCATTCTCAAGAAATATTTCTGAAACCCATCGAGGGAATTTCCCTATAGTAATCTTAGGGGCCAGTGGTAGAGCGTGGAACAAATCCTACTTCTATCAAGGCACTATCAGAGTTGCAGCTTTATTTTTTTTTTCCAGTAAATGGCTGGGGTTGCTAATTAGTGCTACAGCATTTGCTTTTTTTAAGCACTGGAATCAGCACATGTTAAAGGTACAGAGCCCAACAAATTGTGCTGGGCAGCGTTTTGGTGAAGCTGCAGAAGCATTTACTGCCTCAGGATTTACTGACAGACTGAACAAAATCATAGTCTCCATAAACATGAGATGCAGACCATAAAAAGTACTTTTTACCAGTAGGAAAGACCTCAGGGGAAAAATAAGAAAGAAGCATATATGTAGGTCTGAAAAACTAAGGAACAAAGACAGTTGCCTTCCATGGAGTTGAGCAAGTACAGCTCCGTGTAAGGAGATACGCCAGATGAAGTGTAATTACTTTCTTTTTCTCTCCCAAACTCTGTTCATATTTTACAAACCTGTACTGACATTTGAACAATGACTAAGAAAACGCAGGCAGGAGCTATGCAAATAATGAGCAGTTTCGTTTTATCACTGTTGCCTGTTTGAAAATCCAGCCTACAAGTAGCTAGAAAAGGCAGGGCCTATTTATGTTTAATTACAATTTATGTGTTTATTTTTGGAAAAAAAAAATACTGGCCATGCAAAGAAATGTCAATACTCACTGTCTATGTTCCTCTGAAGCCAAAGAATTCACAGCATTTTGGAGAGGTAACTGGTACCTCACCTTAAAAACTACTTAATATGACTCTGTAAGTTATTAAACAGTCTTTGTTATAAACAAGAATCTTCCCTTGGGAAAACTGTATCACTGAGGCCTGTATAAAAATTTAATAGGATGGTAGAGATGCTAGCCACAATATTTGAAAGGCATGATGAAAATACAATGTAACTGGCATGAATGAATCTATGATCTGTTTACAG
Organism: Crypturellus soui; assembly: GCA_032275445.1. Taxonomy (NCBI): domain Eukaryota; kingdom Metazoa; phylum Chordata; class Aves; order Tinamiformes; family Tinamidae; genus Crypturellus; species Crypturellus soui. Next base: position 1,260,193 of record JAUBNY010000242.1, read on the forward strand.
AGAGCACGAACAAGTATCGGACGGGCCTAAGGTGTTTTCTCCCTCCCTCCTTGCCCAATTTGGCCAGATTTAGAAAGTTTCAGAGAGTTGTCAAAGGAATTATGCCCACACTGAGCTGCAAATACCATGTGATAGTTTCTCTTCAGCCCCTTCAATTTGGCTTTAGCACACTGCAAATGAGGAGCTCACCACTTGGACTCAAGTGGAGGTCTGTAACAACATCAACAGCCACCCACCACTACAGGAACCCCATCCCTTGTGTTTGGAGGACCTGCTTTCAGTCACTGCCATGTGTTAGAATCAAACAGTGGAAATGCTGCTTGGCAGGTTGTTCCTATCGCTGCCTGTGAAGAAGCTCTACAAATTCCATGGTTTAGAGCAGGAACTTGGATTTAGCACATGCACAGCACATGTACTCAGGATACAGCCTTCAGGCCAAGTTCTAGTATTAGGGAAAAAATAACTCGGTATTATAATGCTAGCAAGTTCAGTGGGTGCATTCTAGGATATAATTCTCACAGCCTTGCCTCTGGCAAAGTTAGTTACAAGTATTTTATTCAACCAGAGAGAAAATTAAGATACAGTTCCACACAGACTGCTATCAAAAGCAATGGTTCAGCTACTCCCCATATATTTGGCTATATATCCCTATCTTCCTCCTCCGCATAGGATCTGGCATTTAAAAGGCTGCCATGAATAAACTGACCTGCAGGTTCTGTTAAAAGCATCATGAAATCGCATGGTAAAGTTTGGAGTTCAATACCTAGGATGCTCATTTGGCACAGTGAGGATTTGAGATCAACCCCTTCCTTAAATCACCAACAACTTGGGTGCCTCAGATGAGAACAACTATAACACAATTTGTCATGTTGGGGGTGTGCAGCATATGTCTATGTCTCACTGCTTTTCTTTAGCATGGGCCCACAGGTCTGCTTGTCTCTCACTCATCATGAAACATTTTATAAATTCTTCCTCTCACAGTGATGCCGAATAGGAACATTTTTGAAATTTCAAACAAATTTAACCACCAACAATCTTGCTTCCCACCTAGTCGTCTGCAGCAGTGACAATGAATAAGCTGAAGGAACAACTAAGATGCATTACCACAACCCAACTTCAAGTAAAGAGCAGAGGCTAGGATGAAAATACATGGTAGAGCACTTGCTTTTGTGTATGTTGTTGTTCATAATAATAATAAAATAGGCAGTAGATATAAAGTTAAATTAAGACGAGGAAAAAAAGGAAAAGCAAAAATATATCTTGAGGATGATGTTGTTACCTCCCTCCTTGTGTATGTGATAGGGAATGCCCATAGGGAATATACTGTGGATAAAATACCCAAGTGTATAGCTCTGCAGTTCTTACTGAAGTCTATCGATCAGGAAGAGCCAAGGTTTTGCATGCAGCCAGAAAGAAGAAAGGCTAAATTATGGCATCGGTACCAGACGGATGAGATTTCAGGTTGGAAACACCGACTAGTCTCTTCCAAGTGTGATGCAAGAGTGCCTGGCTCTGAGAGATGTAGCGGCAGGACATGGTCCCGAGAAAGCTGCCCCAGGGTACCCACATCGGCTCCTGCTGCTCTCTCACAGGGCCCTGCCACCCACAGAGCAGTCTCACCGTGGCGGAGGAACAGCAATGCCTGGGGCACCGAGCCTCGAGGCCTGGCTGAGGGAGAAAGGAGAGAGACAGGTAGTTTCATGACCCTCGGGACTGTTCCCCAATGAGTCCTGATAACCAAGTCCCTGAGTGGACTAGGGGGAGAAAAAAAAAGAAAAAAAGAAAAATGAGAATCCCCCTCACTGGGGTAACGCAATGACCACAGGCCCAACTACAAGGCTTAAAAATGTCTCCCCTATGCAGTCAACTACCAGCATCTCGTATTTCTATAGCCAGGCTTCTACATCCCTGAAAACCCATGCCCTTCACTGCTGCTCAATCTTGCTTCATCTGTCCTTATTTAAGAGGTGAAGGACTGTGATACTGGATTAGAGATTGTAGTTCAGTTAGGTCAGTCCTGTCAACCACCCAAGCAAGCCCTGCATGCAAGACTGGAAACACACACAACACTTGCACTGTTAATGGAAAACACAAGGTAAAGGAGTAATCTTAATAGCTTTCAAAACTGAACTAAAGCACAGAAAAAGAAAACCTCTTCATTAAAACCACTGCGTTGTCATGGCTGGCCCCAGATTTCTTTTCTATTATTATTAAATAATTATTAATAATACAACTCTCATTAAGGAAGAAACTGCCATTCACTTGGTTTAAAGAAATAATAATAATACAGGAAAGCATAGAGTATTTAAAATGCTGCTGCAACAGTAAATACCACCTCTGGCATATTTGTCCTGGAAGAACAGAGCACGATTTGGAATACCTAATTGAAATGTGCTATGGGAGATAAGACCGGCTGCAGAGACTGACATTTAAAAGCAGGAGACACCAAACAAGACATGAAATATCACTGTTGCTGCCTCAAAGCAGAAAGCCACTTCCATAGCACTGCAGCTTTCTCTCTCTCACCCCTTCCTCCTCCCTCACTACGACAGGCAGACTGAGCAATTAACCCCCTTCCCCAATGTCACCAAGAACACCATCCCCACAAAAATATTCACAGCTGCTATTTCATGTAGTCTTATCCTGCTGAAAGTTGTAAAACCCTGCACAAAGCAGCTTGTCCTCCTTTTCCCATTCCTATATTGCAAAACCTTGTTTTCTTCTATGCCACATGATGCAAATATCAAATTTCAGGACAAGAGATAGTCAAAACTAGCCTCTCCTCCTACCTAACCTTGCATGGCTGTTTATTCATCCTGATCCGCTTCTGCCTGTGGCCTCTAAAAGTAAGACGTTGGAAGCTCCTTCTCAACAGGAAGAGAATTGAGGTATACACAAGATCTCAGAGAAAAAAAAAAACAAAACAAACAAACAAAAAAAACTCTTGGCTATTACACCCAAGAAAATTTATGTGGTTTTTAGCAGCTCAGGCAACTGCTGCCTTACTCAGAAGTAGCAAAATGCCTTTGAGCCATCCGAGCAAGTCTAGCCAGAAAGCAGTAGGGAAGTAAATCCAGCAGATCCCATAAACGTAAAGGTTGCACCAACTGTGTTTGAAACAAAGATTTAATTACAGAGTTACAGTTCATTAAAAGAAGAGCAATTAGGTATTTCGGCTACTGTTTTTTTTTCTTATTCTAGGATAAGAGGACAAAGATTGGGATGCATAGCAGAGCCAAACACCTTGTGCTGCTCAGTGAAGCATCCTGGTGTCCTTGAAAGAGTAGCCCTGGTTAAAAAAGCTATTTTTGCAAAAGCTGTCAGAAAAGAGAACTGTGAATTTGAGTTTTGTAGCCATTAAACTGTCCATCACACCAATCTGATCACCAGTGTTGATCAAAATGGGAAATCCTAAACCAAGAAATACGAGTTATTTTTACATAAGAGCACCATGAGGCCTAAAACCAAGCCCAGCAAAAAAACTATTTTCACATAGGTTTCCGGCTTTCAACCAACACTCTTTTGTTCAGCTCCCTGCCTCCTTAAGCCGGGATGGACCAAAGAGAGGATTTACTTTTCACCTGAGGAGAAAATACACATGCAGCATCAGTATGCCCTGTGGTTAACCAAAGACAGACTCTGCAGCCCTGTTTTCCTGAAGCTGTGCTAGGCACTCCCAAGCAAAGCAGCACTGCACAGCACGTACTGCCAAGTGAGAAGGTTCTGCTCTACCTTATAATTATGAGTATTATACAGCTGTGCTTTTACATGAAATCAGCTTGGAAGAAGGGTTTTGTGGTATATCTTCCACACTCCCACAAAGCTGCCTTAATGGCTTTCAGTTGCAGGATCAAAAAAAAAAAAAAAGGCTTTGCAAAGTTGCGTTTGTCTCATGAACTTGTTTCTCTCCCTATCATTACTGAAGCCTAGGCTCTTTGGGTTAAGGTCTTGTCATTTTGTTCTCTGTGTAGAAGCACAAGAATGACAGAGGCCAACAGGAAATATAGCAATACAAATAAAGCATAAAAACAATAATAACAAATGTTACAAACATGCAATTAAATAGTGAGATTTCAGATAACATTCATTATACCTCATTGCTGTAACTGGAGAGGGACTAGGGAAAAAAGAAGCAACTGAAAATGTAGGTAAGACAGAGCTAACAACAAAAAGACCCCTACCTTTACAAGTTAACTATTCTATAATCAACATTTACTCTGCCTTCTTTAAAATGTAAGTATCTTCCATATGCCACATTTCACAATTAAGACTTGGAGGAGGGTTTGCAGGAGTGCACTTTGCTTTGTTACATGCATTCTCACAACAACCACCATGAATTGGTTTTAAAGAAGAGATGCAGCTTTGCAAGCTACAAATGCAGTAAAAGAACATGTATTCAGTCAATTGCTTATATGCATTAAATGGGAGCTACCAATGCTGCAGTATGCATTCAACTTTGAGAGTTCTGTCAGACCAACAGTCTTTCTAGCCTAGTAGTAATCCACAAAGAGGTATCTAAAAGAACAAAACCACAGTTATCCAAAAACATATGTCAAAGTAAGAATGAGAAAGAGACAAGTTCCAACTTAACACTTCTTTCAGCTCACAGCATCTGCTATGCAGGGTGTCATTCCTTTGCACTTCATCACCCTTAAGGTATTGTCCTTTCACAAAACCCTTGTGTCCAATTCTATCTATTAACACCCAACACAGAACTGGTGAACTATGTGTATCTGCAACTGGTGCTTCCAACTGGGAAGTTCAATACAAAACATATTTTGGAAAAAAGCACAAGGCTCATTAACACTTGGACCATAGCATTTCAGAGATGCATGATCAAAATATAACATCACAACAGAAGGGGAGGAGGTTACAGGGGAGATGAGAGAAGGAAGGTTTCTTCCTATGAGTCCTCCTACCATATGACAGCATTGAGATCTATTATGTCAGAGGACACCTTGCCAGCACTGCACCCTCCTTCAGTTACTGTGGCAGAGATCAATATTGAGACCATATGGAACATACTACAAGATTGAAAAACCACTCCCCTGAATTCAGCCAGCTCAAATGTGGGAAAGACATTCATTATACTGGAACTCTGGCATGGAAGAATAAAAATGAGCATGAGAGCATAAACACAGACAAGAGACAAAATGCTTCTTGGATCACCTCAGGTTATTTGTGTTGGCTGGCTCTCCTACAGGAGTGGAAATATCAGAAGGTCACCAGTAACCTCAGAGAGTCCTAGTATCGTTATGGAATCAGAAGATAAGGACAAGATGTGGCTGAGGTCTACATACACTAGCAGACTGCTGATATGAGAGCTCCAAACTGAGACTAGAGTAGGGGCAATACAAAATGCACAAGCATAACAGGGCATACAGGAGTAGAGACTAGCAAGAGGGATGGGAAAACAGCATACGAGCCTGTCATCTACCTGATTGCCTGCCAACGTCTTCCTCCCATCTGCAGTACTACTATAAGCTCTTAATTTCTGCATGTATTAAACTCATCCAATTTGAATTTGAAAAGCCTCTAACTCAGCAGTGAGACATCACTGAAACTGCTGCTGGGGCAGAAGTTCATGTTCTTGCAACCCAATCTGCACTCACTAGGGCATCTTTTGCACACAGATTTAAGTGAAATCATGCCTTATTCTTTCCAACTTTGTTCTTTCATCTCTTTCATTTGTTCTTCTATTTAATATAAAACAAAAGAATTCTTGGCAGTCAGGTTCCCAGAAATTGCTATTATTTTTAGGAATGACTTTGAAAGTGCCCACCAGGCAGGTGCTTTTACAAAGCATGAAAACCATCACCCATTTTAGGTACCAGTTTGAAGGATAATTTACTTGTGCAATCCCTGCTTGGTTCAGCATCTGCTAGGATCACTTCAAATTGGGGTGATCTCAGCAGCTATTTTAGGCTCATGCTGCAATGGGGGCTGGCGAGCAAGTTTTACCTGTTCCTTCCAGTTGTACTAGTTTTAGTCTCTCTGCTAATTATGCCTGTGTGTTTGTGGGGGTAAGCATGTACAGTGTAAACCTCTCAAATGTATTTTTCAGTAGCTTCCAGCTCATCAGCATCATTATTGGGACTGCTAATGGATGGTGATGGGAGAGGAAGGCAAAGAGGAAAGAAGAAAGAATTAACCAGAAGAGGTTTGTTTGTTTTGTTTTGTTTATTATTATTATTATTATTATTAACAAGCCTCCCAAGTGAGGCCATTTTAGATTTATATGGCTCTAGATGTAGACTGGAAAACTTACATGAACAAGCTGATACACTGTGAAGGAATGATCTCTCCTGAAGGAGGGGCTTTCTCATTCCACCAGACTCACAGCCCATTAATGGGCTTAGCATCCCTATACTTTAAAAAAGCCTAAGCCAACAGAGGATTCATTTCCATGACCCATAAATTCTTCCTGTTGCCACACTGACCCCCCGGTGCATAATCATCCTTATAGAAACTTCTGCAATGCCTTTGACTAATTACCAACCCTTTCATTGCCATAACTTTATGGGATGTTGGAGATTCTCCCAGCTGTGCAGTATCATTTTAGGACTACACAAAGTACACTCTAGCAAATTAACTTTAAGTGCATTTATTGTATCTCTACAGGAGATCAATGGCAGAAACAGAACTGCTGAGAAAGGAAAGTAGGGAATCGCTAAGCACTCAGTCTAAGCAGCATGGATGCTTCATAACATAAGACAGAAGGAACCATGAGAAGTTATGATGAGACATGATAACAATTACTAGCTTTGTTAAAAGGATATAGGTTAAGAATCAAAGAAAATGTTTCTGAGGGAATCACTTCCATCAATACCATCTGCATCCATCTCTTGCAGCCAGCAGCTCAAAAGCCAATGGCAACAGAGGTTAACACCACAAGGTTGTGCTGCATCATAGTTATCTGAGGGAAGAGAAGGAAGGGAGTGGCTTTCTGTTCCCTCTTACTGAAAGGTTAAGAAGCATCAAGAGGGAACAGACCTGTGATGGCCACAGCATTAAAGCTCTTCTGGCATGAGATGACCTTTCAAGAAAGAAAAACAAACAAACAGAAAGGAAAAACAGAAACATTGATACTCACTGAACGCAAAATGCAATTACATGGTGCTGCTGGTCAGAATAAGTAAGTGATTGCACTGTATTTCTGCCACCAAAGCAGGTGAAGCAGAACAGACTCTGTCTAGAGCATGAGGTGTTAGCCTCCTTTAGCAGCCTAAGGGCTCACATTATCATGCAAGCTTTTTCTTCCAGGCCAGACTACTCAATGCAAACTTGCTGCTGTTCTAGAAATGGTCCTATCCTAAGGTTCAAGCTCAGCTTGTTTACTCTAGAATTTGTTTTTTAGCTCTTTTCTGCCTACAGCCTTGCTTTTGCATACTGAGCTGTGCCTGTGAGCATACTATCACTTGGGAACGCCTTTGAGAGGAATAGGGAGGATTTGTTTCGAGGGCAAAGAGGGGATGACAGAACTCACACACTCCCACGAAGAAAGGCAGTCCAGTCCTTAAGCTCTTCTCTTTAATATGTAACCGTTGCTGTGCTATGATATCCAATCTGGTCTGGGCCTTAAGGGGGTGGAATCTGCCTTTGCACAAGAGACTGGGAGATCAGCAGCAGGTAAAACAATCATGAGGAAATCATCCATCTGAGGCATTTTCCTGCATATCCCCACTCACAGGCATCTGTTAAGCAAATACTAGCTCATGCAGTCGTGACTACTGAGCTTAACAGGTTATTTCCCCTCCCTCTCAGCAGCCTCCTTCCCAGTGTCCTCCTGCCTGCAGGAACAAGATTTGCAGAGCAAATGAAGTTCTCAGCAATCTCTACACATCCTCCCCCCACACCATCCCCTTTTTCCTCAAGACTGAGACCACATGGGGCTTGACTTCTGCCCTTGGCCTCTCACTCTCTTCTTCCTCACCACCACTTCCTATTTGTTGTATACATATGTTGTAATGTATATTTTAATCTCAGTGGTATTGGTTTCTAACTGCTCACTGATGTTAGTGAGCTTTTGGAATCAGCTCAACAAAATCAGAGATTCCTTAAAATAAAGGAAGAGAAATTCATGCAATAGGCCACCCCATTGTCCAGCTTGGAGCCTGGCAGGTTATTTGGACTAACACAACTTGCATTTAAGTACAGGACTGCATGTTAGGAGGTGTGTGCTCAACTAGCTTGCTCAGCTAAGAAATGCACGAGCCATTTAACCTCTCCCCATTGCTCTTCCTGCCTGAATAATACTACAAACATGAAAGTGATTGGTTACGGCTTCATGGCTCTTCTGTGCCCTGGGAACAGCTAGGGCTTCATGGGACACAGCAACCTCAGGCTCTGAAAGATCAGGCCCCAGTTAACTGAGAGAAGTCAAAAAATGTTATTGTTGGAGTCAAGACCGTGATTCACGCATCAGCCAGCTCACCTGGCTCACCAGCACAGTCTCTCCTCACAAGTCACTGATATCTTTACAGTATTCAAACCAGCCTCAAGTGGAGGAAAACAACTAAGATGTCTGCCCTTATAGGGCCCCAATCTCCTTTCCTGCCCTGGGATCTTTCTTTAGTCATTAAGGGCCAGGAGGTACTGTCAGACCCACTGAGCACTTTTAGGGAAGTTACTAACAGCGCAGTAGCAAACAGGCCCAAGTGTTGGAGGCCCTGTTCCTGGTGGCCAAACAAAAGTTAGGAACTTCAGAAAAATTTTGAGGTGAAGGTTCAAGTCAGTCCCCAGGCAGTGTTGTACCACAGAAGCCAGAACTGCTGAAGAAGTGACAAGTCTCTTCATAGCTGCTTCGGGAAGCCCAATAAGCTTGTGCAGTAGTGTGAACACGCATGTCATCGCTTCCCTCTGGGAAGGCAGTGCCGCATTTTGTTGTTGTTTTGTTTCAGGTTTTGCTGACTTGACTGCCCAGAATAATAAAACAGATGGAGGCTCTGATTTTATAGGACAAGAGCAGCATGTGAAAGTGAACAGCAGAGGCAAAGAAGTGCAGCAGCAGAGATAATTCATGCGATGTCATTTGGAGGAGGACTCCAGGCAAAATGGGAGGAAGAATTTTCAGCACCTGAAAACAGGGGGGGTAACAGCCCACATAACAGAGATGGGGAGGCATAGGAGCATGACAAAAGGACTGTGGCAATAAAACTAAGAAAAATTTTCTTCTAAGAGGACAGTGTGTTTCACTCCCAATATCTGGTCAAGAGAAAAACAGGACTTTTACATCCATTCAGGTGGCTACTTCTTCAAGAGAGCTAAGGTCTGGCATTCCCCAGGAGTCTGGAAAAAGAGCAGGGCCTGGAAGGCTGGGTGCCCAGGCCGCCGCAGAGAGGGAGCTGTGAGCCAAGGGTGCAGGGGTCCCAGGGTGGCCAGCCTGGGTAGCCAAGGTCCCCAGCCCTGAGCACAGGTTAGCAGCAGGGTGGGAAGCAGTTCTGCAGGCCTCTCCTCTGCAGCTACCATAAATATTGCTCTTAGGGGCAAGAAAGAAAAGGTAGAAAAAAGTCTCCAATACTTTTTCACAATTCTGGGAGAAGAAGTGGTAACTAAAATCCCAGCCTTTCCAGTGAGGAATACACTGAGCTAGTATGACAGAACTCAATAAAAATTCTTTGTAGGTCTATTCAGAAAGATCAGAGTAACTTGCAGTGAGCATCTAGATAAGGATTATTTTTTGTTTTATAGAGAAATATAAAATAGCACTATGGCAACAAAAGGATCAGTGTGTATATATAAACACACATATGTATTTTAAACAGACCAGATGCCTAGACTCAAAAATCTAAACAATTTTCAGTGGTCATCAAGACACAGAACTCCAGGTGTTTCCATGTCCTGAAAATGCAGCTACATGCTTACCTTTCTAGTTACAGAATACATAACGATTCCTCCCTGAAAAATCTTGCTAACCTCCTCTTACTCATTCTTGCTTCCCTTGCCAGTGTTAAGAAATGGAATGTCTACAGGATACTCGACTTCAAAGAGGCCGAGATAGCATGTAAAGCTCATTTAGGCTATTTAGGAAGGGGAAAGAAGTTAGTTTTCAATTAAATGATAAGACAAACATTTCAAGAAATCAGCTCTTATTTTCTTGAATTATAGCCCTAATTCACTCATTATACATAATTATTAAATTTGCTTAAAGTGATTAGATAGACTTAACTTATAAAAGAGAAATAAATGGGGCTGCCAATGTTTGCACGTATCAGTCCATATAAAAAGACTGCAAATTCTCCCTGGTGCTGCAAGTCTGTTTACATGCGTATAAAAAAGTATCAAGGAAAACTTGTAGCAATACACTATTTACAATAAGCAAAATGTTCAATGGGCAAAGGAACAGCACTATAAAAACTTTAGGTACAAGAGACTATTGGGAAATTCCAAGAACTGATCAAGTTCTTTCCTATCATCACTTTTTCCTCCAATTCCTCAACCCAGAAATCATGCTACAGGCCTGCCCCAGAAACACAAGCACTCAGGAGAGAGTTTAGGTTTAGAGAACTTTGTGGTGAATTAATGAGCAAAACAAGAGTGCAGAAAGTCAGAATTACAGATACA